>JAZKJV010000169.1:0-510631 GCA_037367405.1 Ottelia alismoides
TGGAGAGAAGCGTCAACACAGGGACAATGGCTCGGTAGCAGAGTGTCGTGAAGCTTGTAGCAGTGCGAGCACAGCGAGTACAGTCAGCAGTGCAAGACATGACAATGGATGCATGTAGTCATACATACGCGAGCCAAGGCCTTAAATGTCGGTTTCGGTCACCATTTCGGTGACGACCAAAATAGAATTTCGATGGAATTTCGGTCAAATTTCGATCGAAATTTCGATCATTCGGTCATTTTTTGTACTAGGACCCCCATATTTCGGTCATTTCGGTATTTTCGGTCGAATTTCGATTTCGACTGGATATCGATATTCGACAGAAATTCGACCGAATTTCGCTGAAATTTGAGGCCATGACGCGAGCGCAGAAGGGCGGTACGTAGTGAAGCAGTACACATCGAGGAGCTATGCGGTACGGTCACAGAGGCGTACGCACGAAGGCGCACGGTATCGGTATTGATACGTGGTGGTCCAAAGAGGCATGGAGCGTTGCAGGTGCTGAGTACGAGCATTGTGAGCAATCTCAAGTCGTACACGTACGAAAGTGGTCTGGAGGCCACGATAGCAAAGTTCTGTAGGACTTCCCCTTAGCATGGAGAACGCTAAGGAAGGGTTTACACGCACGAGAGTCTGGAGGCCGCGGGTTCCCTTTGGCATAAGACCAAGTGTTCGCTGGCACTTGGTGAATTATGGCAAAGCTGCATCAGCAATCGTTGGAGCGCGAGTGTGATGATGACTGAGCGGTTGACTGGGCATCAACCGTGCAAGAAGACGAAAGGACAACAAGGGAGTCGAAGAGACGAGCAGACGAAGAGTTTGCTGAGGAACGCGAAGGGTTGCCGAAGAGCTCGAAGGGTCTCTTGTATCTTTATATATCATTATTGTAGATGTAATAATGAGTGTCCCTTGGGTTGCCTTGAGTCTTGTATATAAGGAAAGGTGGTGACTCATTTGTAAACACACAAGTGTAGAGTGTCCACCCACTCCTAAAGAGTTCCCCTTCTAATAAAGAGGAGAGCTTTGTGCCCGTGCTCGTGTGATTACTTGGTAGAGTTCTTGAGAGTTCTTGAGCGTGTTCTTGAGAGTATTCTTGAGCGATCCAGAGTTCGTGCTTGTGTTTGTATTGGAAGCGTCGGTGCGCTAGCAAGCAGGAGTACGAGAAGAGTTGGAGCGCGTCCGTGATCGTTCTACTCGGGAAGGCTGGTTAGCTACGGGATAGCTAACGCCGCACAGGATCGGTCGAAATCGATAGCGAGATTTTGATCCTTTGACATTTGGTATCAGAGCTTGGTCGGTGCCAAGGAGCAGATCACAGAGCTTGGTTGGTGCCAAGAAAAGCGGGCAAAGCTACGAGCGGCTGTTGGAGCAGTCGATCGCGGGAACAGAGGATACTTGTTGGTGTAAGTACATCTTCAATCAGCGGAGCGAAGATGGTGGGTGTTACCGAGCGTGTGGCAGCACTCGAGCAGGCGATGACAGAAGTGGAATCCACCATTGGGACTCATTCCCATCGCATCGCCGCCTTGGAGGAGCGTTATTCAGAAGGATCGGATGTTGGAGAAAAGACCCAACGCACAGTGGAGCCGATCAAGTCCTTGGAGGACAAACTGGAGGCATTCCACACGATGATGGAGGATCTACGCAGGGAGATCTCACTCATCAAGAAGGCATTGGCTAATAGCGGAGGCTCCACGGAGGTGCAACGACGTAAGGTAGCCGAGCCCAAATCCTTCATAGGTACGCGGAGTGCCAAAGATTTGGAAAACTTCCTATGAGATATGGAAGTTTACTTCAAGGCGACCAAGACGACGGAAGCCGAAAAGGTCGGTTTGGCATCGATGTAGTGGAGGAGCCGTGCAGCAGATGAGGCAAGACCGAAGATATCCAAGTGGGATGATCTAGTCGCGGAACTGAAGGCGCAGTTCCTGCCGAAGAACACTGCATGGATTGCACGGGAGGTTCTTCGACGCCTAAAGCAGACAGGCACAGTTCGTGAGTACGTAAAGCAGTTCACGTCCTTATTGCTGGACATCAAGGGGATGTCCGAGGAGGACAAGCTGTTCAACTTCACGATCGGATTGCAGAGCTGGGCGCAAGCCGAACTGCAAAGGCAGGGAGTGAAGGACCTTAATTCAGCGATCGTGGTGGCAGATGCGTTGGTCGATTATAGGGCGGCCCAACCAAGTCACAATGCTGAAGAGAAGGAGTTCACCAGCAACCTAAAGGCGCGGTCGAAGGATAAGAGCAAAGGCGTTGCCCATGATCCACCGGTGGAGGAACGGGAGTACTCCAAGAGGGGGGAACAACTAAAGAGCAAGGGTTGCTTCATATGCGACGGACCGCATATGGCGCGGGAGTGCCCAAAGAAGGAGAAACTGAACTCTCTTCGTGGGGACGAGGAGGAGGTAGAAGAAGGTGAGGTACGCTTGGGAGCAATCGGTGCTATGCGCAAGGTACGCCTCACAACACTTCGAGCTGGAGCTTCGAATTCGGTGGAGGGAGGGAACTCCACAACAACGAGCGTTGGAGGTGCCAAGGCTCGATCGAGGACGCACAGGAGTGCGCAGGTGCGTGCTGAGCACCAACGTGTGTGCATGAAGCACACAACCAAAGCCGCGGATAGGAGAACATCCGTGCACGAGAAGGCGAGGCAGAGCTCTGGAGGGCGATGCAGCATGGGCAAGAAGATACATGTCCATGGGGGTGGAGTGGTGACAAACCACACCACCAATGATCTTGCAGGAGGCAAGATAGGGAAGACGCTCGGAGCGCAGGAGGTGCTCATTTCCCAGGATGTGGGGACGCTCACAGGGAACGATAGAGATCGTCAACGAGCAAGTGTGGAGGTGAGAACATGGATTCTTTGCCTCCGTTCAGATCTATCTTGGGTCAATCCCGGACATATATCCACAAAACTAAGATCCCTTCGTATGGTCTCTTTCCAACACTTCGTGGGTCGTCCTCGCCCTTCTTAGCTGGTTCAACATCCCAACATTCGCATCTCCTAACAGGAGCATCAGCAAATAAATAATTATAGTTGGGAAATATATATATTTAACAAACGGACATGGATTATCCTACGGATAATAAATATGTCATAACACTTACATTTAGAACAAACATTTTCGTTAAGTTGAAATTAATGTCATTAAATCAAAATTACATAACCTATAAACACAACAACAAAAAAAAAAGAAAATAAAGTAATATGCTAAATTAAATAGCTTGTATAACAAATAATTAAATAGTGTAGAAATCTACATTTAATCCATATTGAAAATGATTCCAAAATGCAAATATATGTCTATACACAAATTGATATCTATATACGATATCTAGACATAGATTCAATAATACATATATACACATCCTTATCCACCAAAAAATATGTAACCAATAGGTGTAGGCGTATCCTCAAAAAATAGAACATGATATATGTATCCATACCGTATCTGCAAAAAAATAAAAACTCATCAATATCCTTATCCCTATCCGCCAAAAGAAAAAAATACAAATTCATATCCTCTTACAAATCAATACGACGGAGTATGGATACAGATATATATGTATTCGGTTGCATCCCTACATAGAACTATAGAAGCACTAAGGATAAACCTTAGACAAGCATTTTATCCCTTCATAAGGGAAGAATACATGGAAAAATTGGAGAAGAAAATGCAAAAGGTGGAGGAACTGGAAAAGTGTATCTTTACTCCTCAAGACGAACGAAGAAAAGGAATATGAGTTTGATGTGGTGGACATCACTTCATTTTCTGGTGTAGGAGGTTTTAAGTGTAAACAAGAGATAAATCAAATACTTTGCAATCAAATTAGCCAATAAAAGAATAAAACCACTCACGTATAGGGCAACAGAGATCAGATTAGGAGATGGACAAGTGTGATGAGATCATCAAACTGTGAGAAGGGAAAGCATAAAGTTCCCTCTAGCGGTTATACCAAGGAGGAGTTAGACGATTTTAAGGACATATTGGGAAGGCGAGATCGAATCCTTGTTTAATTTGCAACGAAAACTACTTGGAAATTGGAAGAAGGTGGCATGAGGACAAGGTCTACCACCTCACTCTACAATAATTATTGTCTTTATGGGTTGGTGGAGAATACAAGGCAACGATCGCACTGAGGATTTTTGCCTTGACTCTTCATTCTTTTGCTTCATATATTTTTCCTTCCTTCCACATCTTATGGCCATACCTTATTGTTGTGAGTTATTTTGTCTTACCGTCGGAGTCTCGCTCCACGACAAGACCTGCCGCTGAAGCCACCCACTGACATGTGGTGCTACTCGGCCCACCCAACGACACTGCTATGCTGCTAAGGCCCTTCTCCATGCTGAGTGGTACCATCCAGCCTCCAACGACATCGCCGGACCTCTACTAGGGTCCCAACGACACAGTAGGACACCGCCCATGTCCCCAGGGGCATCACAAACCCATCCAGGGTTCTGGTAGCATTGCCAACCAACACTGGGACTACAGATTTGGCGTCCTCAAGGTTCTGAAAAGCAGCATGTGTATGCGTTCGAATAGGTCATTGAATAGAGAATCAGAGACTAAGCGGTATGCGGGAACATACGCAGGTATATGTGGTTCTACATGATTTCTTAATTTTTTATATTTAAATAAAAATATCTACAAAAGTGACTACAACTAAACTGAATTTCTTGTGAATAAGGGGTTAGGTACAACTAAGTGTCTCTGTCATTATCCATCTACTTCCAGTTGTAGTTCAAGGCTGCAAACACACTATGAACATCAAGAATATATCATCCCATAATTTACTGTTAGTTATTTAAAACTTAACAATACAATATTCTCACTAAAATCTTCATATTAACATGGAGGGTTGAAAACCTTCTTCATGTCATTATATAAGAGGCCTAGAGAAAAAAATCCAAAGCAAGTAGTAAGAAAGACAGAAAACAAGTAGAAGAAATTGGATAAATTGGTGTGAGTTCTTTTTGGTGACCCTTGCAAATCTAGAAGAAGAATATACAATTAACATTTTACCGAGTGATAAGGTATGTTAATGTACAGTTTAGTTGTACAACAAGAAACTACAAAAAAAATTGGGCAATAAATATAAGGAAAGTATAAAAACTACAGTAGATTTCTTGTTGTAGACAATTTATTTACTGAGCACAAAATATTTATTGTGTTCTCTTTGCAACCAACTGAATGGCTTGAAAAAACATCAAAAACCCTAAACTATCATATTAACACAATAACATACAATCGATGGCTCACAAAATCAAACATAAAAAATGAGGATCTAACACATCAAAAAAACGGACCTGAGTTGGCTCAAGAGGTAGAGGTGTTTCACATGGTTAGAGGCAGAGGTGGAGGAGCTTTCCACGGTTGGAGGCAGAGGTGCTTCAGGGCAGTGGTGTAGACAGAGATAGGAGGAGGCGGTAGAGACGAGAATCGAGGGCTCAAGGGCTTCGCTAAACCCTATCAAGGGTTCTAGAAACAAATTGGAGGTTTCGCCTAGTCCTATCGATCTCCCCTAACCCAAACGTATATGGATCTTAAGATCCGGATATGATTACCCATTCATGAAAGCCATCTCTCCAAGCAGGTGCACAGTGCACATATGCGGCCACACAACCTGCATATGCAATCCACATATAGGCAAATGACGCGTAGAAGGGGGCTTCATGTATGCGGTGCATTGAAAAAGGCCACACACACATATGCGGCCGCATATAAACACTATGCGCACTGATCTGTTTTGAGCCTAATTTTGATGTTGTTAAGGTGAGTTCAGACCTATAACTCACCCTAACCAGGACATCATCTTCTAACAGTTGAAGGGGAACATTTGTGTCATGAATCTGCACACACAACAGATTCCCTACATGTTCGTGTAGGCGAGCTTGCTTCAGTATACAACCCAAGTCTTCGTCAATTTCCTGCATCATATCAGAAAACAAGTCGAGATCCCATCCTCCAGCACCTTCAAAGTCTAGTGCCCATCATCAAGATGGATGGGACTAACTACGAGTTGTGGGTCACACAATTCATGCGCCTTATGCGGCAATGGGAAGAATCACATTTGACCGGAGGAGCGGACCTGACAATACCAGACCTGATACATCTTGGGATGCAACTGACACGTACACACGCGTGCGGCTATCTCGTACCATGATCATCGAGATAGCCAATGATATGTTACAATCAACCCACAACCAAGGCATCATAGACCATCCTCATCGCCACATATTCTTGTGAGAGGAATGTAACGAAGATACTACAGTCCAACATGATAACTTCATGGTCAAGGTAGAATGGACCTTCCCCGTCATCCGTGTACCTCGGATATGTTTTAAAACACTTTGTTTCTTTTGACGGCATTGGTGATTTTTTCAATGCACCATGCTACTTTACAGGATGAGTAGGTGCCTTCACTAGAGGCTACTTTACAATTCACAGCATGTGATCTTGAAGTGCCCATCGTTCACCAGAAGCGGAGGCATATGTGTGCCACATTTCCTCTCGCTGCTCTTGTTTCCTTAGAGCATCTATCAAGGGGTTTCAAAAGGTTTGTTATGGGGTTTATCAGATGGAAACAACCCACGGATATACCAGGAGGCTATGCGTGATGGTCATTGGCGTCTAGCTATGGTGGAGGAGATGGATGCAGTATAGTCGCGAGGCAAATGGAGCATGGTTACTGCCCCCACAAGGGCTTCTGTGGTCGGATGCAAATGGGTGTCCACAATGAAGCACCATACAGAGGTAGTGTTGATCATTACAAGGTTAGACTTGTGGATCGTGGGTTCGCCCAGACTTACGGATGGACTATCATGCTTCATTCTCTCTCGTGGCACGTCAGTGGTATGAGATTTGGTCCTTGTCCCGACTTAATGTGAAAAATGCATTTCTACATAATGACTTGCAGGAGGAAGCCTACATGCTGCAGCCCACCAGGGTTTGTTGTTGAGGGAGGGTGTCAGACTGTTTACAAACTTCATAAGGCTATCTATGGCCTTAAGCGGAGACCCAGAGCATGGTTCTAGAAGCTCTCAGAGTTGATAAAGCAGCAAGGCTTCATGAAATCGATTGCAAACTATCCATTGTTTGTTTAGAACACTCGAAGAGGTAATGTTGTTATACCGGTCAATGTTGGTGATATCATTGTTACATGAGACAATGTGCAGGGTATTAGTGCGACCAAAGAGTTCCTTGGACAACATTTTATCACCAAGGACCTTGGCGAGTTACGTTACTACCTCGGGCTTGAGTTCACCAAGAACCAGTGAGATCTTGTGATGACCCCGAGTAAGTATGTTATTGATCTCCTTCCAGAGATAGGCATGACAGATTGCATACCTATCACTACTCCCATAGATACCAGCATGAAACTATATGATGATGATACAGAGGAGGTAGGCAAGAGGCGATACATGGAGCTAGTTGGGAAGCGCCTTTAATTGACCATCATCAGACCAGACATCTCTTTTGCCGAGAGAATTAGTCAGTTTATGGAGCAGCCAAGACATGCACATATGGATGTAGTTCACAAGATTTTGAGGTATCTGAAGTCCTCTCCAGGTAACGGATTGCTCTTTAGCGAAGGGGCATCCCTGGCCATTATGGCATATGCAAACACAAACAATGCAGGATGTCCTAAGGACAAGACATATACCTCCGATTTTGTAGTGTTCATAAAGAGCTCTATGGTGGAAGAGCACGAAGCAGACTGTGATTGTCAGATCTAGTACATAGTCGAATTACATAGCCATGGCACAAAGGAGCATTGAGATAATGTAGGAAAGATCTGTTTTGACTAACCTTGCTATTGACAATACTCTTCTCATGCATCTACAGTGTAACAACCAGGCGGCTCTTTTCATTGCCAACAATCCTACCTTCCATGAGAAAACCAATCATATTGAGGTATATTACCACTACACTTGGCATGATTTAGAAGGGATTTATTTCTACTTCCCATGTCAACTGAAGGGAACAGACTAACAAACATTTTCACCATAGCCCTAGCTAGAGGGCCATTTCAGATATGTTGTTCAAAGCAGAGCATAACTGACATCTATGCTTCATTTAAGGGGGAGTGTTGAGTGTTATTTTGTCTTGTCCTGATTTATATATTTTTCATTCTTTCTGTCTCTATTATATAATTGTCCCAACATGGTTTCTCCTCTATATATAAGAGAACCATAGAGTCATGGAGCGATGCAATTCTATTATTTTCTTTCCACACTTGTACATGGTTTTATTTCTTTAAGGCCATGTTGGACATACACTTAGATTAACTTGTCTTCGTTCAAGGCTATATTGGCCATTTACTTAATGTTCAAGAAATGTGCCTCCCACTTATAACTTCAAGTACACATCTTCTGTTATTAATGAAAGCGATCACCTGAGCCACATAATCTCAAAGCTCGTGACTAAAAAAAATTTGCAATGAACCTGTAAGGAAAAAAATTCTTCTGCAGTGGATAATAATCGATGTCAAACCACTTGGAGTTTATTAATTACAAGTTTCGTCACAATCGGATAGCACAATATAAATCTGCAATGTAAAGGAGGGAAGTTTATGGATTCTTCGTTCAGGAGAGATAAATAAGGAGCTTGCTCATGAAGCGGATTGTTCGGATAAGGGACGATACTAGATATATGCTATCTAGGATGCCTGATTATATCTATGAGATCTCGTCCATCCCTTCTACGTAACTAGTCGTGGTTGGTTATCCTTCCACATTTCAGAAAAGTACTTGTTCGGTACCACCAGAGGTTACCCTATGGTTGCCCCATCGCAGGAATAGTGGATGCTTTTCTTTCTAGACTAAAGATGAAGCCTTTTATGATTCATTCCCTCAATTGTTTACTGTTAGAATTATTATATTACAATTATGTTTGTAACCTTTCGGGTTCCGTAACCCTTAACCCTTTAGATTCCATAACCTTTAACCCAACGAGTTCAGTAACCCCTCAGGGGTATTTATGTATTTTTCCTTTTGTACTTTCTAGGGTTTTCTCTCTATATAAGAGACCCTAGCCCTATGCAATACATATCCTATTCGTCACTCTTCTCCACATGGTATCAGAGTATCGGTCCTACACCGGAGTTCTAACCTAAAATCCCCACCGCTACCTTCAAGCCTCGCAAAAGCATGTGCATGCCCTCTTCTCTGAATTAGGGCCCCGCGCAAGGCCCTCCAATCACCTCCAGTGCAACAACTCGACCCCAAAGGAGCATCTCAAGCACCTAATGGTGCCGCCAGGGGGCACACAACCCTCCTGCTAGCGCTACCATGCACTTTCAAGACCTACAAAGGTCGTCACCCCACAGCTACGCTCCACGGGTACCATAGGACTCTTTGGAGATCCAAAACTCCTCACAAACCGCAACCAAGAATCCAGATCTATTGTCCATTGAGGGTTTTTAGCCCTTCTTCAAGGGAAAACAAGAGTTCTAGATGGCCTACATTCTGACTGGCAGGTATACCGCTTCCTTGATGGCATGCATTCTAGGCACTATGCAGCGAAGGAGCAATTTCTTATATCAGACACAGTGCCAACACTGAAGGCCATCTTTGGCCGACTTGAGGAGCTTGAGACATCCGCTGCCCAGCCTCCCGTCTTACCTTCAACAGAGAACTTTGTACACATCACCTCATCTGGGCGAGGAGGCAGGTACGGCTTGCGAGGAGAATGTGGTCGTGATCCAAGTCGTGGCCATTGGCGGGAATCCAGACGAGGCCATGACTTTGATCGTGGTCGTGGGCGAGACTCTATTGTCCCATGCACTCAATGTGGTAGGTGGAACCACCCGACTGAACGATGCTGCCAGAAGTTTGGCATACCTTCCTATCATGCCAATAGTGCTTATGAGGATGCCTATGATGTGGAAGAGGTATTGCCTACCTCCAATGGTAAGAATGTTCTTCTTAATGATGCAGATTACTCCCGCTTAAAGCAAATCCTTCAGATTTTGGGGTCTACCACTACTAGTAATACTACAACTGTTGCTCTGGCTATTCCTTCACGTACAATAGCCAACTCTACTATCACTCCTACTCCAGCTTGGATTATTGATTCCGATGAATCTACTCATCTCACTGGAGAAGGTAGTATGCTCACCTCTTCCATACCATTTACCTTTGTGAAGTCAGTTCGAGACGCTAAGGGGACTCAATCACATATTACTACTGTCGGAACTATGGAATTCTCTTCCAAGCTCCGACTTTCGGGGATTTACTGTGCTCCTGATTTTCCTCTTAACTTGCTATCAGTTCGCAAGCTTTGTGTTGAGTTTCATTGTCGTGTGATATTTGATGAGTGTTGCTATTTTCAGGACATTCGGACGAGACAGATTTTTGGTGGGGGTCATGAGAAGAACGACCTACATTATCTTGACATACCCTCGGACTCCAATTTTGTTGGTGTTGCGTCCATCTCCGAAGATCCGCTCCTATGGCATCTGCGTCTTGGGCATCCCTCTGCCAAGGCCATCTCCATGATGTTTTCTGAACTCTCTGCTCTAAAGCCCTTTTAGTGTGAGGCATGTGAGTTCGGGAATCCCCATCAAGCTTTGTTTCCTGTTCATACCGAGTCTCATAGTCTGCTTCTTTTCATTTTGTTCATTGTGATGTTTGGGGACTTTGTCGGATCCGCACATAAAGTGTTCATCATTATTTTATAGTTTTTATTGATGATTATAGTTAATGTTCTTGGGTATATCTAATAAAGGAGCGTTCGGAGATTTATCAAATTGTCAGAAATTTCTTTCAATATGTTAAAACTTACTTTTCTAATATCTTGTGAAGATCATTCGTACTGACAATGCTCTTGAGTTTACCCAACATGACTTGACCTCTTTCTTTGCATGCCAGGGAACTGTTCACCAAACATCATATCCATATACCTCACAGCAGAATGGTATAGCAGAGAGAAAACTCCGACAATTGCTAAATGTTGCCAGATCTCTTCTTAGTCAAATGAGTGTTCCTAAACAATATTGGGGAAATGCTATCCTTACTGCAGTATATATCATCAATCGTGTTCCTTCATCTGTTCTAAAAGGGCAACTCCATTTTCCTTACTTTACCCTACTGAGTCTTCTTTACCCATACCTCTGCGAATTTTTGGTTGTATTGCATTTGTTCATAACTTTCATGCAGCAGACAAATTATCCTCTTGTGTCATCAAATGCATCTTTCTTGGGTACTCCCATACCTAGAAAGGCCATTGTTGCTACGATCCTGTTGGACGTCGAAAGTATGTGTCGGCTGATGTCACCTTTTTTGAACAAACAAGTTATTTCACACAGACTGCAAGTGGCATTCTTCTGGACCTCCCACCTCCGCTAATTGTCTATACTCGCCAGCGTACTGATGCGACTATGATCCGATTGTGGCTTTTAATGTGATAGAGTTGTCGGTGTAGAAAACCGCAAAGAGATCCTAGTCGATCAAACAAAATTCGGTTTTAGAGAAAACCTACACTAATTATTTAACCAAGTGAGTGTGCCTGGGTCGAACTCAAGGAGGAGGAATAGGTAGGGTACTCTGATTTTTTAAGAGAAAATATATTTATGATTATTTTATCTCTTCTTAAAGCGATCAAGGAAAAGCGGTGATTTTTATGGAATTTTGATTTTTAATTTTTATTTGATTTTATATTTTTCCAATTTTTATTTATTTTTTCAAAGTGATATTTTTCAAACAATTTACCTACTATATAATAGGTGAAATATATGTGAAATTTATGTGATACTATATACTAGGTGAAACGGGACGAGCAATGGGCTCGAACAACACACAAAAACAAACCAAGACGGGGTCGATTTACGACGAATCAAAACACGATGAAAACACGTCGAAAATACACGAAAATTACTGAAAACCTCGCGGAGGTAGTTGTGTAACTACCCCAAGAAAATCTACGGAAAATTATGTCAAAAATAGGTCCAAAACTCCCCTACAGGCCAGGGGTATAAGTGCAACAAAAAGTACTGCAAATTGGTCCTCGACAGGGACTGTTTTGTTAAGAAAATAAGAAATTTTACATTTAGGTCCCTGTGCGGGGACCCAAATGTAATATCTGGAAAGTTCTGGGGCGCTTTGGAAATTCTGGAAATGCTTCTGGAGTTAAGTTGCAATTTTTCCACCGCTTCACATTCAACACCGAAGTTTAGATCTTCAAGCTTGATCTGGGCCGTCCCCTCAAGGACACGTGTCGCCCAACTGTAGCTTCTGGGTGTTCTTCTTGTTCTTGAAGCTTTTGGCGCTGCTGACGAAGGGGCTTCTTCTCCGACTTTTCAAGAGCAGCTGGCGACGAATTTGGATCTCCGACGAGGCCAGAGGGTTAGCTCCTCTAACCCTCGAGCTTGCCCGCGGTAGACGGCGGTCGGAGTCGACTAAGAGCAGCGGCTAAAGATCGACGAAGTTGGCGGTCCTCTGCTCCCGGAGATGATGGAGTTTGTTACGGCTTATTGGACGATGGACTGCGTGAAGATCAAAGACTCCAGATAACTCTAAGTTGCTCCAAATCAAAGATGAACCTGCAAATAAGATGTATTCGAGCTCGATTTACGAGAAATCGGCCAAAGGATTAAGTTTTTGCAAGCTCAAATATGGTGTTTCCAGACTAAATGAAACCAGGCGTGAAAAATACCCGAGAAATGGATTGCGATTCGATTGGAATTTGAAACGATTGGTGAATTGAATTTGGGTGTGCGTGTAAACTAGATGTTTAGGCTAACTAATTACGTGCTTAGCCACGCTAATCGTAGCACGAAATTCGAGAAGAAATTTGATGAAAATGGAGGAATAGATCTGGGAATGTAGAAGTTTATTACCTCGGGTAGTTGCTGCGACGGCCGATCTTCGCCGGAGCCGGACGCGCGCAAGGCGGCGATGCAAGGGCTGACGGGTGTTGTCACCATCGGAGTGAGGCGGAATCGAGAGAGGAAGATAGGGTTCGACCACTGGAACTGGGTAGCTCAGGTGGTTAGGAAAGTTAGTTGCGAACTGTGATCTTTGAGGGTTTATATAGATCGATTTCGTGATCCCCAAGTTAGATCTAAGGGTGGCCGAGTATTTAGGTTGTTAGGAGAAGGGATTCAAAGGTTTAGATCGTTGGAACCGGTTGAAACAGAAGGGCTAACAGACTTCGTGAGGAAGATGAACCAGGTGCTGACACATGTCAGCACCTAGTTGGCCAGATGAATTAATTTCTTGTAAATTCGATAATAAATAGTAAATATTGTTATTTTAAATAAGTATAAAAACAAGAAATGTAAATAATTAAATTATCTAATTTATGGAGTAATTACTTTATATAAATAACTATTATTCGAAATATAAATATTATATTAATAAATATGTATAGGTAAATAGATTTTGGATTTTTAATTTAATAAATAATTGATTAAATATTAATTTTATATTTTATTAATTATTAGAATAATAAATAAGGGTTGTCTGAATTTTTATGGATTTTAATAAATTAATTTAAATATATTAATAAATATAGGTATAAGTTATCCAATTCGTTTTCTTCTATAATATAGGGTTTTGATTTTATTAAAATAATAAATAAGCTCCAAAAATTCTGAAATAAATTAGGGTGAAAATATAATATAATGAAAATAATTAGAAATTATAAAATTAATAAAACTATAAATAATGTGTCCTACATAAAATAAATAGCCTAGAATCCCTGTTGTCATTTGGTCCCAAAATCGACTTTTTGCAAACGGACTCCGATTTTGAGGAAATCACCTTTATTAATTAGAGAATATTATTTTATGAACTTTAAAGATGAGTAGAGTGAAATTGAAGTTCATATGAAGAAGTTATGATGTTCGGAAGTTGAGATTTTGACAATTTAAAAGCTGGATTTCTTGGCATATGTACAGGGTAATATTTTTAACTTATTTTTATATTTTTATATACATTTTTAGAAATAATTAGGAAAAGAGTTTGGTGAGACATATGTACATATGAATTAATTAAAAATCATTGAAGTTTTGTATTTATTTGATAAATAATGAGAAATATATAAAGTGTGTCTTAATTTATTTTTAGGATTTTCTTCCTTATTTCCCCTACTTATTGGTTTGTCGACGAATCCATGATGACTTGGTCTCGGGGATTAGGTTATAAATATACCTTTCAGTTATATTTATATTTATAAGTCATATTGTACATATATACATATCTCCAATATGCCTTATTTTCTTTTCTTTGTTCTTTATTTATTTACGTGATTTTGATGCTTAAAAGTGAATATTTATTCATGAATGAAATTCTTATAAAAGATGGGAATTAATGAATATTTACATGCATTTGTTAAGGGTTTTAAGACAAAATGCGACAGAAAAGTTAATGAATCATGGATTCATCAACCCCCTATACTTAAACTTTGCTAGTCCCTTAGCAAACACTTATTTGAAAAAGTAAGTGAAAAAGAAAGAAAGTTAGAATGAATTTGTTTTCCTAAACCAATTCATGAGAACAGACAAAGGAGAAAGCTCGATCGGGCCCAAAACAAGCATTTTGTCGGAGCCTTAACTAGGATTAGGATTTTATCCTCAACAGTCCTCAAGTTCCAAAAATCCTTATTCAAGATCACTTCATCGGCTAGTTCAGACTCATTTATTCATTTCGCAAACTCTATCATCCTTGAAGTCAATTTGTACAGTGTGAATTGATTTAGCTCTTCCTGCTTAGTGAACCGAAGAAACCGTCCATCCCGGCTATACACTTCTATTGCTTCCTCATCCAGCTACTATTTCCTCGGGGAGGGAGGTATTCCCTTCTGAGGTCAGTTCGTGCAATCTCCACAATTGAATAAAAGAGAAGATAGAAGAATGAGAAAAGAAGTGGAGTGCGACCAGTGTAGACGCATCTCCTTGTGAAGCTCAACCGGTGTAGCTATGTCTCCACTAAGATGTGCAGGCATTTTTGGTGGAAGCTTGGACCATTGTGGCCGTATTTGTATTTGGTGGCTTGTTCTTTGATTTGACTTTGTAATTTGCTTGCACTGCATTCATCTCTTTGTGCCTCGACGGACATAGCATCTTTTGTTCCGTCCCTTTATTGAGGTCTTGGAAAAATTGTGTCAGCAGATCCTTCCCTCATCCGAAGCAACTATCGCAACCCCAATTTCTCCCGTCTTTAGACTTCAATGCCGCAAAGATAAGGATAGTAACGCACTACCAAGATGTACTGCCTTTCGCCACTCCATGCAAGTCGAGCTAAGTGCAGAGTGCATGTGTTCAAGATTAGTTCACTGGTGTAGAGTTGTACGGATGACACCAAATGGTCTACTTAAGCACGTATGACTTGATTCCCGAATATGGTCTTATGGAACCCAAAGATTTTAAGTCACAGACCTGAAGAGTCTAAATTCCAGATCCTAACTAGGCTCCTTACAATGGAAGTTAAAAGCCGTGATCAAGCTCCATCCTTTAGACTAGACTCAATCGTTTGTTCCGGAAATCAAACTTATTCTGAAAAATGTGAATGCAAATGCAACCATATTTTTGTGAAGTATATTTTCTGAATGTTACTGGTTTTTATAGATTTTACGGCTTTTGTAATTTTTATGACTTTTAAGAATTTGTATTTTTTATGGATTTTCTAATTTTTATAAACAAGTTTTTGTACATGAATTTTACCAGATATATTTTATTTGAGTTAAATATCTGATGTATTTTACAGATTTTATCTACCAAGGATTTTACAAGGATTAAATGATTTTTACACATGTTTTAATAAATAGGATTTTAAATAAGTAGTATACAAATTTTAAATAGAAATTTTAATTACAAATTTTAGATATATTAGACATATTTTACTTATTTTCAAAGATTTTATAAGTAATAGATATATGTATAAATGGATTTTAAATTAACCCTCACCCACTTTTTATGGATTTTATAGATATAGAAAATACATAGAAGTACGAGTTATGGACAAAAGAATATATAATATACACGCAACCCCCTTAGCTTAGCTTGAGCAATGTCCTCATAGCGTCAAAAGAGAAAATGGACATAACTCGTGCTAAGAAAAAGTGAGTGAAAAAGAATATACGAAAACAAGTCAGTCAACCCTCCCCCTACACTTACGATCATGTAATCGTAAGTGTAACGGGAGAGCAAAACGGGATGACTGAGTGAACAGAATATATAACGAAAGATCAAAAGGAATAAAGAATACGAGATCATCGAAATCACTCGGTCCCCCCTATACTTAGGATAAGGCATCCTAAGTATATAAAAGAGTGTAGCCAAAAATCGGAGACCAGTGATTTGTGAAAAAGAAAGAATATACAAAAGAATCAGAACAAAATATAAGCCGTAAAATCTCCTCCTCCATACCTTCTACACCAGTGTTCGTACCTTAGCCTATTCTTTTTATGTAGGATGATATGACCACATCGGATGCTCCCACCACTGCTATCCCGGATGTACCTGGAGAGCTCACTATAGCTCTACGCAAGAAAAAAGGAAATGCACATGCACCTATCACCCCATGTCACATTTTACTTTTACAGATGATTTATCTAGCAGTGACAAGAGATTTGCATATGCTCTAGATTCTATTTCTGTTCCAAGAGATCATTTCAATGCAATGCAGGATCATGATTGGCAACAGGCCATGGATGAGGAGATGGAAGCACTTACCTCCCCGGGCACGTGGGATCTTGTGTCGTGCCCCCTGGGAGTTCACCCTGTGACTTGTCGATGGGTCTTCACAA
The DNA here is from genome assembly GCA_037367405.1 of Ottelia alismoides. Taxonomy (NCBI): domain Eukaryota; kingdom Viridiplantae; phylum Streptophyta; class Magnoliopsida; order Alismatales; family Hydrocharitaceae; genus Ottelia; species Ottelia alismoides. Next base: position 16,758 of record JAZKJV010000169.1, read on the forward strand.
TCAAATAGTCGTTTAAGGGTTCTATTGACAGGCTGAAAGCCAGACTTGTTGCCAAAGGTTTCACACAAATCTTTGGAGTTGATTATTTTGAGACCTTCTCGCCTTTGCTAGAATGGGGTCGATACATACATTCTCTCTGTTGTTACCAACAAGGCTTGGCCCATTTATCAACTTGATGTGAAGAACGCCTTTCTTTATGGTGGTCTTGAGGAGGAGGTCTACATGATCCAGCCGTCAGGGTATGTAGTCGAGGGGGAGCATGTATGTCGACTACGCAAGGCCATTTATAGCCTAAAGCAGACCCCAATGGCATGGTTTGACATACTTACTACGGAGATCAACACACTTGATTTTCAAAGGATAACATCTGACTACACTGTCTTTGTTAGACGACAGTCTACTGGCACGATCATCCTTGTTGTCTATGTTGATGAAATGGTTATCACAGGAGATGATGTAGATGGTATTCATGAGACTAAGACCTTCCTCCAGAAGGTCTTTGTCACAAAAGATCTCGGCCAACTTCGTTATTTTCTTGGCATCGAAGTAATACGTACTACAGAGGGGCTCCATCTTTCACAGGGAAAGTATTACATTGATATTCTGATTGAGGCAAGACTTCATGAATGCAAGTCATCTGGCATCCTTGCAGAAGTGAGAAAATATTCTGCATTTATTGATCCAGTTTCTGAGGATGCAACATGTTACAAAAGCTTAGTGGGAAACTTACTCTATTTCACTGTTACTAGGCCATATATATCATATGTTTTCAGTAGAGCAAGTCGACATATGGAGAAGCCTCTTTAGAGTCACTGGCAGGATGTTCTTTTAATCCTTCGATATTTGAAGAAATCTTCCGGACGTGGACTCTTTTATTTGGTGAATGCGCACACTAATATCTTCACATTTACATATTATGACTATGCTAGCTCTCCTGAGGACCGTCGATTCGCTACATGATACGCCATGTTTGTTGAGGATAACCTTGTCACTTGGCGAAGCAAGAAGCAAACAGTGCTATCCAGATCCAGTGCGGAAGCATAATACAGGGCAATGGCTCAGGCCATATATGAGATCACATGGCTTATTTCTTTCTTAACAAAACTTGGCATATTAGTCGCCACTCATGTACCCTTATACTGCAACAAGTCTGCCACGTACATCGCCACCAATACTATTTTCCATGAGCGGACAAAACACACATGACTGGGGTCTCACGACTAGACGGGTTGGACGATGAGAGAGATCTCAGCCAGGAGGAACTGGAAGAGAGACTAAGACTATTAGAAGAGATTCTGATGGAAGACAGTAAACAAGATATAGAATGGAGACAAAGATCCAGATAAAAATAGCTTAAGGAAGAGGATGCAAATACCAGATTTTTTCATTCTGTGACCTCTGGGAGAAGGAGAAGAAACAACCAGCATGAGATTGTGATTGGTGGTGTCGCGGTTTCAGGGGAACCGCAACTTGGCTCGGCCCAACAGGGTCATTTCCTTGAGGCTTCGAGAGAGAGAAGGGGGGCTGGATGGTGACTGTGGAAGATGTCCAGGATCAGGATTTGTGCTAGGATATGAGGATAGTTTGGGCAACTAAGCTGTCGTGTAGTATCGTCGTCTTCTTATGGTGCTTGAGAAGGGACTGTGTGTACGATAAAGCGAGGAGAGGGAGGATTTTTGGTGCTGAAGACACCCTATGCGACAGATGCCACGGGATGGAGGAGGACCTGGATCATTTCTTCTTCGGGTGCCCAATGTCGGCACAAATTTGGCAGGCGGTAGGGATCCAATGGGTGGTGACGAACGGAGCGGACGCTTTTTGGAGGTCAGTTCGAGAGATGGGGAGCGGATCCTCGGTCGATTACTCCGAAACTTTTAAGGTTCTCTGGGTGATTTGGTTGGGGATGAATGATGTGGTGTTCAAGAATCATAGTTTTTACTCAGAAAATATTGTACCGCACCGTAAAGCTTTGTATAACTCCTGAGTTGCCAGGTAATGTACTTCATAATATATTGAACGGTTGTTGCGGTGACTCCCGTCGGGAGCTCACCCTCTCTTTTATAAAAAAAACACACAGAAGTTGATTGCCATTTTATTCGTGATGCAGTACGAGGAGGACGAATCAGCACTCCACACATCTCCACTGAAGTTCAACTTGCAGACATCCTCACAAAGGCTCTTCTAAGGAAGCGCCTCATGTACCACCATCCTTCACCGGGTCAATTTTGCCAACCTCCTCTGGTGCTGGCAGTCGTCGTTAACACAAAAACTAGCTAAAAAGGCTACCAAATCAACACGAAATTGGACAACTAAGAGTAAGATGCTGAGTCATCGAGGCCCTTCCCACCCAAGGTTGCAGAAATCGGCAGTTGGTACTCGATCGATAGAGTCACTGACTAAGGATTAATCGGTAGTCGGCGACTAATCGGATTTAGTCGGCCATTAGTCGATTTTGATTTTTTAAAATTATTTTGAATATATAAATCATTTTTTAGACATATATTCTTATATATTTGCACAGAATTGTACATTTGATATAATATCATAATGAAACAAAAGTAGTAATTGACTTCAAATATAACATTAAACATATTAGAATAAGTTCGCTCTTTAAAAAATAAAAAAACCTCTATGTAAAAGTTGGCCGAGTAGTCGGCCCTGTTAGTCAGGTTGACGGACTAATGACCGACTAGGCCTAGTCGAGTCGGCTACCCCCCCCCCTTCCCGACTAGTCGGACCAACTTGTCGGCCTAGCCGGTCGACTTTTACAATAGTGTTCCTACCTTGAACACTCCAATGAACTACAAGCCACTCCCTAAAGTTGGGTTCCAATCGATCTTAGACTTTACGCTCTTAACGATGAATTACATGACGTGAGCATTTGACTGCTCGCATTAAAAGAACCCCCATCTGGAACTCCCTAATAAGCTCCTAAAATCGGTTTAAACCAACATCTCGACAAAAGGAATTACTTGATTGGTTTACTACGAGAATGGTGTGGTTGATGTCAACTCCCACCAGTCAAGACAATAGGAGAAACCGTGATCCTGTCTCATTTTTAGTTAACTCCATCCAAAGCAGGTCACGCTCAAAAGCAAATGTGAGGCCGTAAATTGAAGACCACAAATAAAGATGATCGAAGAATTTAGCGGAGCACAATCAAGGACATCCTGCCATCCAACAAGATGTTCCCAAACCTGTTAATCACAAGATTGATAAACACCTCAGGAAACTCCATTAACCTAAAATCACTCAGGCTCCACCAAACTTTCCTCACAAGACTCAAGCTTAAACTTCTGTAATATGACAATATCTAGACCGCACTAGCTAAATATCCATCCACAATAGATCTTTTTTCCAAGTGAAAAAAACCATGTACAAATCCAAGCTAAGACCTTCATTTGGTAACCGCATAGTCATCCTTTGCTTTGTGGGCACCAATCAAACCAACCATCTAAACTAATGCCTTATTCTTCCATCGCTCAGTTCAACCCTACACCTTTTCGATTGAACTGCCATAAAACAAACCCTCTCCCACCTTAAGGCTCCTACAGTGTCGGAGGTTCCAAAATGACCTTCCCCACAACTGAGCGTGTCATTGTAGTAGTGGGTAATTTATCTCTCCATGGTCCAATTACCACAATCACATGTTTAGTCTCCCATATGCTACTAGTAGGACTCCGGCCAATCGATGGGGCTACATAAACGACCCCCTTCCTTCATAGGTGAGCATACAGATGACCGATCATCCACCAAGTTCACCTTCCTCTTCCCTCCTTCAGAACCCCACAGGAACCTCCGTCTAATCACTTCTATCTTTCTTTGCGTCATTATAAGGGGCCTGATCAACGACATAATTGCTACTATATATTTAGAATGTATTTTATAGAAGTTTCAAAATAGGGAGGTAGCTTAGAACCTTAAGAAGCACAAGCCTCTAGGATTGACTCTTCCAACTAGTCAGATATGGAAAGTCGCTAGTGGGATAATCAGATGTTGCCAACCTCTACGTCAGCAGTCGTTCCTGACTCTTCAGGTCTCATTTTATCAAATAAGAAAAGTTAATGATAACATCATCCCTATGACGCAGTTCTCCCGTGGTTTCATCCCGCTCCTGATGGAGTAGGGTTCCATGGAAAATCTTGGTGTTCTTCATATTTATTACATTTCTCTGATATTACGATTCTGCATTGTCGATTTCTAACATGGTATTAGAGCGAGTTCGATTCTTGATTAATTATTCTTGAAGATTTGTTTTTATGTTCCTGTATTGTTCAAGATTCAATTATTTGAGCAATTCAATTCTTGGCCATTCTTGAAGATTATTTTTTTATGAAGTTCATGTTCGCGATTTGTTTAAGATTAGATGTTCAATTCTAGGGTTTCTTGAAATCTTATATCTTTTAGGTCGTCGACACCACAGTTCTGCAGATCGATTATGATATTATTCATGTCTGTGATCAAGTTTGAGAAGATATCAAGGGTTTTTTGAAACCTTAGTCATGTATGGATCGATGTCCACGAAATCGACCTATGTGGTCGCATATGCATGTGTGTTTTTCCTTCAGCACACCACTTTGATGAATCCCCCCATTATGCACCCATTACGCTTATGCGGTCGCATATGCAGGTTTTGTGACCGCATATGCCCTCGGTACATCCGTTTTGGATTAATTGGATCCGGATCCTAAGATCGGGATACGATTGGGTTTAATCACCCGATTCCATGCTCCACCCTTGTTTCTCCAGCAAGCAAGAACCCTAGCCCTGCTCGGGCTCGAAACCTCTCCACTGTCGTCCTTGATTACCCTCCAACCTTCGCCTCTTCCAACCTCCTCCTCTACCACCGCCTCCACCACTGCCTGGAAGCGATTCTGCCACCAAGCTATCCCTTTGAGCGTCGCTGCTCCTCCAAGGCTGAGGGAAGTCCTCCACCTCCCAGCTCGAAGCCACTCCGCCTCCTAGTGACGTCGTGCAAAGGTCAATCACCTCCCAACTCCGTCCAACCTCTGCCAAGTAAACCTAGAACCCCCTCTTTCACCTTTTTCTTATTTTTTTATATGTGATTTTTAAACCATTTATTTCATGTTATTGTTCTGAAATGTGTCAAATGTGTATACGGAATGTGTATTATAGTATGATTTGTGTCATGTTTTTTTATTTGTTCCATATTTTTTATTGTATGATTCATGCCAAGGCGGAGTTCAAACAAATCATGCTTCTTTGATAACCTGAAGTTGTGATTACTTCCTAGTTTTGGAGAAGGTAATATGCAGTCAAGATGATTTGCTCAAATAGGCTAGCCAGTCCTATTAGTTTATTTAAACAGCTCGGAGTATCTTTGTTTTAATCAAATGATTGTCTTAGAAACTTCGACTTCGACTGTAAATCTCCCATTTGCATGTGATTTAAAATTCATGCAATATTTTACCATACAGAGCAAGTCAGGGAACCAAAATATGTTGTGCTTTCAGTTGTTACAACTGTACCCGAGGTTTTAAAAAACGAAAGGCGGAACGAGGCATTTTCCCTGTAAGCGAGGCGAGGCGTAGCCTCGAGGCAGTCGAGGCGTAAGCCTCAGTTTGTATAGAAAAATACTTACAAAAAGTATAATAAATATATTTATAATGAAATTATCTTAATTGATATACATATAATATATAACATAGTAATATATGATGAAATTATGAAGATAAGAACGTGAAAGAAAGGATATATAAATTCCATAAACCTAGCTACTAAATTTCTATCCAATCAAAAATAGAATCAGTAGCTATAATTGTCATTAAAGACAACATACTTTTCACTAAAAAAATATTGTGGTGCATAAAAAATTATGATTACATGTATTTGTTACATGACTAATATATAAAATATGACAACATTGACATGCCGTGAATCTAATCCTGTTTATTCTAGTTGGTATATTACGTTCCTCATTATGTCACCTCACTTAACACTAGTTTTTCTTTAAACATTATTGATTGTGTATTAAAAGTGTAATATTAAGAATTTCTTGGAAAAATCAGACAAGTTTAATGCTTAATATGAATCAACTTAAAATTTCAAGCGTTCATCTTGTAAATATATATCCTAGACAACTATACATTTATAAGCATCTAAAACTACCAATAAGACAATTTAAATCATTAAAAAATGCTTTAAATTCCAGAAAACGTCTCACTGACCGCCTCGCCCCGCCTCACCGCCTCGACCTTCTGAGGTGTATACACCATCCATTCCATCTGAGGCGTACGCATCGAGGTTAAAAATCCCCGCCTCGTTCCGCGTCGACCGCCTCGAAGCTAGCCTTTTAATACCATGATTGTACCACATGTCATTATTCTCCTACATGCAGTTGTATCTTTTTTCGTCTGATAAGATTTCATTCATTGGTTGTGCCTATCTAGTGTGTTAGAAGAAATATTAGCACCAATCTACAATCATTTGGCAAGCTTTGCATTGTTTTTTCACATTCGAATATTTATTGTTTTCCAGTTCTATAGTTTTCTCTGTTCATGGAGCTTGGGAGGTGCAACTGCGTATACCCAGTTCGTTGCAAGCTCGATTGTTGGAGTTTGGGAGGAGCAACCATGTATATCTTAGCTGTTGGAGTTTCTGTTGGACACAATTATATATAAATTTAGTTCAGTTGTAGTCAATTTTGTATTATTTATTTATTTATAAATAAAAAATAGGAAACCGTGTACAACCACATATACCTTGCATATACCCCCGCATACTGCTTAATCGCTATCCAGTGGCATATCCGAACGCATAGGCATATCGTTTTCTTGAACCTTGGTATGGATCAACATCAATGTTCTGAAAAATTCTCCGTTGCCGATCTGATTAGGATCTCCAGAATATTTTTTTGTTTCCAATACCCTAACTCTGAGACATATTCGAGCAAGAAAGAAACTCCTAGGTTTCACTTTTTAGAACCCTAATTTTACAAGGCAATCCACACAGCGATGCTTTAGCACCCATAAAAACCTCTAGGCAGTTGTTCCCTATGGGAATCATGTAGAGCAGCAATCGTAGGCACGTGTGCACCATGGATATCCTCCAGGCAGTGCATCTTCATTGTTCAAATAAGACGAAGAAGCCAAGTTCTCGAAGCCAAGCCCATCGTCATCTTCGTGTATCTCCATGCCCCAGCACGTAATCACCCTGCATGAACATATCCATTTACTTTTCCAAGTGGTGCATTGACAGTCGCATCTCCATCTCCCTTCAACATGAAAACCACGGGCGAAAAGAATCTCCACAACAACTGCTCTCAGATTCAGACTCTCCTAAGATAAAAGCAAATAGGAGCAGGCCTCTTGAGCTCCTCTTCGACGCGTCCCCTCTCTACAGGTGGTGCCACCACCCTCTCCCTCAACTCCAGGCATACTACTGCCGCACCTCAGAGTCCGTCCGAGCGCACCATCGATGCACGATTCATAGGCGGCGCGAGATGCTCAAAAGCAGCAGTGATAGGTTCCCACGAGGGGAATCATATCTCCCGATGGAGGCGGACTCAATGGGTTTCCCACGCCATGTACTGGCTACAGGAGAGGCTTAGCGCATGCCGCAAACTCTTTCGATGGTTCAAGGCAACGACGATGGTATTATATCGATGGGTTTCTCCCATCGAGAACTTTAAAGTTGGGTTCTTTGTACCATGGAAGGCCGTATCCCGATATATCAACGATATATCGGCGATATATCGGTATCGACAGGTCACCGATATATCGCCGATATATCCGATATCGGGTATCGACAGGCAAAAAGGCGAGATTCAGTCCGATGTCGGCGATATGGCGTCGATATATCGGCGATATATCGTATCAACATGGTACCGATATCGATACCGATATCGATATGCCCTTCCATGCTTTGTACGTGCAACACAGGAAAGAAGCCCACTTCGTAGTTGTTTTTTTATTGTTTATAACCCAATGGTCCACTACCGTAGTACTAAAAATGAGGGGAGGGGAGATGAGTCGTATATGCCAAAGTTGCATATAACAAAAAAGGGGGAGCATCATTTGACCATATTTGGGTTGTGTTTCAAAAAGAGGAATCTATTTTGAAAAAAAGGATGCGTACAAAAAAATAGAGAAAAGCCGTACGCGGAAATTTTTTAAAGAAAACCGAAGACGGCTAAAAAATCGAAAATAGCCGCAAAAAAAGAAAATCTTTTGAGATTATTTTTTCTGATCTTCTCCCAACTTATCGATGCCATCTATTCCGACCACTATGGGAAAAAGGAGGAGTATTATGTAGAGTTCTACATATTGTTTAGAATCATAGCCTACCGGTCAAATTCAAACTATCCAATTCTTACGATTCTTCAAATTCAGATCCTACAGTTAATATTCACACTCTGCATGTGTGGTCACTATTTGAGAAGTCCCCATCTTCGATTTGGACTCATGGTTTTCATGTGATCCATAAGGACTCTAGAGTAGAGATCCTATATTATGTGCCATTGTGGGATAGGGTTTTCAAGTGGTTTCATAGAGACTCCAGAGTAGAGATCCCATTCTCTAAGCCAATATGAGAGAGACCCATTCTTCCAACGAGACTTTCAAAATCCATTCTCCAATGACCATGGACTCCAACGAGGATGTTTCAACTACTTTTTCCAATTCATCCCTTCAGAGCAGTTGTGGGCCAGAATTCTCCAGGTGGAGACTCATTCTAGTTTCAGTGACTCTGATAGACACAATCACAGTACATGTTCTCCAACGAGGAGACCCAATTCAACACAAACACCGAACCCTTAGTTCCTTCTCATCAGCACAGCATGAGAAGCAATGTCCTCGACAGCAACTGACAGTAGAGTATGCATTGAGTTGATATTGTCTGTAGTACCTTGTATTGTGAGTTTGAGATTTCTTTCTATTTTTCCAAGGTGAGCATTGCATGCTCCAGCTTGAAAGGGAGTGTTGGAGTATGCGTCATTGACACATTGTAGTGATGAGTAACTGGATCCCTCCACGCATCAACATGTTTAGTCCTACATCTATTGTTAGTGGGACTCCATTCAATCGGTGGGGCTATATAAGAAGTCCCACAACCATTGTATCAGATGAGCAAGGTTCAGAAAGTCGGTACGCGATATTCATTCGATCAGGCGGTCTGAAGCAAGTAAGCGGATATGCGGAAATATATGCGGAATATGCGATTTGTATTATTTTAATTTAAAAACAATTAAAGTAATAAATTGAATTCAAATATTAGAGATTTATTTTTCGGAAAAAATACCAATAGATGAAATATATGCATAGAGTTATCAGTACGACATGATTTCAGAGAAAGCTTTTAAAAAATGACCATTTTAGATTAAAAAAAGTGAATCATAAAAAAAATAAAAGTGAAATTTGTTGGCATACTTACTATAGGAATGAAAATATAAAAAAATATTTTGAGATGTAACAATAAGAAATCATAGAAACATTTGTTATGTTTTTATACGAATTAACTAAATGAAAATTGGATTGTGAATCAAAATATTTCAATCGATTAAATAACCAGATTCCCTTTTATCTAGCGTTAATGAGATCGCAGCTAACTAGAAGGGAATTAACGCAATTTTCTATTACAAAATATCTGAACAATTGAGAAAAGTATTGAATAAAGAAAGCAAACGACTCATAGATATTTTTCACAAAAGAAGATGTATTTGATTCCAAAATAAAAGTATATTGAATATAAATTAAACAAATGCAAAGACACAGGAAATGGCATTCATAGAAATTAAATAAAAATATTATATCTAAATAAAAATGAAAGTTTATTTTTTACAAACAACAGCCTAAAAATCTTTTGTAATAAACAATTAGTAACATTTATTTTAAATAAAAAGTGAAAAATTATTTTTTACAAACAATAGAAAAATCTTTTATAATAAATAATTAATAACATTTATTTTTTACTGCAGTAGCAGCAGTTCCAGCAACTAAAAGAAGAAGCAAGTACGAAGGCGATTTATCCAATAGGCGGCCGAGAATGCGGTCGCATATGCGGTTTACTCAGTCGCATATGCAGTTTACTCGGCTGCATAATCGCCCAAACCACATATGTACCGAATACTGGATATGCGGTTCGGCCCAGTGCCCGACTACGCATATGCGGCCGCCTGGGACGCCTTTCTGAATACTGCATATGAGAAAAGTTAATGATAGCATCAACCCTTAGAGGCGGTTCTTTCGTGGTTTCACCCCACTCAAGGAGTAGGGTTCCACGTAAAATCCAGATGTTCTTTATGTTTATTCCATTTCGATGATATTATGTTTTCACATTGTCGATTTCCAAAAACCACCACCATCACTACATTAGAAACTTGTAGAATAACGAGTCTGTCTTGTAGAATTCTAAGATGAACCATGGACATATCTTTCCATCTAAACTAAAGGGCCAATGCCCAACTGTTGTACAAGTTGCGTGCACTCCTAATAGTAGTGAAACCATCATGGTATAAGAGAGAAATTTCATTCTAGCCATCAAAGCCCTCTAATTCCAACATTCACCCGCAACCTTAACTTTAAACGAAATCTCTAAAAAATGGTCTCACCTCTCAATGAAGTGCATAAATCCAAGCAAATGAAGAGCCCATATGACCGACAATAAAGAAGGCCCGCACCATATCACCCCAAATAATAGGATTTAGCACAAAAGTCATGTATCTCATGTATAATTAATCCAGGGATTTTCTCCTATATAAGAGAGCATGTGGGCCTCCGTTTATCATATGAACTTATTTTTCCCACAACATGGTATCAGAACAACGATCCTAGACTGGGGTTCTCGTATCCCACCCTAACCCTACTCCTCCACCCCCCCTCCCGTCGCCGCCGCCAGCCCCCGCAAGGCCTCCCGCGCCTCCAGCCCTCGTCGTCGGCCCCCTCAAAGGCTCTTGCGCGACTCCAGCCGCTTGTCGCGCCACCGCCTCCCAGACCTAGCGTCGCCGCCTCTCAGGCGTCGCAAGGCCTCCAGTCCATATCTGCGAGCATCCAAGGGCATCTAGGCCTCTCGTCCCGTGCAACCATGCAGCCCTTGCGCGGTTGTGGATTCATTTCTTCCGCCGCTGCGAGTCGACGTACCCACCCTCGAATTTTTGTGTTTCGTGCCGCCGGATTATGCAATACGAGGTCTGATTTGAGTCTCAAACATGATTTTCTTCATCTGAATCATGTTCTAAGGCTCTAAGCTTCACAAAGAGACTATGATGATGGTTGTATGAGTCTACAGATACAACCATTCCTCCTTATGTTTGTGTAAACACCATATAACTAATTATTTAGATCCTCGACGGTTGGATATAGAGCATGTGGATTTAGGGGACCCCACATCTTGAGGAATAACACCCTTACAGTTGCCCATCTGATATTTATGCTAGTTGTCATGAAGATTTGATCTGTGGAGCAACCAAATCAAAATTTCTCCTGGAAATCAAAAAACACTAGAAAACCCAACGACGATAGCACCTACTTGAAAAAATAGCCAAGCATCGACAAGTACTTCCGCCATTGCCAGCTCTGTGAGAGGGGCTTCGACCAGAGGCAACATCGTACCATTAACCGCATGCACCACTTATACATTTACCTCCATTGCCACAAGTTGAGAAGGCACCGAGCCATGCACATCAACAAGCAAAACCATTTGCATAAAAAAGCTAAACCTTCCCCAAGAAACCATAGTAAATAGTGTTGCAGAAGTCGGTATTTGGTATTCGGTCGGAGGGGTCGCTGAATGGAGAATAATCAGTATTCGGGCGACTATTCAGAGTTATTCGAATAAATACGAATAAATTCTAATACATATATTTATAATTTTATACATCATCAATTAACAAGAATCGAAGATAAAAGTACCACCCAACAAGGTATATATATGGAATTTTAAAATTTGTGGTGATTAATGAAGCACTTAAGAATTAAAAAAAATAAAAAATTCTAGCAGTCAGTCACCAGTCGATTTAATAGTCAGTCGACTATTTGATTCGGCCAACTATTGGCTGATTATAGGATTATTCAGTCGGGACCCCAACACACACCTCATAATCGGACCGACTATTCACAATCGGGGGACTATTGCAACACTGATAGTGATATAGCTAACGGTCCACCTGAGATGGGAGCCATATTCCTGAATGGTTGCATATCATCACCCGAACCTCAAAAAGATTACCTGTCATTTAATAATTTGATATCCATAAAATTACCATGCCTATCAAGGTGGGCATAGCCACGAGCGACGTCTAATCATTATACCTAACTTTGATGTCCCTCAACTCTAACCAACATGTGCCAACCTTGGAGAGACTACCATCTCATATGCTTGAATATTGCCATATCAAGCACTCAATGGCCATTATTTGCCTCACGACCCTGAAATAGTGTTGCCGCTTTTAAGTTCGATAATCTGCACATAGCAACCCATCCTCCATAAGGACCACATTACCAAGGATAAGAGATCCTCTAAGAAAAAATGGCTCCCTCTACAACCAATCGGTTCTCCACGACAAATGCGCAATGCTCCACCACTACGATATCCATCCGCAGACTGGGCTTCCATTTCTCTCATAATGACATACCTACTACCTACTTTCTATCCTTACAACCTCCATCAAGTAGTTCAAGCTTCACAGCTCTCTTGTCATACACGAACCAAGTCATTTGACTATTGGTGTACACCTTCAACCGCTATACACCGGTATGGGAGCAAACTCCACTTTAGTGGCAGACATCACCACATAGGAATCACAAAACCGGATTTTTACACTCCCACACGAGATGCATGCATACCAGTACTAGAAGCATCATGCCTTCAAACCTAGTTGCCGATGTCAGCGCACTACTCGTGGATGCGAAAAATGGTTTAAACGACTGTTTAAGTGCATGCGGCCCTCGACCGCATCGACTAGTCAAAGTCGAGCTCATATACAGGTGGGATGCATAAACGGCATTAAACGATCATTTAAACTAAGTTAAATAGAGTTTAAATGGTCTTTTGTATTATCCATGACTTTTTGGATTCATACTTTGACATTTGATTATGGATTCTACTTGTTTATGCTATCTATTTTGACATTTGGATGAAAAATTCCTTGAATTTGATAATATTTATTCTATATTATGAATCCTTGAATATTTTCTAAGTTATTTATATTTTTTATTAATTATATGTGTGTAATGATTTTTTATTAATTAAAAAATGCAAAACCGCATAACACTTTTAATTTCCATTTGAACTCGTGCATAACATTGAACCGATAATCAGTGACCCCACCGACTGAATACCGACTACCGTTTTCTGCAACCTTGGCACTACTCACTCAACCGCCACATGTCACCTCATACACACCTACTTCTGACTCTACCCATCAACATGGGTCCACGACACCCATTCCATGACGCATTCACTCCCTTCGAATCATCTCCCACATCAAGCTTTCTCTTTCTATTCTCAACAATCATCTCCCCCGGAATGTGTTTAAAAAAGGCTTATTCATCCCCACTAAGATGCATGCATAATGTTCTCGGCATCAAGGTCATCCCTGGAAAAGGAGTCATCCTTTACAGCAAGGTAGTCACTAAACTTTACAACATATTATGATGTGGATTATGTATGATGTTTTGCAGATAAGAAGGCCATCACTATCTTACGCATCAATCTCAGAGCCATTCTTTTTTTTTTTTGAAAAGATCTCACAGCCATTCCTGTCACATGAATGAGCAAGAAACATTCAACAATATCTTTTTCAAGCATTGAGAGAGCAAGCAGGGCAATGGCCCATGTAACAACAAAGATGCATTTGATTTAGGTTGCACTTATTGAGCTTCCTTCTACCAGACAAAGTGATGAAATGAAGATGCAACTACTATGCACATAACAAACAATCCCATGCTTCACAAGCATATATGCTTATAATTTTCAACTTCTACCAAACTAAGTGATGAAGTGAAGATGTGACAATACAACTGCTATGCACATAGCAAACAGTACCATGATTCACAAGCATACTAAACATATAGAGAGTGATAGCCACTTCACCACAGACCTCATCCAGCGAGAACTTCTGTGGACTTCAACAATTACATCCGTGTACCGAATCGCTGATGTTTTCACAAAGGTACTTAACAAATTGAGCAAGTTAGATTTTCCATGTTCCAGCTAGGAGGAAGTCTTAGTGTATGAGTGTTGTATGATTTCAGAGGTATTCTTATCCTTTTTACATTTTTGGGTACTAATCCTAACCCTAGTCTCTCTTTATATGTAGAGGACTAGGGTTACTTTTCAATATATCATTCTTTAATTCTCTATCAACGATTTGACTAGGAGGTTAATGGATGAAATCTAGTCATAAAGAATTGAAGAGCATCTTCACTAGTAGAGATTGGAAAATCTCTCTATATACTATGATTTCTACTACAAAAGTCTGATCTTTTACCATGGCCTCTTTTCTTTGTGTCTGCATCTAAATTGCCAACAAATATCAAAATAGTATTGATGCCATTGGGAAGAGGTTCATGGATAAAGGAGCCCTTGCACAAACACCCCCCCCCCTGCCCTTGCACAAATGAGCACCCACACATCACGTGCTCTCTCTGCTCTGATCTTTCCACTGCACCTCAACAACCACGCCATAAGCACATTCAAACATGATCTTGCTTCTTTTGCATATACACCAGTATGGCGACCCTCAGACCATCGCTGCTGAGACCACACCCGTACCTTATCCAGACCAGAGTATTCCACCCCTGCAGGACTCATGACTCACTGGGGTATTGTTCCATCTCAAGTCATTGTAAAGCGAGAGGAGAATATATCATGTTTGAAGATCTTATATGGATAAGACCATAGATTGTTGGCAGCTTTGCAAGCCTTACGGTTGCAGAGGAATTTTTATTATATTCAAGATGGAGTGTTTATTTGAGAATGCTTTTCGTAGTGTTGAGGTTGTCCTTATCATGGATGTGCTCATGTAACGATAGACTCAATATGTCAAACTCGTAATTTTAATGATTATTGGTGAAATCTGGACGGTTTCCCTTCTGGAGTAATCTTTTCGCTATTAAAAAAATAAATCTAAATCAAACAATGAGAAGTTACAAAAGGGTTTTCTTCACATCAACATAGATTCAATTGGTGGTCGGCTAGATTTTTTGGATTCAAATCCACATAGATTTAGTTGGTGGTTCGCTATAATGGGATTCGTCGAATGACTTAAGCCCCTTACCTTTTCAAAAAAGGAAACAAGAAGTTCAGAAAGAGGTGCTCGATTCTTGGTCTTGAATTTTGATGCAGCCCCAACACATTTTCTTTCAATGACTTCCCCAGGAACCATGAAAATTGACCCGATATCTGTAACATGTGAAAATTTCTAAAAAGTTACCAATTTAATGCATCAATAACCTATGATAAATTGAATAGGTATCAACTGAGAAATTTCTTTTAGGGAACTTTCATCAAACTACTATGACATAAAGCACAAAATCAACATTAATGATCCTATAAGCGTAAAACAATTGACTCAAAAACAGTGGCTATAGAATAGTGCAAGCAACAAATTTTACTGAATATAAATTATGCCAATATATTGCATCAATCAATACTCAACTAAATCCCTCACACAAGCAATTACATTTTCAACATAAAATCTCTCACGATGCCAGATCAAACCTATCTTAGCCAACTATAATGACCACAAAAACGCTAACGGTTTGATCTGAAAAGTACCGCACCAAGAGAATCCAAAAACTAGTCGAGGGCGTATCTACCCAGTCCATCATCGCACTCCGCTAAACCTCTTCAATCGAAACACAAGAATAGAACATGTGCTCTACACCATCCAATTCACTACGGCATAAAAGGTGGCACACACTACCTCCCAAAAAGAACCTCACCTTGCATACCTTGATCAACACCCTCCCCATCCTCAGTTGCCACAGGAAGAACTTCACTCATCAGCAACCTAGAGTCCCAAAGGAGTTTGCAGACCAACACAATGTCAATAGAATCAAAAACAATATTACACAATTTCATGTAAACCTTCTTGACCGAGAAGTCACCATCAAACCACAACCAATGATCATTTCCTCAGACAAACCTCAACATAACTCGATAACTTTGTCACACACAAGAACTCCTACGGCCAGTAGTCAGAGATTATTGAACATATGTAAGAGTCCAGACTCTATTAGGTCATGCATCAACAATACACATGGCCGGAATGGTTTCGAGGCAAAACCCCTTGGAAACAAATCTCATAACGCACCCTTCTTAAACCAGGCTGTTTCTCAAAATCTAGCAGTTATTCTATCCCCCAATGGTGGTCTGAGAAGTTTGTCATGACATGGACAACAAAATAAATGTTTCAGAAGCTCATTTATATGACAAGGACAAGCTTGTAGATGAGGAATGATACATCAATTAGTGGGAAAGCTCGCTTATCTAACTATCATTATGACTGACATCCCCCTTGCAGTAAGGAAAATCAGTTCAGAAGAAGGCATATACAAGTCCTTAGAGACGATGATCGTTGGTCGTGGTGAACATTCAAAGTCTTCCCTACAAAGGTCGAAAGACCATTCATTGCTACATCATATAGTAATGCATATTATGTAGGGTGTCTTGTAGAGTAGAAGTCAACTATTGGTTCTGCAATTACCTTGGAGGCAACCTTGTCGCATAGAAAAGTAAGAAACATATAGTTGTATTACATTAAATTGCAGAGAGCAAATAGAAGGTGATAGCCCAGACAATGACAAAGATGAGGTAGATTCAGGTTGCGCTTACTAAGCTTCACCTTCTATCAAATATGGTGATGGAATTGAGATGCGCAACATTGTTGCCATGCACTTAGCAAACAACCCAATGTTTCATGAAAGAACAAAGCATGCAGAAGGTTGATTGTCATTTCACTAGCGAGGACTTCCGCAGACTTCCAGTGTTCCAAAGCCTCATTTAAGCAATGTTGTCAAAAGCTCAGCATATAATATAGAATCTATGCTTCCAGTGTTCCAAAGTCTCATTTAAGTAATGTTGTCAAAAGCTAAGCATATTAGATATCTATGCTCTGACTTGAGGTGGAGTGTTGGAGTATATCGGAGTTGTAATCCATCAAGGGTATTTTAGTATTTTTTGTTCATGTGTGCTCTTCCTAACCCAAACCACTTCATATATAGAGAGAGCTAGGGTTCATAATCGGTATATCATCCTATCAACTCCTCCACATAACTGAGCGCATCAACACCTCCAAAGGAAGCACATACCAATAGACATCCTTACCATGTAGCACAACATATCATTCGATCCGCCCCTGATTCTCAGCACCCTTATCACTAATAGAGCTTTGTTCATGTCCATGAACATCAACTTCCCAAGCCCACCATCCTACAAAGGCAGCATAATGGAGGTCCAATCCAAAAGGGGAACCGTACAAGTGTCTTGTTTGAACCTCACCCAAAAGAACACCGCATCATCTAGGTAAAACACATGAATAGCAAACACTACATACAAACTTGGGAAACATGAGACCCATTCCTCGATAAACAAGTGGCCTTCTGATCAGCTTGTTGAAGCTAGCCCCTATCAAGAAGCACCTCCAGACATATGACCTACATTATTACAAAGCAGACTCAGAGCACGATTGACTCAACTGTCAACTCCTAGGACATGCCAATTGAGACAAAAGAGATCACAATCCCACACAACACTCCAAAAAGACCCAAAGACGTAAAAATCCCCTTGGATGCACACATCCCTCCCTCAAAGACAAAATGTTATCATTTGCATATTTTAGCGCCAAAATAGAGATCCTATGCCAAGAGTAACCAATACATGCCCCCCACCCCTCCCTTATGATCCGTCTCACAATAATGTTATCCACTGTGATGATAAACAACAAGTGAGCAAGAGGGTACCCCTAGCTTATCCCCTTATGTGGTTGAAGAAAACAACAAAATAGGTGATTGTTAAGAAGAACTAATGTTAGAAAATAAACATGCGGAAGCGAACATGGAAAAAGATAAAGAACACGAAGAATAACGGGGTCTAACGTGGAACCCTACTCTGTGAGGAGCGGGATGAAACCACGAGAGAAGCCCTCAAAGGGGCATGTGCTTCATTACTTTTTCTCAATGGATACAGGAGGTCTGGGGCTCCTTATATAGCCTCTCCAGAGCCTCCAAATCCTACCACTGGACAATGTGGGACTAAAACTGGATGGGTAAATGGATCTTGGAGGCGTATACAACGAATACTCCAACACTCCCCCTCAAGCTGGAGCATGCAATGCTCAGCTTGGCCAAACAAAAAGAAACTCAACCCACGCTACACGATACTACGGACAATATCAACCCAACGCGCACAGCTGATGCTGTCGAGGACGTTGCTTCTTATGCCGTGCAGGTAAGGAGGACAAACGGGCTGGAGTGTGAGTCTGCTGAATCTCCTCGTCGGAGAGAATGTGCTTTGAACTGCGCATATCAGCAAGGTTGCAGAAAGCGGTAGTCGGTATTCAGTCGGCGGGGTCACCTACTAAGGATTAGTCGGCAGTCGGGCGACTAGTCGGAATTAGTCGGTCATTAGTCGGTTTTGAATTTTTAATTATTTTAAATATATAAATCAGTTTTTTATACATATATTCGTATGTATATACATATATTTGTACATTTTATATGACATCATGATGAAACAAAAGAAGTAATTGACTTTAAATATAACATTAAGCATATTAGAATATGTTTGCTTTAAAAAAAGTGAAAAACAAAAAAAAATAAAAAAGGTTGTTGTAAAAGTCGGCCGACTAGTCGGCCAGACTAGTCGGGTGGCCCGACTAAGGGCCGACTAGGCCTAGTCGAGTCGGCTACCCCCCCCCCCCGACTCGACTAGTCGAACCGACTAGTCGGCCGACTTTTGCAAGCTTGCCTATCAAAGTCACTACAACTGAAAATGATTCTCCTTGTCGGAGTACTCTGGCCCGCCACAATAATGCGGACAACTACTCCATCTCTGAAAAGGGTCGAACTGAAAAAGGCCGTGGAAGTGCAACCCTCGTCGGATTCCACAGTCGCTGAAGAATGGAGTCTGAAAGAAGTCTTCTCATCAGAAAATTGGGTCTCTCCCATCTGGCACAGAGAATCGTACACTACTCTGGTGTCCCTATGATACCACATGAAAACCCATGCCAACATGGCATAGAGAATGGTCCTCTACTCTGGAGTCCCTATGGCTGACATGAAAACTCTGGCCTACAAAACAAGAAAGGATGGGGACCTCTGAACTGATGGCATTCATGTGCTCATCTGAAAAGACTGCATACTCATGTGTGTGTCTGAAACTGGAGTCTCTCTGGAGAACTTGAAAAAATGGGACTCTCATCATGGAGTGCCTCGAACTTGGACTCTGACCAATATGTCGAGTCTGATCAACAGCGCATCGCACATGTGGACTCGGAATCTGAATGTCGAGTCCGAATCTTGCGCATGGAGAATCTTCATCTGCAAAAACTGTAGAGTCTGAACAACTGAATGGTCTGGAAATCTCTGAATCTGGAAGAAAACCTGTGACTCTACACCATACTCCCCCTTTCTCCCATACTGGTCGAAATGACAATTGTTGACCAAGTTGGTAGAAAACAATGAAAGATGGGGAGAAAATAAAACATACTCAAAGAATATCTTATGGCTCTTTTTTTTAAGCCGTCACACCTTTTTTTTGAATTTGCATACGGCTTTTTATTTCTTGTATGCGCCTTTTTTTAATTTTTTTTTCAAAACCCCTTTTTTTAATATTGCAGCTCATTTCATTTTTTTTAAACAACTGGGCACGACCCACTTAGGGACTCAAATATCGGCAACCCTACTTAGGGGTTCGCCCCTTCGAATGCGGCCCCCATGGGGTCCCCGCGCAGGAGAGTCGCCTGCACCGCCTTGGCTTGAAAGGAGGGGGATCGAGGGGCGTCGTCGCATGAGGAGATTTGGAGCACGAGGTGGCGTGAGATCCGGGAAGGTGGGGTGCGCGTTGTCGCCGGTTGGAGGTGTTGCTGCCACTGGGATTCGACGTAGAGGGCGAGGGTTGCTTTGGAGCAAAGCGTGAGCGCCGCCGGCGTTGGGGCTGATGGAGGATGCGATCGGAGATCGCTGGAGATAGGCGACGCCTAGAGAACCTGATGGAGATGTGCCGCCTGTGCGGGAGCCACTGTGCGCGCGTTGGGGAAGGGAACCGCCAATAGAGGGGATGCGCCTGAGACTTGCGATCGGAAAAAGGTCCTTTCGCGCCGCCTACGCGAGGGCTCAAGGGAGGAGATCGCTTGGAATGCCCCGATGGCTGGAGCGCTGCAGATGGCGTCGAAGACGTGCGACGTGCTTGGAGAGAATGGCTAAGGAGGAGCCACCTGGGGGCTGTGGGGCGCTCTCGATCTTGAGGTAGGTGCCGCCTTATGCGGTTGATCTTCAACGTGATGGAGGGCCTAGGGCTGGATGCCCACAGCCTGGATAGTTCCTGTGCATCCGCCAGAAATGAAGATGCCCCCATGTCGCATGCCGCCTGCACTTGGATGAAGAGGATGGCGGCTAGGGTTCCAGACAGAAACATGAACATGACATCATCTCTGCCTGGAGATAAGTCACGTTCCAGAACAGATCCTCGAACAAGATAAACATAATGAATCGGAACCTCGCTTGAATTAAATCTCGAATAGAATAAATAAAATAATGAAAGACCTCGAGAATCGAAACCCGCTCTGATACCACATTAGAAAATAAACATGTGGATACGAACATGGAAAAAGATAAAGAATACAAAGAATAGCGGGGCTTAACGTGGAACCCTACTCCGTGAGGAGCGGGATGAAACCACGGGAGAAGCCCTCAAAGGGGCATATGCTTCATTGCTTTTTCTCAATGGATACAGGAGGTCCGGGGCTCCTTATATAGCCTCTCCAGAGCCTCCAAGTCCCACCATTGGGCAATGTGGGAATAAACAACTAGACGGGGTAAATGGATCTTCTCCAGGATCCATTTACCCTCTACAACTCATATGGCGCATACAATGAATACTCCAACAACTAAGTATAATGAAGTTGTGAAACACATCTTCATCTACACAATCCAAACCTCTAAGAAGCATGTTTTGAGGATGAAGGTCTACTAAAATCTCCATTTCACACAGCCATAAGCTCCAACTTCCAAGGTAAGCCATGCATGTGCCACCTTATCCAATTAACCAAGATCCACGTTGGCATGACCATACCACAAAAGTCGTATAAAGAGGGTTAATGAGGTCATCTAACACTAGATTCAATTTGCTCACAAGAAGCTTTGCAACAATACGATAAATAGCATTGGCAAAGCGATATGTCTAAGTCCCCCACTCGTTGCAAGACCTCCTTCTTTGCAATAGAAAAATAAGGGTCAAATCTACCCATTCAAAATCGTAGGTGCCAACCCTGAACTCCGTAATTAAGCTCATAACGTCCACCTCCACAAGGTCCCGGAAATCCTTGAAAAAAGCTTGAGAATATATATTCGGACCTAATGAGCCATCCAAGAGTCAACTCACTAATCGCATCATGAAATACATTTTTTTAAAACACGAAGGGGGATCCCTCCCAAGAGTCAACTCACTAATCGCATCATGAAATACATTTTTTTAAAACACGAAGGGGGATCCCTCCCAAGGCGGGAGTCACCATACCAACGCATCATAAATACATGAACCCCTAACTCTCAAATCATCTTCTCAGTGTGATCAGGCCACATCCAACGGACTCCACATCCTATGTATTATCGACGACTAGTACCACCGACTCTCCTATTGAAACTTCGGAAGTCCCCCACTCATTGCAAAACCTCCTTCTTTGCAATAGAAAAATAAGGTTCATATTTACCCTTTCAAAGATGCAGGTACCAACCCTGAACTTCGTTATTAAGCTCATAACATCCACCTCCACAATGTTTGGATAGTTAGTAGGGTTGGGGAGGGTTGGAATGAGAAATGTGATGTGATGTCACATTAGTTATGTGATGGAATTCCAAACTAGGATTGTAGGAACATATGCCAAATTACCTCGAGGTAACCTGGAAACCAAACGAGCCCTTAGTAGACGGGTTCGAGTACCTTATAACAGATCCACCTTAATAGACAAAGAAGTGAATGCACAACATGCCTCTACTCGACTTAATAGCACCATATTTAAATAACAATAGGTTTCCTATTACCCTGCAACTCTAGAGAAGGGTGTCTCAGGAACCGTTGTAAATCTCACAACAAGCAACGAAGATCTAGCCTCGGAATCTCGATTAGCATGCATCTCTACCTCTCAGGAAACCATTGCACCCTACACCATGGCGGCAATCATTGACATCACATCCAACACTATCA
The DNA here is from genome assembly GCA_037367405.1 of Ottelia alismoides. NCBI lineage: Eukaryota > Viridiplantae > Streptophyta > Magnoliopsida > Alismatales > Hydrocharitaceae > Ottelia > Ottelia alismoides. The sequence continues at coordinate 39,141 of JAZKJV010000169.1, forward strand.
CCTAGAAAGTAGATCTGTCGTCGTAAAAATGAAGCTTTATCTGTAAGGAAGCACAGTGGCATTCAACATTGATGATCAAATCAAGCTAGCAACCACGTGAGAGCACATCCGACAGCAACACATACATGGATGCAAAAAACGGTCTAAACGATCGTTTAAACGGTCGTTTAAACGCATGCAGTGCTCGACTACATCATTTAATCAAAAACAGGTCCCTAAACGGGCAGGCCGCATAAACGGCCTTAAACGGTCGTTTAAACGTTCTTAAACGGCCTTCTCAGGACATGGATTTACATTCTTCAAAGGATCACCATTATCCATGACTTTTACATTGTCTATTTCGATATTTGGCTATGGTATCTAGTTAGTTATGTTATCTATTTTGAAATTTTGAAGAAACATTTCTTGAATTTGATAATATTTGATCTATATTGTGAATATATGGTTATTTTTCTTATTTATCTATACCTTTTTTAATTAATTATATATGTAATAATTTTTTTATTAATAAAAAATGCAAAATTGCATAACCCGTTTAATTTTTGTTTAAACTCACGCATACCGTTTAATCAGTAATCAGTGACCCTACCGATTGAATACCGCATACCGTTTTTTGCAACTGATGCAGCACAAAAATAAAATATAGGGCTTGATATTTTTATCCGTTAATTTATTTACATTTATTCGATTGTCGCATTTTTATTTAAATAAAGAGATCATGTGTGATCTCAATTTAGTTAGTTAGAGTCGATTAGAGATTTGAATTTATTTCAAATCAATTAGTTACTTTGTTAGAGTCAATTAGGATAAGTAGTTTTGAATTTGAATTTGAATTTCTATTTTTGTAATCTCATCCCTCCTATATAAAGGGATGATAGGCTATTGTTTTTAAACAGTTCTGATTAAATGAAAATTGGAGTTATCTCTCATTGTCTCCCTATTTATCTCTCTCTCAACGTGATCTTCACGTATTTCATCTCCAGAATCCCGCGTAACCGACGTGTTTTCTCCTTCCCCCGCCCCCTCTAACTTTCTTTCACTAAAATTATTTTTCCACCGTTGAATATTTTCACCTGCGTCAAGTGGTATCAGAGCATGGAAACTGAATCGTTCTCACGATTCGACGATCCTATCGCATATTGGAGTTTGAAGTTCGATCTGAGCCTCCTATCTCAAGGTTCGCATTCTCGCTCGCGTTCAAGGAAGTTTAAGCAACACCTAATATCCAGCATCAAGGTTCAAGCATGGTTGGACGTGTTAATCGAGGAAAAATCAATCGAGGACAACGAAAATCAGATCGTCGCAGCCGCTGTGCAACCCTATTTTAAGCAAAAAAACAAAGGTACTTTCATGCAAGATGAAGATTTTATTGATACAACTTCGATACAACACGAAATCGAAGACATGGGGCCCATCTTTGACGTGGATCCTGTAGAGGGTGGAGGCCAAAATCTCGATCTGATTGCGGGAGACCTTGCTGTACAGGAAGATGCAGAACCAGTATACGACGAAAGCATCGTGGAGGAGCTGGTTGATCTCCATGCAGGGGTCTTTTCTATTGCAGCCCAAGAAGCACGTGCTTCACCACTGCCTCCGCCGCCTGTGCCAGGCCCGACCATGACGCCGCCACCGGTCGAACAACTCATGCATGTGCGCAGCAGCCTCCGCCAGTCACGAGCCTGCTCTCCGGCTAGCCGCCATGCACGCGGGACCTGTGCATCACAAGCGCGTCGCCCCCACCATCCGCGTGACCACCCCTGCGGTAGTCACCACCGCCGCTAATGTCGTGGTTCCCTCCTACACCATCATCGCCGTCGAAGGACTATCCCAGCCCCATGCACCAGCATCTCAGGTCGAGCTCACTGCTCCACGCGACGCCTACACCGACTGCAACTCCCACAGCGACGACGTCATCTCCGTTACCACATGGGGAGTGAAACCCTAGCCACCCTTTTGAAGGAAAACCCAATCAGGAGAAATGAATCCCAAAAGTTTAGGGATAAGAAATTGCTTTCTTTTCCAAAGGGGCTGATTTGGAAAAATTGCTACCAACTCCCTCCTCACAAGATAATTTATCGAAAGGGCCAAGTAAAGATCAAACTATGTTATTGGTATATTTTAAGTGAAGGGGTAGAACATTTGCAACCACACCCCTCGGAGGAAAAAAAATTACAAACGTAACATGGAAAAGGATCGAAATTGGGGGATGTCTGCTCAACCAACCCATATGGAATTCTCCACCGACAGAATGAAGATCAAGCAATTCGTCAGGAGACGAATTTTTCAAGCAGGGGAGAATTGATGCAGCACAAAATTAAAATATAGGGCTTGATATTTTTATCAGTTAATTTTATTTACGTTTATTCGATTGTCGCATTTTTATTTAAATAAAGAGATCATGTGGGATCTCAATTTAGTTAGTTAGAGTCGATTAGAGATTTGAATTTATTTCAAATCAATTAGTTACTTTGTTAGAGTCAATTAGGATATGTAGTTTTGAATTTGAATTTGGATTTCTATTTTTGTAATCTCATCCCTCCTATATAAAGGGATGATAGGCTATTGTTTTTAGACATTTCTGATTAAATGAAAATTGGAGTTATCTCTCTTTGTCTCCCTATTTCTCTCTTTCTCAACGTGATCTTCACGTATTTCATCTCCAGAATCCCGCGTAACCGACGCGTTTTCTCCTTCTCCTGCCCCCTCTAACTTTCTTTCACTAATATTATTTTTCCACCGTTGAATATTTTCACCTGCGTCAGCAACCTTGACCACATATATGTTCCACGTCGCTGCCAAAGCCTATTGCGCTAAACAAAAGTCTTGACACCGAAAGGGGAGGCTCGCCATCTTGAAAAGTTTATATTTGAGAAGAGCTATAGCCCAATCCCTCAATAATTGGTCTCCAAGCCACCAAACGAGCAACAAATGACTCATCCCTATAATGTAGAAGACGTCAAATAACTACCTTCAATAGGCCTCTAGCACACACTCGAGGGCCCCTTAAGAACACCATGTCACCACCTACATCAAGAATCCAATCATTCATGACTCCAAAGTCACCACTAAAATCCACCCTTTTATCGGTAACATCTTCAATAAAAAAACCAATCAACGATAAATCATCTAGAGGGGAAGTAGTTGTCGTCACCGTCGATGATGGACCCCACAATCAGTCCCCACAAAACACGTTGTCCTGCAATGTTCGTCTTCCCACATAGGATGCTTATGACTATGTTATGACCAACCCTTGCAAGTGATCACAAGTTCCACCTTTGAAGTAGTGAATCCGATAAGGGCAGACAATTGTACAACCATGGCGAACAATGATGCATGTCCCCCCACATGAGCCCCTCCATCCCCTCACCTTACGTCGGCAAGCCTTCACTCACACTTCAATACACCCCACTGGTAGCCCTCCTCCTCTCCCAAGCTTCTCCTCCTCAGAGCACACCCTCTTGCTTTCATTCAAAGTGCCTTGAGTGATCAATAAAATGAACTTAATAGTGTTTCTCTTTCATCTCTCTACTCAACACCCAAAACTAAAAATTAAAAATAATATCAGTGGACATTATCTTTAGTCAACATAAAGTTTTTTTTTACAGAGTCGAAATAGCAGAGCTACCAATGAAAAAAATCCTAATCCATGTGAATTAAAATACACAAATAATCATCAAAATCTAGTAACATGTGTAGGTCAATTTCATGGTGTGAGATAGGAAGTAGGAACAAATACATATACCAGCAGTCCCATTGTTGCCAGATAGTTTGCGTACAGAAAATAAGGCAGTCTCCAGCGCAGTGTTTGCCAGTAGATTGTGAACATCCAAAAAGAGGATTGCTGTTACTTTCTGAAATTACGGAAGTATCTGAAAATAGGAGGCTTCCCTATTTCCTGACGCATACTTTTTGAGTTGAGTAACAATTAAGTGTTTCCATACATAGCCTTGAAGCATAATTTTACAGTAAATACAGAAACTCAAGTGCGTAGGGATCAAGGATACTCAAAGAAAGTAAGAGCTGACCTGAATCGCTAGCAAGCTTGCCATCATATATTTCCCTGAGTGGCGGTAAAATTGCAGGCTCGCATGTCTGCAGTTAAGCCAGAAAGTTTGTTACGAAGAATATTTGAAACACTTGTAAAACGTTAGACTAAAAATATCCTTTGATGGACGTTGAGACGGAAATGGAATATAAACTACCATAGATAACGGTGCACAGACAAAAAAGGAAAATCACCTGAAGATGAAATATAATCAGCAAACATAGAGAGAATGAGTTCAGAGTCCCTGTCTTCGGATTATTGATATTATGTGCCTTTGCCCACTCCTTGATCTGAATGAAGCATGAGGTCATATGTAAATGTTAAGGACTGCATCCAAGTAAATCATCAAAGAGCATCAAACTGTCAGCAGACCAATAGAACCAAGTCACGAAACCGTCCATCTATTTGAGTGAGCCAAAAAAAGAATTTTGACTTGATATGGCCCTGATAGTTATCAATGGAGATATCACAGGAGATGGTTGGATTGCCACTTTTAAACACAAGAACAGGGACCTTGGCTGTTGGAATAAATTGAAATTTTTCACCATAACCTGAAAAAAGAATCATCTAAAGTCAAACATACTTTCCAGAGTATGGCATGATCATCTAAAGTCAAACATCAAAGTCAAAATGAGATCTTAGCATCTATGGCCTATTTATTTGGTAACAAATAGTGTTTAATACCAACTCCTCTTTTCCAGAGTACGGCATGATCATCTTCATTTGTAGTATCCTTCTTTAGAAATAATGGCCACTTCTCTTTATTTTTTGTATGTTTCTAGATCGGTGGAGTGGCATTGATAGCCATCATCAGATGAGTCCATAGCATATCAGTATTATATATGTTATACTATTGATTATTATTAATAAAGAGATATTTCTATGTTTTTAGTACTGTTTATTTATTCTCTATTTATGTTGTCCACCTGTTGGGAGTAGCCTTAAGGTCTCACGAATAACATAGATTATTTTTCCACCAACATGTTATCAGAGGGTCCTAGACCAGAGTTCTCATAACCAAAACCCTAACCCTACCCGAAGCCGCCGCTCGGGGACGTCTCCGCACGCCTCCCCGCCACTCCTCGTTGACCCTTATCTTGCATGGTGGCATCCCTATCTCAGCTAGGGTTGCACAATTGCATCACCAAATGTTTAAGGCACAGTACCATGATCGAGTAATCACGTACGATCTGATTTTGAGGTTTCCAGAGTGATTTTAGTTTGATAAATATTTTCTCTTACCCTAGGAGTCTAGGACACACCTCATATTGATGAAAATGATTGCAATTTGACTCTACATATGCAATAAATTCCTCTACAGTCCGTGTAGATAAGTTTTTTCTTGATTTACAAGTCTTTAGTATTTGGATTCGACATCACATCATGTCACATAGCAAGGTTGATACTTCCTCCACGGGAACCTTTTGATATCCGACGCCAATAGTCAAGATGGATGGAACGAACTACGAACTATGGGTCATGTAGTTCATGAGTCTGATGCAGTCTACTCGTAGAGTGTATTCTTATTGAAGAGGAGCTGACTTACAAGAATGGGATAAATGCCTCATGGAAGGACGATGATGAGTATGCACGCGTCTGGTTGACTGGTACATTAACGATAGGGATCGTCAATGGTGTTCTGCATAAGCCTACTAAGGCAATGTGGAATATTCTTGATGCTACCTATTCACAAGCAAGAAACGAGACGAAGATCTTACAGTTACAGCATGGCAAATTCATTGTCAAACAGAATAGTCGACCACTGCATTCTTTATATACATCTCTCCGAGGCATGTTCGAGAAGCCTCACAGCGTCATCCTCTTGTAACTACGCATGAGTAGCAGGAGTACGGGAATGCCATGACGGTTGGCATCTCATAATACAAAACTGCCCCATCACAGATTCTTACAGATGTCACTATTCCTCCTATGAATGAGGCATATCATCGACTCAGCAGGATCATCGTTCCGTCGTCCAATTCATCACAGACCTACACCTACCATCACCGTCCTGGCCACTCTGAGGGTCTCGTAGTCAAGGAGGTGGTAGTGGTCCTCGTCAGCCATGCACCTACTATCATCGTCCTGGCCACTCCGAGGATACGTGCTACTACAAGCATGGTTTTCCATCCGCTGCTCGTATTGCTGAGCAGAGTGAGAATCCTATTGCATCTACTTCCGATCAGAGATTTAATGACCTAGTCTCTCGTCTGAGAGAAACCATGCATCTTGCTGCTTTTTTCGGATCCTTGAGCACTTCAGATGTGGTTGCTTATGTCTCAACTAGTACCTTAGGTAGTGTTTATGCTCTTATCGGTTCTAGTAGAGCTGATATTACATATTGGATTATGGATTTCGGCACCTCTCGTCATCTAACAAATTTGCATCATCTAACAAATTTGCATCATACAGATAAATAGCTCATGGTAGGTCAGCGATGATAGCGGATGGGAGTCATTCTCCCATCACTGGACATGGGGAGATCAGTTTGACGCCATCCATACGTCATCAGAATGTGCTTCATGTAGCTGATTTTACCATGAATATGTTGTCTATTAGTCATATTACTAAAGATTTACATAGATGTGTTATTTTTTACCCATCTTCCCTTATGTTTCAGGACATATTTACGGGCAAGGAGATTGGATATGGCTATGACCAGGATGCCTATATCGATTGATCCATACTCCTCGTATTAGGCTTCATCTAGTTCTGCAAGACCAATCTCTCTTTTTATGTGGCATCTATGTTTTGTCATCTACCCCTTCAGAAGATGTGTCATGTGCTTCCTCAAATTTCTACTCGTTCTACTTTCCAATGCGAAGCTTATCATCTAGGAAAGCATCACTGGTCTTCATTCCCGAGTCATCAGGGTCGTAATAGTAGTTCTCTTTTAGAGTTGATTCATCTGGACATTTGGGTTCCCAGTCATGTTCCGGAACATCAAGGAACACATTCTATCTTGTTGTTATAGATGATTTTTCTAGATTGGCATGGGTTTTTCTGTTAAAGAAAAAGTTTGAAGCTTGTAATGTGATTCAATCATTTATCAATGAAAAAAGGATATCTTTTCAGCTAATGTCAAATTTGTTCGCACTGACAATGTGTTGGAGTTATGTACCTTACAGCTTGAGCATTACCTTCGATCCATTGGTATTTTACATCAGATATCATGTGCCTACACGTCCCAGCAGAAGGTATTGCTGAACATAAACATTGTCGCCGGCTTGATGTCACACGAACTCTTCTGATTCATAGTCGTGCTCATCACTCCTTCTGCGGGGAGGTCCTCATCGCTTAATATCTTGTGAATCTTATGCCTTCCACCATCTTGGGTGAGAAGATTCCTTTCTCGATTGTGTTTACCGAGATGGATTTGTTCTCCATCACTCCCCGTGTGTTTGGCTCTGTGGCATTTGTGCATCAGTTGTTACCTGGCCTTGACAAACTTACCTCCAAAGCTGTCAAGTATGTTTTTATAGCGTATTCCAAGACACAGAAGGTTGTCGGTGTTATGATCTTGTTCATTGGAAGTATTACGTCAGTGTTGATGTCATCTTTTTTGAGTCAGTGGTATGCTTTTCCCCTGCAGGTGACAAGTTCATTCCATCGGATTCTGGAGAGGAGGTTTACATGTCTCCACCTCCTTCATCACCGCCACTGCATGTTCCAATACCACCTACGATTCCTCCACCACCACCACCACCTCCTTTTTTCCAATTATCCAACATGCCTCAGATATGTTCTATCACGATGTTTCTACTGATGGCAATGGTGAGAAGTCTCTATAGCAAGTTATTGTTCACGACGAGCATGTTCCTTCACAGGAAGCTAAAAAGCATGTAGAGAAAGTTGTTGATGATCTTGATGTGCTTATTACGCTTAGAAAGCATAGGCGTACATATGCCTCGTATCTCTTGCTTCCAATGATTCTTTGGCACACCTGTCAGCTAATTTCAGAAGGTTTGTTGTGGGTCTATATGCCATGGTGATTCCACGAACTTGCCACGAAGCTATGCAAGACAGTTAGTGGTGTCTTGCAATGGAGGAGGAAATCGTCACGTTATAGTCATGTGGCAGTGGAGTTTAGTCCCAGTTCCCCATGGGTTTTTTTTACACCCAAAAAAGGGGGAAACACTCGGCGGTGTTCGCCCCAATATATTAAAGGAGGGAAAAACAAAAAGAGATAAAAAAAGGAGAAAGGCAACGGTTGTACAGAAAACGCCACAGCCCCCAAAAAAGAAAACCACACAGGGGTCTAAACCACAACCCAATCATCCACAAATCTCACACATTGTATAAGAACGTTGTCCTTGTAGAAGCGTTGGCCCGAGAAGAGGGCTTCATTCCTCCCCAACTTAATCGACCACAGCCTCGCTATAGGACGCAGGATGTCCCTTCTCTCCCTGTTTCTGTTATTCACCAGCGAATCACAAAAGGCCGTCAAGTCATTCGTGCACACCAAATCCACATCCGCTTCCTCCCAAACCCCTCTGACCATGGGGCATCCGAAGAATAAATGATAAATGGTCTCCACCGCCAAATCGCATAACACACATCTATTAGAGATATTGCCCAGTAGCCTTCCACACCGATCCCTCGTCATCAGCCTTTGCCTGCGGAATAACCATAAGAAAAAGCCAAGGCGCTCGGGGAGCTTTAGGCCCCAAAAGAAACCACAATCGCGCACCAGCATGTCCGATCGCGCAGGCAGAGGCCGAGCTATAGCCCCATAAGCTTTCCGCGTCGTTAAGGGGCACCCCGCCAGGCCCAATGATCACGACCAGCATTAGGCCTACCAGCATCCCCGACAGCGTCTATAAGGGCAAGAAAGTCTTCAAGCCTCTGATCCGAAAAATTTGCCAGGAAAGGTGGAGACCAACACCCATCCACCCAACAAGAGGCGACAGTGGCATCTTTATCAGCCGCCAGCGCAAACAAACGAGGGAATCGCATACTCAAGGTCCCCCTTCCCGTACAATCATCTTTTCAAAATCTAAAGGACTCACCATTTCCCACCACCGGCACAAACAGCGACATTCCTTTCAGAGACCTCCAGCACCCCCGCCAAAACAGAGTCTGAGTTCCGACCACACCTTCCCGCACATCCAACGCCCCGCTTTCCCCGTGAATCTTCCGCAAGATACTGTTATAGAAGTCATTACCCGGGCCCCAAATCCTGTTCGCCCATTTTAGAAGGAAAGCATCATTAACAAGCTCCAATCTCCGCACGCCCAGCCCACCTTCATGCTTGCATCTAGTGACCTCATCCCATCCAACCAAATGCAACCCTCCCCCCACTTCTCCATTCCTTCCCCACAGAAATCTTCGCATAAACTTTTCAAGACGGTTGCGAATCCCCACCGGCATCCGACGATTCGATAAGAAATACACCAGAATCGAGGAGAGCACCGCCTTAAGAAGAACAAGCCGTCCCCCTCTCGATAACAGGGTCGAACGCCACCCAGCCAGGCGCTTCTCCACCCTCTCGACGACCACAAGCCAATCCTTGATCCTGGGTTGTCAGTTGCAAGTGAGTGTTCACAGTGAAACACTGAGCAGATGGTATAGTATATCGTTATAAGGCGAGGCGTGTTGCGTGAGGGATCACCCAAATATAAGGAGTGGACTATCAGAATACCTTCTCACCAGTGGTTCGCCAGTCTACACTTTGGGTTCTACTTACGATTATTGCGATGCGAGATTGGCCATTATTTCAACTTGACATCAAGAACGCACTCTATGGAGATCTCCAAGAGGAAGTTCACATGCAACAACCACCAGGGTATGTTGCTGAGGAGAGGGAGTGTCAGCAAGTTTGTAGACTTCATAAAGGTATCTATGACCTTAAGCAAAGTCCAAGAACATGGTTCCAGAAGCTTTCGGACTTGATTTAGCAGAAAGAGTCCGCAAGGTCGAATGCAGATCACTCGTTTGTTCAAAGGATCCATAAAGGTACAGTTGCTATTATCATTTATGTTGATGATATCATCGTTATAGGAGATAATGTGCATGGAATTAGCAAGGCAAAATAGTTCTTTGGGCAACAATTTGTTACCAAGAATCTTAATCCTTTACGATACTTCCTAGGATTAGAGTTCGCTAGGAACCAGCAGGGTCTTATGATGACACAAAGGAAGTATGTACAGAATTTTTAGCAGAAACAAGCATGAGCGGATGCAAACCTGCAACTACTCCTATGGACCCCAACAAGAGACTACACGACGATGATACAGTGGAAGTGGATAAGAGGAGATGCAGAGAGCTAGTTGGGAAGCTACTTTATGTTACAAACACTAGACCAAACATCTCATTTACAATTAGTTGGGTAAGCCAGTTCATGGAGCAATCCAGACAGGTACATATGGATGTTTACATGATTCTGAGATACTTGAAGTCATCTCCAAGTGCAGGATTATTTTTCAATAAAAGGGCATCTCTCAGTGTCTCAGCTTGAGCAGATGCAGACTATGCAGGATAACCTACAGATAGAAAGTTTACTTCAGGTTAGTAGTATTTATCAGTAACTCTCTAGTATCCTACAAGAGCAATAAACAAGCAGCGGTGGCCAGATCCAGCAAGGATTCACCGAATCAGAATACAGAGCTAGGGCATAGTGGAACACTGAGATGATGTGGGTTATAGTCATGATCGACCATGTCATTGATGTACCACTTCTCATGCACTTACAGTGTGGCAACCAACCTGCACTATTTATTATCAAAAATAATGCTTTTCACGAAAGGACAAAGCATATTGAGGTGGATTGTCATTATACACATTACATTATTCAGAAAGGCTTCAACTCCACCTTTCACGTCAGTTCAAGGGAGCAAGCAAACTGCAGATATCTTCACCAAGACATTGACTAGAGACCCATTTCGAAAGTGTCGATCCAAGCTGAGCATGATCGACATCTATGATCCATCTTAAGGGAGAGTGTAGAAATATTTATAAGTTTTTAGTATTGTTTATTTATTCTCTATTTATGCTATCCACGGTATGTAATTTACTTGTTGGGACTCTCCACTATATAAGAGAGCCCTAGGTTTACATGAATAAAATAGATTATTTTTCCATCACAAGGTAAAATGTCGTACTGACATCATTATCAAATTATGTGTAATCGTTCTATGTGTCATGTTGCCATTATGTGTAGTGTTGTGTGGCAATTACATGAAGTTAGCAAGTGTAATTTATCGCAGAACTTAGGTCTTGTGTTTTAATTAAATACATCTACAGGTACAAGATATCTTGAAATTACTGCATTTGCTAAATGACGACGCCATGCTTTTGGGGAAATCTTTGGAACGAAAAAGGAAGGTATGCATGCATGTAGCACCATATTCTGAAAGGAAATATGCCCAAAGATGCTCGAAGGAGCATGCCATGTTGCAAGGAATAAGAAATATGGTGGAGAAAGGACATGTAGAGCTGGAGAAAAGAAAGTCTAACTCATAAAAGTAGTCCCACACAAAAAAAACCTCAAACCAAAAAAGCAAAAGTATCTTTCACAAATACAGCAAAAATAGATCACATGGCATCGAATCTCATTATATGTCGGCAAGTATCATTTCCCAACCTTAACGATATCGTACTTTATCATTTTCCCAAAATTCATCATGATATCACTCATATATTGCTGATATACATCACCGATATCATTGATATGTCTCCAAGTATGAGAAAACACGAAAAACATTGCTTTGAGGGATATTGCTGATGTTATCTTGTAAAATCATGACCACACTATGATAATTCCTTTTAGACATAACTACTATCCTTAACCCACTTAGCCCAGATCTAAATTGTTACTAGTCATATTATTCATGTTAGTATCAACAACAACAAAGCCTTTTCCCACAATTAAGTGGGGTTGGCTACAAGGATTATCTGCCTCCATTCAGATCTATCTTGGGTCAATATCGAGCTTATATCCAAAAAACTAAGATCCCTTTGTATAAACTCTTTCCAACACTTCTCGGATCGTCCTCGCCCTCTTTTAGCCGACTCAACATCCCAACACTCGCATCTCTTAACTGATGAATCAGCTGACCTTCTTTGCAAAAGACCAAACCATCTTAAGTGGTTTTCTCGCATCTTATCCTCAATCTGAGCTACACCAACTTTCTTTCCGATTGCATCATTATGAATCCGATCTTTACGTGCGTGTCCACACATCTACCTTAGCATTTTCATTTCTGCTACAACCATTCTCTGCACATGTCTATGGTTCATACGCCAACATTCAGATCCATAAAGCATAGCAGGTCTCACGACTGCTTTGTTGAACTTTCCTTTAATTTTTAAAGGATCTTTCTTATCACAAAAGACAGCAGAGTCTCCTCTCCACTTTAGCGGACCTGCATTTAATTATCCATGTTAGTATAATCCAACTATTTATTACACATGTTATCAATATTATATATCTCTTCTTATAATCAAACTTCTAACAAATTACAATTTTCTAAGGAAAAAGGGATGGCCCCCAAAAGTTATGCATCCTAAGTTGTATATTTAAGCAAGAAAATCAGCAAGGATAAGACTCTGATAATCCTTTACATGATCAATTACATTATCCACAAAATCTCTCATGAACATCATCATTCCTTGTCAACCAAAGAACCCAGAATGCTCAAATCCTATCACTTCTCAAAGCCAATCCAGGACGAGTCAATGGATTCCCAAAAGGTCGAATCGTTGATGCAATCCACCCACTAATGTTGGTTGCCCATCATGTTTCTCGATAGGTTTTATAAGCAAAGATGAGGTGACCCATATCCTCCACAACAGTAGAACGTTGCGAACAAGAGCCATCTCACCATGGAAAAACCTAGCCCTTCGAGCCCCAAGACACACATACATGTCTCTAAAGCCAAAGAAAACTAACTCTCAACCTATGTGTAGAGGAGCTTATAAGATTTTCTACCTGAGAATCTCCCATATCTTACCACATCCAACAATCCCGACCATTCGATGGTCCCTTAACTCCGTCCAAGAAAATTTACATCTTCAAGAATTCCTCCATCCTTTGATATGAAAGTCCACAACAAAAAATGGAATCCAAATTACCATATGATCACACACATAGAACTCAAATATCTTGATCATCATCCACGGCAAAATGACGTAGAAATTAATTACACACTCATGTCCCCAATCCAATCATCGTCTCAAAAGATGAAACGTCTACCAACCTCCACAAGATGCCACAAAAAGGCGAAATATCATAAAGAACCGAGTAAATCCTAGGTTGGCAAACCCGTTTTGCACGGTCAAACTAGGAATAAATCTTTTGAAATCTCCTACAAAGCAAGCCTTCCCTATCTCCCCAAATAGGCAAACTCCGTTTTGTAAGTCGTGCATTATTCATCTCTTTTAGTCTCAATAAACCCCATCCACCATCCTCCTCATGTTGTGTCACCAATTTCCACTCAACTAGAGGAACAGCAAGCTTTCCCTAATGATGACTAGCAAAAAATTGTCAATTAAGACTTTAGACAAATATGTATGTCCATAAGGAGTGGATGAGATGAGAGGGAAAAAACCAATACACTAGAAAATAACCACCTTTAGCAACATTAACCGCCCACCCCTTGCTAAACAAGTTGCCTTCCAACTAGCAAGCTTTTTCTCAAGCTTGTCTGCCAGTGGCAACCAATACAACTGACGAAGCCCGAGGTTCAAAGTCACCTTGGGCCGTTGTAGATGAGAAGTTTGTGCTACTATTGAACAGTATATACAATACTAATTGTATATGCAGCTACAATGAGTACGCAGTCCAACTAATCCGCATACGTGGTTGCTTATTCGGTCATGTATAGATTAGCAACACATGATAGGATATGCACTTAACACTCCCCTTACCCCGAGTAAAACCAAACCCCTGAAAACTCGCTCTCTCTGAATCTTCGGCTCTCTCTCTCTGAAACTCCGATCGCCCCCCAGCTCTCTCGTTGCTCAAGCTTCTGTGATCATTACTTCTCTCTCTCTACGCATCGCAATGTTCAGGAAGGCGGTATGCGGTTCAATCGGAGGGGTCAATGCATAGAGAGTATGCGGTATGCGGGAGAGTATGCCGGGAGTATGCAATTTTAAGCGGTTTGATATTTTTTATTATTAGAAATATAAATACATTTTTAATATTATGTTAATATCCTCTAAATAATATACTTCATGATTATAATAATAAAGAGTTGAAGGTACAAGGAACAAAACTATATGAATACAATGAAATATAGAGTCAAAAGAGCAAAAACATCATTTGAAAGAGCATATGGCAACATGCCTTCCTCCAAGTGTTTTCAATAAATACAAATATGCTCTCAAAACAAGAACATTCAAAATGATGCCAAAAAATAAAGCATCTAAAAACATAAAGCATCCAAAAGCTTCATTCTGATTGCCATTCATCTTTAAATTCCACTTGTGGAATAGGGTCCTCATCACTCTCTTCATCAGTTGCAAACTCATTAGCTTCATCATCTTCCAACGTAGTAAGTAGTGATGCATCAACAATTCTTTGACTCCGTCTATGTTGCACAAGATCTTATGCACCAGTTGCCTCAGCACAGGATCATTTCTCTAATATTATAAGAAAACTTCTCTTGCCGGTAGGAGTTGGATACTCCTAAAATCAACGGGGACATATACGTTTGATGTTGATATATAACTTGAACAGAGAATCTTGGAATCTCGACTTACAGCGGCGAAGGATCGAAGGTGCGAAGGAATCTCGACTTACAAGTGCTGGCGGCAGCGAGGGTAGCGAGCGGGCTCGTGAGCGATAGGCAAAGGGTCGGCTGAAGGTGTTGGTGGAGCCAAGGTCGGTGGAGGCGAACGACGAGAGGAGCCGGGAAGGTGATGGAGGTTGGCGACTTGGCGGAGGCGCAAAGTTAGGGCTCGTCGGGTCGGGTGTCGGGGATGCGAAAGGGTTCGAGGGTATGCGAGGGGGACTAGGGGGTTCGAGTTTTCATTAGGGTCCAAGGGTATCGTGTGAGGTTAGGTTTTAAAAAGTTTTTATTTGAAAAACGGACGCATAACCAGACGCCTATATGGCATACTCGGCCGAGTATGCGGCCTGGCCCGCTTAGAGCCCGATCTAGTCATACTCTGAGCGTTGGGGCTTCCGCGTCCGAGTATGCGGTATGTACTCGGCCACTTTCCTGAACACTGTCGCATCGCTGCTCTCTCTTGAGTGTTTCTCTCGGTCTCAGCTCTCTCTCTCTCTCTTTTTATTCTCAGATCTCTCTCTCCTAGTTTTCTCAATTCAATCTCCTTCATACATCTCTCTTTCTCTCAACTCTCATCATCGATGTACCCATCACAAGTCATCTCCTCTCCAGCGAGATGTAAGGGTTTTTTTGGCATTTTTAGAATGCGTTACTTGACAGGGTTATAGATGATGGAAGAATATCAAGATGGATCCCTGGGATATTAAACTTAATGTTCTTTCTTTCCTTAGATGTGTCAACTAACCTTGACTTCTTTTGAAAATTATTATATGCCGGTGTTTTATCATGCATTAAAATACTATAGTTGGAAGGACTCTATTGTAATGTGTTTAGATATGGCAATATTCGAGTTGAGTTAGTTAAATATGTATCATATAACAAGAATCTATTTGCTGCAATGTTAGAATGAATTACTTGACAGAGGGTTATAAGAGATGAAAGAATATGTATATCAGCCTTATTACCTCATGTGTTCATAGATAAGCTTTTTTTCTAATATTTGGAGTTGGAATGTATTCGTATCTAGGTTTACAGTTGGGATAGACAGCGTATTTGGTGCTTTCACAAGTTGAAACATAAGTCTTGAACCGATAGAATGGAGGAATGGACCTCTATTATAGACCCATCCATATATATATATATATATAGATATATATATAGAGAGAGAGAGAGAGATAGAAAGATATAGATATATATTACACACGAATTACAAGCATCAAATTTCATCCAGAGCTTTGGCATGCTCAAGTACATAAACTAATAAAGCCTCCCGCCCTCGAAGATAACGTTGTTCCTAGCTAGCCAAATGGTCTAGATGTGGGCACAGACCTTTACTCTTCAACTGATCCTCTCCAATATCTGGAAATCGAAAACCAAAAAGAATCCATATCAGCCCACTGAACGCCAGGAAGGTCTGCAGTCCTCCGTGACTCCATTGAACCAGGGCACTGAAAAAAATATGGTCAAGATACTGCTTCACCACATCTTCTGTAAGTCTCATCATGTCCAGGAAAGATCTTGGCTTGCCTAACTCATGTCATAAGACTCATAACCCGCTCTCTTCTTAACAACCACATGAAGACCCGTATCCTTGTAGGTATTTTCCATCCCATATCCTAGCACAATCCCGAGAGGTCTCCTCAATGATATGTGCAGCAGAAGCAGTAGCGACTTTGTACGTTTTCCTGACTGGGCACCATGAATCTCTACCTTCATATGGATCCTCCAGCCTTGCCAATCTGCTTAAAGGACAAAGAAACTCTTCAACCCTCTGGTCTAACAACTCAGTAACGAAAGTAGACATCCAAGAACCTCCGGACAACACATCAGCAATGATTGCCTCCATGTCCAAGGCCAGAGCAAAAAGTCTAGGATACAAGTCGCAAAGGGCTCCTTCTTCCAACCAATCTTCCTTACAAATTCAAAATCCTCTACCAACCCCCAACATCGGCCATAGTGAGGCCATTAAATCCAGCATGACCATGCAAACACTTCTCTGAAAAGTGGTCTAAGAAGCCACAACGTCAATACGAGCACAGAGACTGAGTGACATCGCATAAACAGACCTCGCCCGCTTAGATAGCAAGTCATTCCCATCTCACTATATCCCCATCATCCATTTTGCGAGAAAAGCCTTGTTCATATCACCAATAGGTAGTATTCGTAGACCTCCCTCCTTGATTGGAATTATCACCACTGCGATCCCTTACCATCATGGGACAACGACCATGAAAAGCAGCGCATCAATATCTCCAATTGTTTAGGGATGCTTACTGGTAACGCTCTCATAGAAAGAAAGAAGACAAGAATGGCTAAAAGAACAGCCTTCACCAAAACCAACCTCCCTCCCCTTGATAGGTATGATGCTTTCCAACCTATCAACTTCTTCTCAAGTTTCTCTACAACTGGGAAGCAGTCTACCTACCTAAGCCTCCCTCCCACACAGCAATGATAAGCCAAGATAATTGATAGGCATGCATTTTTGTGTGGTTCCTATAATCTCCTCGCAAGTTGGTGCAACATCTAAAGATAGGTTTAACACAAAGGCCAATTTTGCCCCATTAACCTTCAACCCCAACAACTCACCTATGATATCCAACACCACCCGAACAACCTTGCACTCTGTCGGCCCCCTTCAACGAAAAAGATGGTAACGCCTGTGTACTGCAATGATGGGAACGAGAAGTCCATCCTGGAGTAGCCCCTGTAAAATCCTCCAACCTCTACGAGCCTTGTCATTACTACCAAAGCATCTGCAGCTAGAACATAACCCATTCTTGCTTCACACCTCTATGTGACTGAAAAAAGCCTCCCTCATGATTTCCATTAACCAACACTAAGCACAAAGAAGTAGTAATGCGTCTCTGAATTAAATCCAGAGGTTAATCGTACTATGGCAACTTTACTTAAGGCAAAGTTTGGTTGGAAAAGTTAACGTATAAGTCACCCTTAATCACTATACAAAATCGTACATGACATTTTCACCTCATATGGCCCCTTGTACATTCTCTCCAAGTAATTGGATCTTTTTCCTTCTTCGAGAGTCTCATCCCTTCTTCCACTCCATCCTGAAAAGTAACCAAGACCAATTCCGTCACGTTTTCATGTTTTAATTGAACACTTTCCATTTTGGATTCCAATCAATCCAAAATTCGGAAAACCCCTCCAAACCAAAGATGCCTAGATGAACCATCCAGTTCATGCAATCGTAAGCCTTTGAAAAATCATTCATCTAAATAAAATTGACTACTTGCCCACCATTTCCAATCTGATACAATCTCTGACTCCATAACCGCTCCATTGAAGAACTACTACTCGGAATAAACATAGTTTGAGCAGGCATAATGTGTGTTAAGGACACCCTTGAGTCAATTGGCCAAGACCTTAGCCACAATAAGATAAATAGCATTAGACAGGGCTATGGATCTAAATTCGTCCACTCATTCCGCACCCTCTTTATTCGAAAGTAGGAAAAAAAGTTATTTGTTTAGCTTCTCCCGACCCTGGTTTGCACCTCTAAATTATGTAACCAATACCACAACATCCTCCTCAACAACATCCCAAAACTCCCTGCAAAAAAAGACTAGTAAACCATTTAGCCCCGGGCATCCAACAACGTTAAGATCAAAGATCGAGCCTCCCTCCCGAGCCACCTAGCCCATGACGACGATGTCCTTATGTTGATATCTCGAAAGTGGTAACACAATTGTCGCACCTATTGTCCCATCCCCTAAATCATCTCCCCCCTACCCACTTGCAGATCGTGTATCAAATTCCTCCTCCTACTACCATTTGCCATCACATGGAAGAATCATGTGTTCGCATCGAACTCTTTTATCCACTTCTGTCTAGACCTTTGCCACCATTCCACCTAATTCCACATAATCCACACATACCACCACGTACTCCACTGATTAACCTCTTCATCGCTTTAGACCACCTGACCAAACGAATATCACAAAATGACTTTCTAAACCTTGACAAAGCTTACTGCATAATGCTAAATAAATGGTGAATTGGCTCCCAAGGTCTGCAAAACTGCTTCACATGCACTCACCTCCTCAGATGCCATTCCAAAAGGAACAAAGGTGTACTTCTCGCCTTTCACCCGAAGCTAAAAGATGTCACCTAAAACATAAGGAACCACTAATAACCCCTATACAAAGAAGATTGTATCATCAACTTATGGGAGGATCGAGATTGAGAG
Source organism: Ottelia alismoides (assembly GCA_037367405.1). Lineage (NCBI taxonomy): Eukaryota > Viridiplantae > Streptophyta > Magnoliopsida > Alismatales > Hydrocharitaceae > Ottelia > Ottelia alismoides. The sequence continues at coordinate 58,126 of JAZKJV010000169.1, forward strand.
CTTCTCACGATTGTTCCCCGCTAAATATTTGTGTTGTACGGCGAGATCAACCTTTACGATATGGGATCTACAACATTAATAAATAACAAAGGTGCCAGAAAACAATCCTACTTGACCCCCACACAACTGAAAAAAAACAAGTTCACATACCTCCTATTTCACCAAGATCAAACAAGAAACCAAGGTCTTACATATCTTCATCCATGTATTCCACACCTTTACAAACCTATAGTGATAGAAAGATACCCAAATGAATATCCAATCTACACAATAGTATACCTTGAAAAAGCCCACCTTCCAAAGCATCCCCTTGACCTAGCAAAATTTTTCAAATCAAACTATCTATGTTGCCATAACCAAACTATCCAACAAGTGATGGCCCTTCAATATGTGATGTATGATGGTAATATACTAAAACCACTTAGATTCACCTCCTCTCTACAAAATGAGTGCTTGTATCTTAATTATTGAATCTAAGTCAACCCTTCATTTAGTAGTCCATGGCATACATATACCATATAAAGAAAAGGACTTCTTCATATTTACTTGTAACCCTCATCCCATCCCAAACTTTAAGAACCATGAAACGCTTAATTTCCAATAAATCACCTTTATAAGATGCTTCCGTAAATTCTGTTGATATCATTGACATAGCCCCAATATATCTCGTTTTATACTTGACAAAGAAAGATCAAAATTGATATTTGATTCCCTAGTGGTTTATAGAGATTGGAACTATTACTTGACGACTAGAACTTAAAAATTCCGGGTGGTTGTCTTGGGTCCAAGTGAACTCAAACTCAACAAGAAGCAAGGCTAATTATCCTCAAGTGATTCATGCTTCAATTTGTGTTGTTACAAAAGGTGTTAAAACCAATATCCTTCTAATAATGGAAACAACAACTAACCTCTGCAAAAGTTATGCTGAAAAGGCTATCGAAGGATGTGCAACAACCACTAATTATTGGAAAATTGAATTGATCGTGCTACTACACAAATGTTGGAATATAAGTGGGGGAGGTTGTTAAGCCCTAAAATTACTTTTGCAGGGCAAACTCATTAAAAGTGGGAGCAAGTAATAAGAGGTGGGAAGCACTACTTGACAACTTAGGTTGACATTTGGGTGCATCTTTATTTAACAAAAACCGAACCCAACAAGTTCTATGGACCAGTTCTCTTAAATAAAAGTTCAAACTTCTACTTTTGTTACTGAAATGACTGATCAACCCCATGGATACAAAACCACTATATCACTCGCCATAAAAGGAGTTGGGTGGCTTTATATTATGACCTAACTCATCAAGATGAGGTAATATTCATCTAAAAGACACTTCTAAAATAATGTAATAATTGGATTTTACATCTACTAAAAAAAGTGAATCGCAAAAATATATGGAAAATGGAAATAATACAAGATAACTTAAAAGTTAATTTAGAAGGGTTAGGCTGCATCACTCGGTAGTTTTGAAATGTCTTCATTTTAAATAAGAAGATGAAATTTGATTGATATGAAAGTAATTTCATTAAATTCCATGAAAATATATTCTCAAATATAGAAATAATGCAAAGTCATGTTACAAAATTAGGAACCGCACGCAACTATTGGCTCGATTCCAAAAACAAATCGTATCTTAGCACTATCAGACGCACACACAAGTTCGCTTAAATAGAAATAGCTAATCAGAAATAACCTGAGGAATTTTTTAATCAAAAGAGGGGAAACACCTGCGATGGTGTCTGTATCCTGAGAAATTGACATTGAAATTTTTGATGAAAACCAGAAGTCACGGGAATCAAATAACATATAATAAGAAGGGACCTGTCTTTTGAAGAGCTTTCTGGATATGTCGTAATAAATTCCTCTTGCGTGATACATTTGTAGAAGTATTTGGATATTTTGATAAGTCAATTGAAATGTCCAAATCACCCCATTTTGAGTAGAGATTAGATGCAAAAGACCCAAAAGGATTAACAGTAGCACCTGCAGAAAGTATAATGTATTAGACAAATAAGGCATGCTGAGATTATGCGTTATTGACATGCATAGATGTCGTTTTACCTGACATGCCTGAACAAAAAATTCAGGTATATAAAACTTTGAATTCAACTCCGAACCTTGTTTATAAGATTTAGTAGCTGACTAGAAAGACTACCCAACAGTTACCGCTTACAAATAGAAATGTCCATTAACATTGGAACTACTTAGGTCTGCTAGCGAAGATTTGCAATTTTGTAAAAAAAATTATAATTCTAGTCTACCCTAAATATGGCATTGTAAAATTTTGGAGCTTACTTTGCAGACATTGTATGGTTTGGAGTATGGATGCTAGACGGCTGATGAAATTTTTTCTTCTCAAGATATCCGCTTCCGCAGGCTTGACCAAAAATAGAATGTCCTCCAAACATGATCTCAACTCTTCATGCTTCGATCTAACTATGTGTGATGATTGGTAACGATCCATTGAAAAAGCACGTTACTGCCCAAATATCGCCAGTTAAAACTTAGACATACTGTATACAGTATGCTGAACAACTTCTTGATAGATGGATTAGAATATTAACTTGAGGAAACAACTAGCTCAACACAGTTACAATGATAGATTTATACAATAATTCTTCCCAGAAGTCATGTCCAATAAGGACAAAAACGTGTAGACAGGAAGCACAATTCACAACTACTGATGATAAACAAGCAGTTAGGGCATACTTGGGTGCAACCTAAAAAATGGTGTAGCTCCCATTTCCAAAAATAATGAAAAACAGGGTGTGGATGAAAAAAATGCAGAGCTGCTTATGTTTTCTTGAAAAATGTAGCATCCTGAACACTAACATGGATATTACCTGCTCCACAGGATCTTGACCAAAGTTCAAAAAGTCAGTATGTGGTGATTTGTTCAGCCAGAGAACCCATAAAAAACATGTGGAATGCATGCAATTTTGTGCAGCTTATTTCGTAGAATGTGCAGTTTTGCAATTTCTCGACAAATCAAACGGCGGTAAATAAATGCTTTAAAACAATATTGTTAAATTATGCCAGGATTAATATTCAACAACATGCACCAAGGCTGAATAAGCATAACTTGATGCAACCACGAGAAACAAGAAAACAATGGGCGTGGTCGTCAAGAGGTAGAGGTTGGGACAAAACAAAGAACAATAACTTTTTTGCGGATAGTGATATGGACAGGAATATGGGTTTTTATTTTTTTATTGATATAGATATGGATACCATTTTCACTTTTTTGTAAGACATGGATACATATCATATTCGAGTGGATACTTATACGAACATGGATATGGGATTTTTATGTTTTGGGATACGGATATGAACATGGATGTGGTTTTTATTTTTTTTGCAGACACAAATACGGACATGGATACGGATTTTTATCTTTTTTTTGTGGATATGGATATGGATACTGGATACCATGTTCAGTTTTTTTAAGATATGGATACAAATTATATTATAGTTGATACGTATAAGGACATGGATATGTGTTTTTATTTTTTGCTGATACAAATACAGATACAGATACTATTTTCAGTTATTTTAGGATATGGATACATATAAAATGGTCAAGTCTTCTCCCATTTCAGTGGGGTCAGCTACATGGATTCTTGCTCAAATCCATGTTGAAAGATCTGATTATTTTTTACGATGATCGTCGGCTACTTATCGCAACCCCCACAAGAAGGGATTTCAACTCTGGTCTTTTGGGTAGTAGGCACACTACCATCAGACAATTGAAGTGGGTACAAAATATTCTAACGGCTATGGATACAAATATATCAATTATATGAACAATATATATCAAAATAGTCTCCATTTCAGTTTAACCATTATTTCCTTATACGAAATTATATCAATTATATAAAAAAATAAGATGGAGAATACATTTTCTTTTTTCTACTTAACGAAATATATCAAAGGAAATGTTAGTTTCTTTCTATTCTTTTCTCCTACCAACATAAGAAAGGAATGTGTCTCATACTAAATATTTTAAAACCAAATATGAACCAAATAATGGAATGAAAAAACTTATCCATGTTCATTCCATTGTAATCTCTTTCCAACCAAACAAACGGGGCCTTAGTTACCAACTCAATACCTGCAATTTTGTTCTCTACATGGAAGTTACAAAAAATGACAACAAAATTTTCATCATTAATCAGCGTATCTCCAGCAAGATGATTATGCAATTCAGTGTTTCACAACATAAAGCCTTTTTAGATGTTGTTTTATGGCATTGGGAATAGGAAAGCAACCAACAACAACAAAGCATTATCCCACATAGGGAATAGGAAAGCAACAACAAGAATATTTTTGAAAACATGGAACTTTTGAGGTTTTACGTGGAACCCTACTCTCTAAGGAGCGGCATGAAACCACGAGAGAAGGCCTCAAAGGATTGGATCGTCTATTGCAATCTCTCAATGAGTACAGGGGGTGTGGGGCATCTTATGTAGTCCCACAGACAGACCGGGGTCTCACAGTAGTAGATGAGAGACTAAACATGAGTGGGTGGTTAATTGGATCTTAAAGGGATCCAATTACCCCTCTATTACATATTCCAACACTCCTCCTCAAGCTGGAGCTGAGAAAGATGTACCTTGCAACATAAAGAAAAAGTACACTACTAATCTTCACTCTATACATCTGAGAAGAAGATATATTCCCACTGTTGATAAAAGACCTCGCTCGAAGACGGGTCTGCGACCTTCAGGTCATCGGAGCGTACCTCTGTCGTGTCTGTAGTAATCGTTGTGATACCAGGTCACGGGCACGTACCACTGTTGCGCATGGAGAAGACTCGTAGTAGAAAATGAAAGTTCAGTGTGAAGGAGTGGTCGAGGATGGAGACACCCGACAAAGCAATCGATGCTCGATGAAGATGGCTGATAGCAGTATAAGTCTAGAGTATCGGTCTGTCAGTCAGAGACAGACGGTAGAAGTATTGTAGTACATTTCAAGAAGAAGAATATGCTCTCTCTCTCTCTCTCTCTCTCTCTCACTCCCCTTTCTCTCGTACTTGATAGAATAGGAACATGGATAATCAAGTTGGGAGAATCAAAGCATGATTTTTTTGTACTTCTTATTTTTTCACAAATTTTCTTTTTTTGTGGACGTCCCCTTTTTTCCGGTCATTCTCTTCTTTAGAGACAGTTTTTCTTTTTGTGTACCCACTTAATGGTCTAGTGGTAGTACAGTGTGTCTACCACACAAAAGACTAGGGTTCAAATCCCATTCTTGCAAGGGTTGTGTTAGGTAGTCGACGGCCAGCGTAAAAAATAGTCAAATCTTTCAACATGGATTTGAGCAAGAATCCATGTAGCTAACCCTACTTATAGTGGGAGAAGGCTTAGTACATTATTCTTTTCTTCCACTTTTTTTCAAGTACAGTTTCTTTTTTTACATATCTGTTTTTCAAAACAAAAAAATCTATTTTCAATCAAAGGATTCCTTTTTTTGAAAAACCAGGGCTCTTTTTTTATATTGTCCAAATTAGGTAAAAACATTCACTTCCACATTTCATTTTTTTTTAACTACGGCATGTTGGATTGAAACATAAAAGATGAAATGATGAGAAGGGGCTATTTAGAACAAGGGGATCGTCCCCATATCTTTTCACGTGCAAGATTAGGATTCCCATCGGGTTCCCGATGGGAACCCATCTTCACAACATACACGTCGCTAGAGGTTGGGGCCCGCCGCCTGGGATTCTTCTGGAGAACAAGTGCCACCGTCATGCATAGAAGAGGAGGTGCAGCAGAACCAACATAGGAGAGTAGTTTCATCGCTACCACTCATGGATTTCGGAAGAGGCATACCTTGGAAGAGGATGCTCTGCGAGGTGCTGGAGGAAGTCTCCTCCTCATATCGCCACCGCTAATGGGAGAGGCTCTCCTCATCATATCACCGCTAAAGATGCAGCGTAGAGGGGATGTGGAGAGGCCGGACGTCGCATGAAGCCTCCTGGGAAGGTGTTGCACCAGTGCTACTTTAATCATTGATCGGATTTTATTTTGCCAAATAAGCACAAAGCCTAATAAGCACGAAAGTAAATCCTTTAACATGTCTCTACGGTCTTCGGCATACCTCCTTGGATCTCCTCCGACACGAGGTATTCGGCAGACCAACTTTGACATATACCATGACCAGGAGCCTCCACTTCTTCTTAGGGTTCCACAATCGAGAACCCTATTGTTGGAGCCTTGCCACAACCTGGAGTCGCTTGCCTAGAATTGATGCCCTCACAGGATCAGGGTTCCATCATGAACCCTAGAACAAAATACATGGGACAACTCTATTCTTCTCAAGCTGGAACGGATCAACAAATATGAATAATAATCAGACTTGAAAACAAAATCGAATCTCCTAGAAATCGACTTGTGTTTATACCATGCTGAAATATAAATGTGAAAGCAAAATCAAAACAAGAACGGACAAAATAAATATGAAAATATGGAACGCTTGAGGTTTTATGTGAAACCCTATCCCGAAGGAGCGGGATGAAACCATTGGAGAAGGCTTCAAAGGGTTGGATCATCTATTACAATCTCTCAATGAGTACCTGGGTGTAGAGCTCCTTATATAGCCCCACAGACAGACCAGAGTCCCACAAATAGTAGATGTGGGACTAAACATGAGAAGGTGGTTAATTGGATCCTAAAGGGATCCAATTACCCCTCTATTACATAGTCCAACAAAAATCAATATAGCAGAAGCAATATTAGTTACTCAACAAATAAAAACCAACAGAAATAGGAGTCATTGAAACTACAAAACAAAGAAAGGGGGTTGGAAGAGAGAAGAGGGAGAGAGAGGGTAACTCACCTTGCAGTGTGGAACAGCCAGCCGCTTTTTGCCTCCCATGAAAGAATTTGACGATTTTAATGTCATCGTATGCAGAACTAGACATTTTTACACACACACATTATGACATCGAAAGTAAAAAATGTTTAACTAAGTGTGAACCCCATGAAACCTCTTCGTTTATACATCCACCATGTGGTGTCTATGATCTAAAGAACAAAATGTAATAATTATAATCAACTCCTAATATATGTATATATGTATATATATATTCATACTTTGACCCTACCCATGATGTGATGCATCCCTCCCCTCCATCCTTACCACCACCACCACCCCATCTTACACACGAGTGTCCGTCTAATCACTAGGCCAACAGCACCAAAGTTTATATAAGCAGCTCTCGTCCCATCTTGCCTAAAATCCCCCCTCCCCACAATTAAGCCTTTCAAAACCATTTTTTGGTGTTCTCTTACCTTTACCGACATAATGGGACATGTAATCCTCATTAATGGAAGTGAACATTTTATCTGAACTCCCATAAAAAATTTGTAGATAAAGACTTAGGGATTGCAAGCAAACATAAAGAAAATGATCTTAACTACCTACACGACAATGTGTGTAACTAATTCCCGATCGGTTGGGAGGTCTACCATCAAACCGCTCAATTGTAATCTTCTTTGTTAATGATACAAGAGTTTCTGCCATGAGAGCTAGATAAGGTAGGGAATAAGTGGAAAGGGATCCTCTTTTGATGGAGAGTTACATGTCTGTGAGACATGCCTTGGGTCTTCTCATCTTCCGTTAAATTGGTCATGGAACAAAATATCGTGATATATCAAAGATATATATAACAAGGGCTTGGGTTTTGATATCACCTGATAACGACTAATATCTCGTGAAATATCAGTGATATATCGACAATGGTGTGTCATGTCGATCGAAAGTAGGCGGGATTTTGGTACAAAATTTTCCCATTTTTATAAATACAGGTGATATCGAACCCACATCTAGCAGGAGCTTGTTATTACAACTACTTCTTGCGCAAGTCAGCACATAACAAGCTTCAGTCACTTGCTTGGCAGTGGACGCAGTAACCCAAATGTTTTCTTGAACCGATTTCAATCTCAAGCAAAATCCACCATTTTTTGTATTCTTTTTATTTTCCTGTTGAATAATGTTTTGATTTCATAATCTTGTTCTCATTCACTGAAGGAGCACCACCACCGAACATCATAGCTCAGGATTTTGGGCAATAACATTCACGTAGCAACCACGGCAATGTGGATGCTTCCTGAACGATCGCACAACACAACTTCATTTGGTGGCCCTTGTATGAAGGGGTGCAACTATTTCCCTTGCACCAATAACTTTCAAGTATTGTCAAAGAACGCTCGACAATGGACTTCCATCCTCCCTTTGCCACGTGGCAAGTGGGAGAAATTGTGGGAAAATCCCATCTTTTAGTTCTTAATTGTGCATGTATATTTTTGCTCTGAAATTTTTTATTTTGACTGTAGTAAAACCCTCTACTTTACGCACTACTTTGCACATCATTTGAACACAATTTTATTTTTCTAACAATAGGGTTATGTTGAGCAACTAATTCTAGTTCTTATGCATATTTTTTATTCATGTTTATGATATGTGTTGAATTAATAGTAATTAATTTGGTGAAAATAGCAATACTTTACCCTTTTGAGCCTTTTAATTCATAAATAATTGCATATAGCTCTCAAAAATTTTAAAAAAAAATCATATTTTATGTGCTTTGTTCCGCTCTACAACATAACCGAAAATCAACCAAAAAATTGCAACATTTGCTTAGAATAAATAAATATGATTTGAGTAACTAAATTATTATAAAAGTCAATAAATATTTTGCAAATTTTCAAGTACCATTGTCATCCTAACATTAATATGCATGCGTAAAGATTTTGGATTGAAAAATTATAATAGTTTATTATTTTTTCATAAATTAAATGCTCGAATCTTGATTTATTCAGTTAAAAATAATAAAAGAACACTTTTCATCAAAATTTATAAATAATACAATATGTGAATTTCATTGAGATCTATATCAGTCCAAAAATCATACATTTTTATTATTGTTTGCTCCAAATATTGAAAAAGAACTAGAAATTTTCGTATTTTTTATTTATTGAATATTAACCTCAAAAATACAAAAAAAAATACATTCCACGTAGCATTCACAGTCATATACATAGGAAAAATATGATTTGCAAAATTATACCCATCTCGTATTTTCTAGGTATTTAGGAAGGGGATTTTTACACCAAACCCTTATAAACTTTGCAAATTACCCGCTCATCAATGTATTCTTCATATTTATCACAGAACCTTATAAACGTGTTAACTCTTACATCAAGGCGTGTGTACTCGTATCCATTTGTATGCTGAAACTGGACAGAATCCGTCAAAAATAAAACATGCATACCCTTATTGTTTCAAGAAATTCCAGTTTATACCTTCTCCTTCCTCCTCCTTCCTATCGTTGTTGGCTTCAGGTGCTCGTTATCCTCGTTGGATCGTGTTTGAATACTAGACAGTTTGGAGCAAAGATGGTGTCAAGATGCACTTCCACGATTTAGTTCAAGCACAGTACATGGATTGATAATCTAATTAAAACTCCTGCAAATCTTTGCTCGTCAAAAGCATAGACAAGATAAAGTTTGTTTTCTTGGCATAGTCATCTGAATACTAAGGTCGAAATTTTTTTTACCTTAAGAATCGACACTAAACTAACAAAGACATGAATCATTCAAAAATCCTAATCATAGTATGTGAAATTTGGTTGCAGAATAGGTAAGAAGAGTAGATACCAAACGATCAAATGGATCAAAATCCATGGACCTCAATTTTTTAAGATAATCAGAAAGAATAAGACTCGATGCTGGAATGATCGTCCTTATTCTGGTAGAACTTGAGAGTGTTTTTGTTTTACAGACACCTTCTTTGGAAAAATAACTCCATGCAATTGAGATCAAGGGTAACGGCACTTTGCATGTGCGTCGAAATGGTAGACAGGAAAGTTATTGATGTGCTACTCTAATCAGATCACGCGCTGCAAAGGAGGTCGCGTACGTGAGGTCGATGAACTCCCTTTCTTTCTTGTGTATAGATCTGGTGAGATACGGGTGCTCCATTACGTGTAGATATACTTCCACAACTCGAGAAATCAGGTGTGTCGAGAGGTAGATCTGCATGGTGCTCCCTTGTTTTTGGGGTTGAAGGAGAAATGGAGGTGCGTCAAGGATCTCCTGTGTGTGGACTAGAGATTCATTCGTTGTTCAATCGAAGGCTAAGACCGAGATCCGAAAGCTCTTTGCTTATCCTTGTGTGGTCGCTCTTCCTCGGTTGTGTTGTTCTTGGAAGATTTGGGAGAAGAGATGGTGTCAAGATACTCTCATATCCTGATGCGTGGACTTGGAGAACAAATAAAGTTTCTGTAGATGGCTAAAGATAATATTCTTGCACCTCCTCCATCCAGAACTTGGATGGGCATGGAAATGCTCTTCAGTTGCCACCCATTTTAGCCTGACGGCATCCCCGGTCTGGTCTCCTCCGTCCGTTAAGCCCTCGAGCGGCCCCTCAACTACACCTGCAACTACCTCGCCAGCATCCTCGACCCTTTTGCGTCCATCTGTCATCTACACCAACTCCGAGCTCCTCATCGACAATGTCGCCAAGCTTTGGTACACTGCCTACATGGAGAAGAGCTGCTCGAGATCGGGACAAACACTGGCAATGGCACCAGCATCGATGGTGGGTTGCTTGGAAGGGAAGGTAGAGGAATAGGAAGAATAAAATGGAGAGGAGTAGGAAGAAGAGGGAGGGAGGGAAATCCACTATTAGATTTATTGTGGTTTAATTAACTCAAAATTAATTCAAACAAGTTATCCCCATAAGGGTCAACTTGACGGGAGGGGTTGAGGTGTTAAACGGAGCAAGTTTGTAGGTATTTTGGGATAAATACGAAGAATGCATATGCAAGAAGGTCATTTGCAAAATTTATAGGGGACATGGTGTAAAAAATCCCTTTAGGAAGATTAATGGTCCATTCTCCCAGTAATTTGCAATAAAGGATTTCTAATCCTCATTGTATTCCATTTGGAAAAAAACTCAAAATTAGTTTGTCTTTAGGATGAAATTTATTATTCTGAATACAGAGAATTTTTTTCAAATTTTGCATTGTGTCTTTCAGCCTAGGTTAATTTGCAAAGATTTCTTGTATAAAAGTAATACCCAAGTTTCAAACCACACTTCACCTGCATTTGTCTTCACATTTCCTTTTTACATTGAATCTAAAATAAAAAACTACATAAATATTATTCTCAAATCAAATTGGTTGCTTGTTTGTGATTGGCTTTTCGTGCTAAACTTGCCTCTTCGAGTTCGGACCTTGGGATCTACAACAACAAAGCCTTTTCCCATATCAAGTAGGGCCAGCTACATGGATTCTTTGCCTCTGTTCATATCTATCTCGGGTCATTCTCATGCTTAGATCCAAATAACTAAGATCACATCGGATAGTTTCATTCCAGCACTTCTTAGGTCTTTCTCGCCCTCTCTTAGCTGACTCAACATCCCAAATCTCGCATTTTCTAACAGGTACATCAGTCGACCTCTTACTAAGTAGTCAAACCATCTTAAGCGGATTCTCTCATCTTATCCTCTATTGGAGCGACACCAACTTTCCTTCTAACCGCATCATTCTAAATCCGATCTTTTCGTGTATGACCACACATCTATCTTAGCATTTTCATTTCTACTACTGACATTCTCTGCACATATTTATGGTTCATAGGCCAACATTCAAATCCATAGTGCATTGCAAGTCTCACAGTTGATTTGTAGTACTTCCATTTAATTTTCAAAGAATTTTCGTATCACATAGAACAGTAGAGGCTCCTCTCCACTTTAGCAAAACTGCATTTATTCTATGAGTAACATCTCCATCGATTTCTTTGTTATGATGCAAAATAGATCCCAAGTATCTATAAGAATCTTTTGAATATTATTGTCTCCAATCTTGACCTCGATTCCTTCACCACTGCTTCTATCAAATGTGCACTCCATATATTCAATCTTAGCCCTACTTATATAAAATCCTTTAGTCCCCAAAGCATGTCTTCAAACCTATATCTTCGCACTTACTCCATCTCCAGTTTCATCAATTAACCCAATATCATCGACGAACAACATACTCCAGGGTATCTCATCTTGAAAGTGACTAGTCAACTTGTCCATAATCAAAGTAAAAAGGGATGAACTCGATGTTGAAGCTTGGTACAGACTGACGCTGATGCCAAAATAACAGTCCCCAGATTGGATCCTTACACAAGATGAAGCATCGTCATATATATCATTGATAAGGTTAATGTATAGGACAAATACTAGTCTCTTCTCCAAAATTTTCCAGAAAATCTCACGTGGGACTTACTCACAAGCCTTCTCCAAATCAATAAAAAAAATCATGTGGAATTTGACCTTGGGATCTACCCAAGTAAAATATACACTCCACACTTAAATCGCATATTTAGTATAGATTTTGATCTAATCAAAACTCAAATGTTCTGCAACTGACACTAAATTAAGTAATCCAATTTTGGACATCTAATATCTCCTATTTTTTCGAGGTACCCTGGACCTTGCACATTCCATGATATAGCATTCTTCGAACACCTCATATTGTCCCCTAGGTGAAAAGCACCACCATATCTTTGTTGACGGTAACCTGGAAGATGTAATAATATTCAAATGCCTCAATGCCAGCATCCTCCACTTTTGATGATATACTAACATATCAATCTTTGTAGCTAACTTCAAACCCCCATCCGCACAAGGCATAATAACCTCAGCAGTACCATCAAGAATTAAAGATCTGAGCCTCAAAAAAAAAGAATTAAAGATCTCCCCATCGTACCTATGATTACATATGGAACACCTTAAGGCTTATGGTTTCCCCTAATACCAAAGAGGGTCTATGTTGTTCCCAAGGTCTACTTCTGACCATCTTTGGGTCTCTTCAACTATACTCAAGGTCATGTCCAGAAAGGTCAGAAGTTACGCACCTCCAAGTCCGTGTAGAAGATAAAATCTCTATTACAGAGCCCAATGAGAAACAATACCCCGAGAGTGGATGAATTGCCGAGCCCAAGTACCGAATATTTAAGCATGCATTATTTATATTATGTACCACGCCCATCTGAATGGAGTTTGCAACGGCGGCAAGGTTTCGAGTAAGCACCAATTGGCATCCAACATCCAAAGGCTGAAAGGGAAATCATAGTCAAATCCCCATTCGAGATAGCATCCATCGATTTGATAATATTTGGATCCAAACCCGAAATAAAAGAAGAATCAATCATACCCGAACCTAAAAAAGAATCGCTCATACATGAATTTGATCTATTTAAAAAAAATGAGAAAGCACCTAACAAGAGAGTCGTGTGGAAGAGTCATTCCAACTGGCCTATTTACAATCGGGAAAAGGGCCAACCCAAAATATTTCATTTGTGATGATTTAAAATATGTCAATGTATTGTCACCTTCTTCTTTGATGATCTTGTACATCCAGATTTTTGTGACACCACTTGGTAGAATCATCGTCAATGACTAAAGTAGCGTGATCGCTCCACATCTAAGATTAAACTTCATTTGCACTATTGAGAACATTGCCATCATTACCCGAAGTTGATCTTCATCGCACCTCCACTACTTACAAGGGGGAATGATGAGTAACCCACCTGAACACTCGCTATGAATACCTACCAACCATTGCAATCACAATTTACAGTTGCATCACATGGTAAAGACCATTCGAGATTACTTTACCGCCTCTCCAAGTTCTGTGAGCATCACATAAATCAACTTCCAATCACGGGGGCTGGAGGGAAGACATCTCACCCAAAAGAGACGACAATGAAGTGATGACGCATGTCCCAAACACAAAAAGTAGGCAATGCCACAAGATTCCCAAGACTGCCATGTTTCCATTGTACTCCAATACTTGTGATAATCAGGACAACCCTGGTAGAGGAACCTTGATAAATGCACATCGACATAAAGGAACTTGAAAGGAACACCCCACTTAGGATGCCCCCATGGGTGATCTTCTGCAAATGGATCCTGACAACAGAGGAACCTTGTTCAAGGAGATCTTGGTCATGGACCTAGGTGTGTGGGACCATGATATAGGGGTTGTTGGAGAATGTAATAGAGTAGTAATTAGATCTCTCCAGGATCCAATTACCACTCACTCGTGTTTTATTTCACATCTACTATATGTGGGACTCTGGTATGTTTGTGAGGCTATATAAGTAGCCCCACACCCCCTGTACTCAACGACAAAGTTCAATAAAAACATCAGCCCTTTGAGGTGTTCTCCTGCGGTTTCATTCGAAGTAGAGTTCCACGTAAAATCTCGATGTTCTTCATTGTTCTTATTCTTTATCTCTGATTACGCTTCCGCGATCTCAATTTCTAACATGGTATCAGAGCAGGTTCGATTCTGGGGGGATTTGTTTGTTATTTATTTGTTCTTCTTCAAAATCCGATGATCATTTATGTTCTTCGGAATCATGATATTGTTCATGTATATTCGAAGATCTAGTCCAGTTCTCGGAGTTCGATGGAGATTATGGTTTATTAGCTCGTTAATGTCATGTTTTATTCCCTTGAAAACCCCTATATTTAGTTGGCAAAACCGCTTCCCAACGGCGTTCCAGGACTCCAGAGCTACAACAACATCCCAGAAAACACCTCCACGACGCGAGGCGATGCGTGAGCCCATCCCAACCCTCAGCAACGGCACTCCTCGCCGCTCCTCCAGAACTAATTACCCTTTTAGGCAAGAGGAGACAGGAGCATCAACGACAACACAACTCGACGAAGCAGCAACATCCCTCCATGTGATGTCGTATGGAAGCAGCAGCAACCCTCAACGACGCATCTACCAACAGTAGCCCTCAGTGGTGCATCTTCCATCAGCAACCCTCCCAGGCAGATGCATTGTGAAACTTGTGTCGCTTCAATCCAGTGTGCTTACCTCCACGCACGCGCGCATCAGGTCGCTACAGGCAGCTCACTCCCACACTTGATCACATGTTGCATCAGTCTCAAACTAGCAGCCACCTCCAGGAACGACGGTTCTCCCAAGCAACCTCCGGAAACCCCCCATCAGGGGGCGTATATGCGATTGGGTTCCCTCGTGGGAACCCTAAATAGGAAGTGGTCTCCTTTTTTGTTGGCCCAATGGGCTCTATTGTATCTTTATTAATAAAAGAAAGAGAAGAGGGAGGGGAAGTGCACCCAAAGTGGGTTTGTTGCTGCTCCCAGTATTTAAAAATGAGGGGTTGCAAATCTTTCAGGCCCAAGTGGGTCGTGAGTTAAAAAAGGCTATTTCCAAAAAAGGAAAGCCGAGAAAAAAATGAACGGCTTAAAAAAAGAGGTGATCGTACAAAAAATAAGCCGTATGAAAAAAATAATATGAGAAAAATTTGACAAAAAAAAGGAAAAAAATAAAAGAGATCTACAAAAAAACTTATTTGTGCAAAAAAATATTGATATGTGAAAAAAAGGAACACAAAAAATATATATAATGTATTTTTTTGTTTCTCCCAACTTGAGGTTACATGTTCTTTATTCTATCGAGTGCAAGAGAAAGGGGAAGTCAGAAATTGATTCTTCGGGACTTCTACTACCCGACCAAGACTGACAGACTAGAACTCCAGACTGATATTACTATCATCTATCTTCACCAAACATCGACTACTTCGTCGGATGTCTATCCTCGACTACTACTCCGTGCTGGACTTCTTCTTCTACTGTGATTCTTCTCCAGACACAATAGAGATACATTCCGGTGACCTGATATCGTAACGACTCTACATGTATTGCAGAGAATACGTTTAGGTGACCTGAAAGTCCCATACTCGTCCTCGAGCGAGGTCTTCTACCAACAACGGACATATGTTTTTCTTATGATGTATCGTGTGAAGATGCTATGTATACATTTTCTTTTTGTTGCAAGTTGCAGCTTTCTCAGCTCCAGCTTGAGGGGGAGTTTTGAAGAATGTAATAGAGTGATAATTGGGTCTCTCCAAGATCCAATTACCATCCACGCATGTTTAGTCCCACATCTACT
Source organism: Ottelia alismoides (assembly GCA_037367405.1). Classification (NCBI taxonomy): domain Eukaryota; kingdom Viridiplantae; phylum Streptophyta; class Magnoliopsida; order Alismatales; family Hydrocharitaceae; genus Ottelia; species Ottelia alismoides. The sequence goes on from JAZKJV010000169.1 coordinate 74,109, forward strand.
ATATGTGGGACTCTGGTCTGTATGTGGGGTTATATAAGAAACCCTACACTCCCGTACTCAATGAGAAAGTTCAATAGAAACATCAGCCCTTTGAAGCGTTCTCCTGTGGTTTCATCCCGCTCCTTATGGAGTAGGGTTCCACGTAAAATTCGGGTGTTCTTCATTGTTCTTATTCTTTATTTCTGATTACGCATTTGCATTCTCGGTTTCTAACAGGGGCTTTCATCGAAGGACCTCCATCAGCGGGGTTCCCGATCACATACCCAAGCAAAGGGACCACGGACTAGGGGGCTTCAACATGAGGATCTCGATAAGGATCCTTGGTGAAATCGACCTCGATTTACAGTAACTAAGAGCGGGGGGGCTTACAAAATAGAAAGCCCCAACAATGTTCATCCCGTGAGGGTAAACTCTGACATGTGTGCATCTCTAGAGAGCCATAGCTTCGCATCCCATCATTGTGCGAGGGAGGCCATGTGGCGAGTGCGTAGAAAGCAAATGCCCCACGTACCGTCCAAGAAATTGGTGTTCATTAGAACACACAACATTTGTGATGGTTAGCGTGTAATTAGACGAACATCGATCATAGTTCAAGCACATTATGGTAATGTAAGGGGAATCATGGATGCACTTGGGGTATGATAAACGGAACCACCCCATATGGTAGAGTCATCTCTTCGGCAACCAAACAAACATCATGTGTGGCATTATTCATAGTGTTTTATGCTAATGAGTAGAAGTGTTAAAGGATCTCTCTTAATCATCACAACCTACACACAAGACGAAACGTGTAGTACCATACATCCCTTAAAGTGTTATAGATGTCTGCGATCTTGCTTAAAGGAAGCATTCCACCTAAATACGACCAGCAACAATGTGTTCATTGTTTTCCATGCTCCTCGTACAGGATGAGGATCGAAACCCCCTCTAAGAGGTTGCTCGTTCGCATCTTAAAGAGGAGAACATGGGATAGCAAATCATGCTAATGGTTGTACTCTTAAGGGAGTGTGCCGTTGGGAAGCTAGAGGATTGTAGTTATTGGAACCACCACGAGAGGGTCATAGCATAGCTACTAAGCACCCCTCCCATGGAGGAATATTGGAGATATCTATGATGTGCAAGCTATCACCATCGCTAGACGTTAGTTGTAAAAAGGAGCAGGAAGTGCAATCCCTTGTTGTCGATGTTGGTCGTAAGGGAGCCAAGAGATGGAGGTCACGATGTTGTCACATGTTATATCATTTGATAGTTTTTCTATGTCTTGTTTCTTCCTTCTTCCTCTCTCCCTCCCATCTTCATGCTTCTCCATCTAATACCATGTGTTATAACTTATAAGAAAGGTTTAGAATGTGGCATGTGAATTCGTTCGGATAGGTTACCACATAGCAACTATGCAGTATACGGAGTATATGCTACTTCGTGTGATTGTACATTTTAAAATTTCAAAATGATTAATATAATTAATATTCCTGTCCTTAGTTACAATATAATTTTATGAGATTCTTTATTGATAAGTTTTTAGACATGCATGCAAATTTAACATCAATTGATAATAAAGTCATGTAATCATGGCTTATATGTGAGCATTTATCTTCGTAATACAAACCACGAAACAATTAATAAAAATAAATAAGTTCTTAAAATAAGTAAAATGTTAAAGTCTAAGTTATATACCAACTTTAGAATTGAATACGACACGTATGCAGCCTAATATGTTGTTATCAAGGTTCAGATATGAGGTTTGTGTGACCGCATATGTGTAGGCGGGACCCAAGTCAAAGTGCATATTCAATATGATGTGTTATGTGACCCAGAAATATAATCAAACTGCATAAACCGCATATGCAGTCGATTAATCAAGTCATGTGATTGGTACCACGCCTCTTCAGTTATTCGGATCCGATTCGAGACCCGATAATCAAATATGCTTATGTGATTTTGATGCAACCACGATTTAACCTACGTGGAGTCGTTAGAACGTGAATTGAATTGCAATCCCAAAAGTGTGAGTTAAATGGCTAAATTACTGAAGCAAGTAAAATGGCATGCAATGCAAAACTTCGGGGCCGAATTGCAAGAGTTAAAATTTTGACGATGAAAAAATGAGGTCTAAAAATCAGCAAACAATCGTCCACAAATACTCGAATTCCAGCACAGATTTCACCACGACTTCAGGGAATATATGACGATGTTGCGGCAATCGGAACCTTAATATCTCACCAAACCAATCAGCAATATAACAAGCCACGCTACTAATATCATACGGGTTGGATAATATGCAAAGGGGGTGCTCATACCACAACCGGCGAGGGGCTTTCGGCGTGCTTCAGACCTGGTCGGCGGCAACTTGGATACTGGTTGTTTGCATCACCACGAGATGGTCTTTGTCAGGGGAAAAATGGGATGGATAATGCACAGGGTTGTTCGATAGCAGCGGGGGGAAATGGGGGGTCGGAATGGCTGGCGTGGGCAGGGAAAGCGGCCTTCGGGATGCGAAGCCGGCGGTGGGACCTGGGAGGCGAGGCAGGGGGTGATGTGGACAGGGCGCTGGCGACTGGGGTTCAGAGGGTTGCGGTGGCAAGGGGATGAGTTGGTGACGGGGAAGCGGGACCTCGGCTGCGTGGGGCGAGAGGGAGAAGGGGAGAGCGGGTGAGTCGGCGAGCACGTGGGGAACGCGAGACCGGCAACAGGCAGTAGGCGATAGAGGTAGCGGGACAGGGAGGCGAGGCGGTGGTGGCCGTTACACTGGGAGGGCGACGAGGAGAGGTGAGGAGGGGTGCGGGGAGCGGCGGCGAAGAGAGAGAGAGTCGATGGAGGGTGGCGGGGGAAGAGGGAGGGCCGACACTGGAGAGGGCAGCGGTGAGGGTTCTGTGGGAGAGAGGTGCGGGTGGGGAATCGAGAGATAGAGAGAGGGGGGGAGAGAGAGAGAAAGAGAGAGAATAATTGATGGGGGGAATTTTCTTCGTTCCAAAATTAAACTAGGTGATACCGCACTTCGCAACGGAAGATAAATTTGGTGACTATCTTTTGCGAGTTAAAATATGAGGTTACATCATTACTACTGAAGTAGATAAGTTTCTGTTAAATCATTCATTTTTTCAAGAAATATATAGATAAAATAAGTTGAAATTGAACTATGAAAAAAATAGAGACATGTTATATTTGACGGAGCAAGCAGTAACATTGGTATTTTATTTTACCGATAATAACACAGATAGCTTAAAAATCACAATCCATAAATATATAGTTTTAAAATTTTTGATCTGTTCAGTTCTGGAACACGTAACTATATAAATAGCACATGAAGAGCAAAAAAATTGTAAAAATGTAAGTGAAATGTAAGTGAGAAGAAAAGCATCAAAGAACATATCTAAGCTGGAGTTATTGCAGCAACTGCAAAGAATTTCTCAAGTAGTAATATTATTTCACCTCTCATTGTTCACAAAAAATAAAATAAGAAAGTTAATTTATGGAAATTCAAGTTGGTGATATATGTCATCATGTGTTTGTGTACAAATTAAAAATAACAACTTACCTTGAAAGCGGTATAAAAGGACTGTGTGGGCAAAACGGAATATAATATGAGGGAGAATTCAAATGTATTGCATGGTCTTACTGTTTTCAAATGATGAGCAGGGAAAATATCTGTTGAATATTACCACCAAACAAATTTTACACATCAAATGATGATGAGCAAACGCATCACTCAAACAGTATATGTTATTTTACATATAAATTACAACAGAAAATAATTTCACTATATATATGTATATATTGTGAAATCCCTCTCATATCCATAAAGAACATACCCTCTAGACGTACATTAAATGGTTAAATATGATCGTCAATATTACAAATCTCATCAGCAAGACTAAAAACTGCAAAAAAATGGATGTTATGACTTTCTCCATTCAGTCAAAGAAGGATTTTGATTAATTTGAAAGGGTAAAACCCAAATGGTGAAACATCATTTACACGACAATGGATGATAGGGAAGAACTCAAACAAACCATCATGCATCCCTCTAAAAAACATGATAAATTAAAATATCCGTAAGAAGATTTTTTAACCAATGTGAAAAGGGAAGAAAAACCACAATGAAAGTAGACGGTCAAAATAGCGAAATTTAGAGCAAATAGTATATCGAATTTGATGACAGGGCAGAAAGAAACGACCTACCATGCATCATTCCAAAAAAACAAACACGATAAATTTAAACATCCAAACAAAGAAGATTTTTTACCAACGTGAAAGGGAAAAAAGCTCAATGAAAGTAGATAATCAGAATATTGAAACTTGTAGCAAATATTATACCAAGTTACATTACACAAATGTTATGACTTTCTTCATTCAATCAAAGAAAGATTTTGATTAATAGACAAAACATCATTCACACAGCAACGTATGATAGAGAAGAACAGAAACAAACCAGCATGCATCATTAAAAAAACATGATGAATTTAAATGTCCAAAGGAAGTAGGTTTCTGACCGATGTGAGGAAAAAAACAAAACATATTAGAATCATCCATGTTAGTAATTATAACGGCAAGACTAAAAACAGTTAAAAAGAACATTTGTTATGACTTGCTCCATTCAATCAAAGAATGATTTTAATTAATATTAAAAGGGAAAAAACAAAATGGAGAAAACACCATTCATACGGCAATGGAAAATGGTCAGAACAAAGACACACCAGCATGCTTCGTTCTAAAAAAGATCACGATAATTAAACGTCCATATGGAGAAGTTTTTTGACCAATATGAAAGGAGAAAAATAAAATGGAGAAGACAACACAGCTACAGCTGTGGATGCTCCAACAGTACAGTAACAAACCAGCAAACATCATAATCACAATAACAACCACAATCAAATTGAAAATGCGATAAATAAATAAAGATAAAAAACAACTTCCCACAATCAAATACGAAATGTGATAAATAATTTTTTTTGGAAACAACATCTTCCGGAAAACCCTCCATCAATAATGAAAATATGGGAGGGGCGTTACGAACATACCTTGTACACCATATGCTTAGGATGAAGATGGAGGCATTCAATCGAGATCATAAACAGTGGGTGTAACTGGCAAGACACCTTGACAAAAAAAATAGAAAAAGGATTAGTAGGAAGAAGTTACGCAACCCTTAATCTCTCAATTGAAGAAGATGTTCCTCCTATCTTCGCGGGGACGAAAGTCGACGGTCGAAAAGAGAGGATGGAATAACGATGGGGAATTGAGATCATCGGAGAATAGAGGGAAAGAAAGAAACCAACTGAAGAGAGGAGGGGATATTAGAAAGTGACCGACTGGGAAGGAGGGAGAAGGATTCGAGGAATGAAAATGGGGAAAATGGACAAAAAGTAAGAGAGAAAATTGACTGCTGGAGCACATGTGGTGACATCGATATTGAAAACGGTATTAATTCGGGAGGAGTAAAGGGCAAAAGAGGAGAAATAGGTTGAGACATCCTATGTTGCCACGTCGGCCAAGGGATGAAAAACCCGCTTTTAAAGTAGGTATATAGATTCTCATTCCATAGGAGAGGTGGCTTTATAGAGGTCAGCTCCCCTCAAACAAGCAACTGACTCACTATAAATAGAATAATAAAAGAAATGTTAAGGCCTTGTATAATGAGCCTTTTACATAAAACCAAAATGGATAAATAAATAAATGAGCAACTGTTCAGCTAAAGAAAACATCGCATAGCCTCCTCATGCTACATCAGATTTTGTGCTTAAACACATTGTCTAGAGTCTTCCCCGAACTTACAAAAACTATCCTCCCAAACCTTCAAACTCCTTTCTTTGACACCTTGCTCAACGCACCTCCCGTCGCATCACAACTACAACCTCAACTGCTCATTGCATAGCCTCTACAACCTCCTCGTGTCGTCGCCTCCTCACATAAATGCACCTCCACGTCATGGACGGTCATATCACGATATATCGACGATATATCGGTATCGACATGTCACCCATATATCGTCGATATGGTCGATATCGGGTATCGACGGGCTAAAAATGCGAGATTCGGTTCGATGTCGGCGATATGCCGTCAATATATCGCCGATATATCGGCGATATATCGGTATCGACATGGTACCGATCTCGATACCGATATCGATATGTCCTTCCATGATCCTTGCCACCATCATCTCTTCAAGGTGTTGTACAACTTCCCCGCACTTTTTGTTCTCATTTCCATATTATCCTTGTATGTTTTTTTAAGAATGTTGTTTTACATTCAATATTCAAAGAATGTTATGAAGATTTAGTTGGGATTTTTCTTGTTTTGAAGATTTCTTGGTTTTGCTAGGAAGTTTAATGTTGGAGGCTTGGAGCATAAGCATGAATTCAGAATTTTTTAATGTATAAAGAGAGTCACAGTTCTGATGTTATTAGCAGCATATGAATATTATTTAATAACCCTTTTTTAAGATTTTGTGGCATTTTTATCCAATGAAACCTACTGTTGTTTTGTATTCATATATTTTGTACCCCTGATTCGTTTATTTAACATGGCTGATCCTATTAAATTGAATCATTTATTTCTCATTCCGGTCAGGGTCAGTACATCTAATGGTGAAATCAATTAGTAAATTTTATTACTATCACAATCATATTTTGTTCTTGTTTCCTGTGGTTGTAGCGAGTAATTCTATGAGCAAAATGTTTAATACTACTGTTTAGGATTCTCTAACTCCGTAATTGAATTATATTTCTTTAATATTTTTAATTAAAATATTATAAGCTGCATAAACCGCTTATGGCACCATATAATACTCAGCATATCCGCCTACTCACTTTCGAGCGCACGGCCGAACGAATACAACATACCACATTTCTAAACATCAGTGTTATGCAAATTGAATATGTGTCACAAACAGCATAGGGAATGTGGTTAAGCCCATATGCAGCTAAGGCATATGCAGCCACATGTGCAATTCAAGTTTGATGTGATTCCATAAGCATGTTCTCCCGTTTCTTTCTCTCATCCTCTATCTTTCTCTCTCGTATATTTCAGTTCTGTGACATGCAATTTCATTATTTTGTGAGTATTTTTATTCTATTTTTATCATTAGTAATTTGACCATCGAATTGAACGACATGGTTGAACGAGTAAATGTAAAATTTGTAGGGAAGCATAAATGTGAAATACAACGGATTTATCGTGTCATTGCCATGCTCCTCGAGGACACAAGTCTAAAAACAAAAAAGGAAAACAACATACAATATTTTAGAGGAAAAATGCACTAAAGCCACGTTGCCCATTGACGAGTCGCTAAATACGTTGTTTAATTTGATCACGTTGTAGCACGTGTACTTAGCGATACGGTCAGAACTGAGAGAAGATCTCCGTGAAGAGTGTCTCGGCTTAATTTATATCCCGGGCAAGTCCGGGGTCGAACACATGGAGGCAAAGGAACAACTTCGGTTTTAATTCAAAAACTTAGGTCTAGATATCCAATGCGGTTTTTTTATATTTTTTGTGTGCAAATAGAATGCAAATGCAAGTGAATTACAACACTAAGAAAACACACAACAAGGCCAAATTAATTTTAATGTCAAATTAGTCCAATTTAGCCAAATTATATTTTCCTAGAATTCCAATTCAGTGATGAACACAAAACACTTTTTTTGTATTTTTATGGGTTAAAATGCAATAAAGAAAAATACACAGTTTTTATGGGTATTTTCGCAATTTTTAACACAAACAGTAAGCAAAAATTATGAAAAAAATACTGGAATGAAAACAAGATGCAAGAAAGCTACAGTAATTTTTTTGAAATTTTTTGACAAGTTATGAATTTTTTTATGGATTTTTTAGTGAAATCAGAGTGACAGTGAGTAAATAATTTCTATTAAATCCACATTATCAAATTAATTAGAATGTGAATTATCTCAAAAAGGTATTTTCATGTGGCATAGAGGAGACTTGAAATTTCGCAAAAAGGATATACGTGGATTTAATTAAAAATCAAATACTAAAAATACTCTACAAATTATTCCAGTCACAAGACATCTCCATTTTGAATGAAATTTGGATAGTAATTACAACATATGGCAAGGCATCAAATCTAATTTTTGTGGAATTTTTGGAGCAACCGTGAGTTAGATAACAATTTAAGAGTCTAATTTGGGTAAAATATCAAGAATTTCAGTTAGACAATTTTAATTAATTACCCAAATATCATAAAATATAAATAAATAGTCAAAATGTAGAAAATTAGTTGCTCAACATAATGGCCCTTTTCATTGACTAAAAAGTTACAAGATGGATGTCCAAATTAACAGGAAAACACATGGGTGTTTGTGCAAATACAAAAGCTGAAATAAACAAACAACTATACAGAGGGACTTGATTGTAATTACTGAAACTATACAAAGTATTTACATAATTTTTACAAATAAAAAATAAAGAAGGTTACCTTCTTCTTCCTGGACCCGATGAGATGAACCCAACAATGGGGGAGGAGGGCGACGGCGGTCGGCGCGGCCACGCGCAGTCGCGAGGAGGGAGGCGCGCACCGCGCGCAGGAGAGGGCTGGAGGCGGAGGTGCGGCGGTTGGTCGGCGGAGGGCTGGCGAGGGCGGCGCGACCACCCGCGGAGGAAGGAGGCGGGGAAGAGGGCGGCGCACAGAGGAGACTTGGCGACGGCGGAGGGGCAACATGCCCAACGGCGGTGAAAGGCGGGGGCCCGCGCGCGCGGGGCGGCGACGCCGCTGAAGTGCAACGGAGCCGCGGACGGCTAAGGAGAGGGAGGGGCGGCGGTGCCGCTGCCCTTGGAGAAGGGGGGGCGGCGGCACTGCTGCTCGCTCCGTTAAATTTTTTTTTGATTTTTTTTCTTTTTTTTAGAATTTTACTGTTGTAATAAAAGTTTTTTTTGTTTTAATTTTTTAATTTTTTTTTAAAATTTTGTTAAGAAAGGAAATGAACATGATGGGAAAAAAATGATGATGGTAATATGATGGAGTAGAAACAAATGAGAGATGGTGGTGATATGATGTGCTAAAAATTTTGCAAAGAAACAAATGTAACGAGATGAGATTAAAATTACCTAAGATGGACGTTCGCCTATGAAGTGCTCTCGTGAGCACGGTCTTCGCTCAAATCACCGATGTGCGATGAGCTCGAGCAGCGCGCGGATGCGGCTGCGATGTTGACCAAAAAGCCAACGGATCTCACCGGAGAGAGGGCCGTCGTCGCTCGACCGCGGTTGCATTGCTGTCACCAATTCAACTCTGGGAACTAGGCTCTCCTCACATAAAGATAGATCAAAGGCAAAAATGAGGAGAATGACATGTATATAAAGATGATGGAATGAGAGGTTATTAAAGTGGTGGAGTGGAATGAGAAGTTGTATTATTAATGGAGTTGAATGGGAAGTTGGGAAAAAATGATGGAATAATGGAGTTGAATTGGTGGTTATTGTAGAGAATGGAATTTAAATAATAAATAAATAGATAAATAGAGTTGGCTACTTTAAATACAATAAAATAAAGAGAGAAGACAAATAGTGGAGAATTTACAAAAGAAGACAAAACACCATGTACAATTTTTGTTTACTTTTCTAATTTGTATTTTTTTTATCTTTTTAATAAGAGATATTTACAACGAAAAAATACTATAAAATAATATAATTAAAATACAACACAGTCATGATTTTTTTTGTATTTTTAGCAACTATGAAAGATACAATAAAAATTAAAGAAAGAATGAATATATACAAGGTATACAATGTACATCTAGGTCCCAAAACCCAACTTTTGCAAATGAGCTCCGATTTTAATGAAACCACTTCCGTTGGATAGATAATTTTCTAACTTTAACTTTAAAAGTGAGTTTGGTGAATTTGGAATTCATACGGAGCGGGAATTTAGCTTGGAAGTTGGTCTTTACGGCTTTTTCCCATTGGGATCTAGGAGTATTTATTTGAGGTAAAATTTGTTTTGTATTTTTGTATTTTTATATACATTGATATGAACATGTTGGAGAAAGAATTAGCCGAAAAGGAGTTGTATGAAATTATTAAAAATACATAAAGTTTTGGGCTATTTACATGTATAAAACTCCTTTGATTTTGCGGCTTTTTATGTGTAATTTATTTTGTACAATCTAATATACAATAATTAGTGAGTTTTATTTACAAGAGTCATTTTGTTAATTTATTGATTTTATGGACCTTTTTTCTGGGATTTTACTCGGAGATTTTGCTAAGATCAATATATTGAGATGATGAATCGTGGATTCATCACCCATGTATATGATTCTTTGTGGTAACAAGAATATACAAGCGAAATAAGATGGTGTATAAATTGGTTTTCTAAAAATGCACGTGTAAATAAACTTGGTGGGTCTTTTAATAGCATTGAATTATATTAAATGCCGGTAACGTCTAGTGAAAACTGCTTTAAACAAGTAGAGTGTATTTAAATCGTAGTTGGAATCATGATTTCCAATTTCGCGAAATTTCGACGAAATTTCGGTTTCGACACCTTACCGAAACCGAAATCGAAATCTCGATATATATCCTTCCTTCACAAATCTATGCCAATTTTGGTCGAAATTGGCGAAATTTCGACGAAATTTCGAAATTGTCTCGTTTTTTCAGCATCTCGAAACGAAATCGAAATCGAGATTTAAAACCTTGACTTGGAATACGAATAGATATGAGATGATTGTAATCCTAGTTTAAAATCATAAACATGTTTAAGAAAAATGATATCAGCCCAAACGTGTACATTAAACTTAAGAAAACACGTTATGTGCCTCTACTCCATTACCTTTAAGTTTCAGACTGTAGGCAAGCATTGCCCATCGCGAGGCAGTCTAACGCGAATAAGCAGTGTGCTGATGAACAAATATTCGGGCATACAAGCAGGCGTATGTACATTTTTCCAACTTCAAAGCTAAAACAAAAACAGAATACCCAACTACAAAAGCTTTCCCATGTCTAATATCTGCGTCATACCAATCAGGCTTAAGGCACGGAATCAACCATAAATGTTAATAAGAGTAAACCAGAAACAGAAGGCAGACTATTGGGTCGAACGACTAGTATAAAATTCCGATAAATGAAACTAACAAATTGAGCCACGTTCTGGGAAGAGTTGATGAAAAATACACGAAAATATCCCAATTCAGAAAGGGAAGCCGTGATAAAACGTAGACCTTGAAAATGGAAGAGCGGCGACTGGGAATTGGAGGGTGCTCTTAGGGCTCAGACGAATCCTTCTAGGGGAATCACATCACGAATTCGCCACTGAGGAGTTGACGGTGCGAGAGGGAGATCGGACGAGGAGATCGTGAGGGGATGACGATGGAGACGGCAGTGGAAAGCTGCATAGTACGGCTAACAGGGTCGGCGACTCACGACGAAGAAACCAAATGAGCCCGCCTTTTCCCCTACCAAATAAGTGAAACCCCCTTCTATATCCCCATCCACGATGGACTAACCAATTGCATACATCCAGGTCGGTTTAGTTAACAGTCTACTCCTATTTGTATTGTGTTATGGAAAAAAACCTTGGTGTTTTACAAATAATATTAAATATATTGGATAATTATTTAACAAATGAAATTGAAGCCATGAATATAATAGGAAAAGACGATATTAAAAGTGTTGAAAATGTTATCAAGAAATATTATAGCCATGTCATTTTTGAAATAAAACTATCATGACAATTACTTAAAAGTATGGCTATAAAGTTGTATATGTTCAGTTTCCTGCATGTGAGAACATATTATTTATAGAGCACATTTGAATTGTTATTTGTCAATCCTCCAAGAAAATGAACTTGTTCATATATAATAAATTACCTATGAAATATAATGTAATAGTTTGTCAGGGTAGTGGTCAATCTTAAAAAATGAAACATTGTCATTACATATGCAATAAGAAGAGAGTTTAGGCACAGATTTTAGATTGTGCTTCAAAACCATGTTTAGATTTTTCATTTTTGCAATCACCATTTTCATTATTCACCATGACTTACTTGTGTAAATGGACCTCCAATTTGTTTATAGATTTATTTTCTGAAAGCTAGAGATCATATCGTATTTGACTTTCATATATTCTATATGTGTCATCTTCTTGAATCATTGCATCATTTGGCTTGCAATTCTATTTAACGATAATGATTTTGATGAAGATGGCTTGATCATTCTACATTTATTTGCAATTGAGTGCAAATAGGAGTTCAACTTTGAACAATTAGCTGATTAAAACCAAGTTATTCTCTGTTGACTATAGAAGTATCCCGGGATATATAAAGGATCTTTGCAAGTAAAAGCAAGTTATTCTTTGTTGCCTATAGAGGTATCCCGAGACATAGAAAGGAGCTTTGCAAGTAAAAACGATCAAAAAGAACCATCCATATGCTCAAAAAAACATCTTTCACTCCCATCATCCATTAATCACGTCCGAAAAAAAATAGCTTGTTACAAAAATAGAGATGAATGATGTAAAAATTGTGATTGTTAGTTGAGAGTAACAGATGGTGCAAGCAACTACTAGTAAAATCTAACAGAAGGTGTGAATAAAATAATGGTACTATTTTTTCTTCAAATTGTTTTAATGCTTCCGTATTTATAACAACAATTAAATCGAATTCTGGTCATGCTCATGGGTTAGGAGCAAATGGTGCAATCAACTACAACACAAAAGTTAAATGATCCTTCATTGAACAAATCCATTTATAGTATCTTCTGTTATCGATAGAGGATCCCTATTCACCAACTACAACACAGAAGTTAAGTTATCGAATTGACGTGATATTTTGAAGTATAGTGGAGCATGATCAAATTAACTACGTGGATATGCATTCCATGGTGAAATTTGTTGGTAAATAGTGGCATAGGTTGTTTGTTATTGATTGTTACATTGTCGACCCTTTGCATTTGAGATAGTATGTTCAAGCTTCAACTTCCTGTGTTGCACCTGCCTTCGGTACTTTCGCGCCTTCCAACAACACTCTGCCTCCATCGAGAACATCTCGAGGGTTACCTATAACAAATATCCATGTTGTCCTCGAATGCGAGGAGTATCAGAGATAGATAGCATCTCGAACCTCCTTCGCAGTGTCACCACCAAACCAAGTCATGGCCACGTGTTTAGGTAGGGGAAAGGGGTTGCCTAGTGGACAAGGTTAGGGAAAACACATCCACATGAGAAAGGACACAAAAAGGTAAGAGAGAATGGGGGAGGGTGCGATCAAGGAAATGATGATGGTGAGAATGCCCATCACGAACGGAGAAAGATGGGTCTTCCACGTGTCCATCTAAGGAAGCACCCTGCAGAATCCAGGATTAGATAGACGCTAGGATTTTTCCCTACTATTGCTGAACAGATAGAACATCCATGTGACAATGCTGGGGCGAATCCCCGATTTTTGTAAGAGTAGAAGATATCTTGATTGGAATTAATGAGGTAGATTCCACAAATCTCATAATATAATAGTTTTAACACAAAGCTCAATGTCTCAAATATATTTGAATGATTAATACGATATATAATATGCTCAGTTCATTGAATTTGACATTCGAGCGGCTAATTAAATTTAGTAAGATCTTGGTTGATTTTGACATGATAGTTACATCAATGGAAAGGAAACTAAAGATCTCCTTACCATCAACTAATTTTATAAGAGGATCCATTACTTATGCGTATGGAGCAAGCTTGAGAAGAAAATCACAACTCCAATTTATTTCATTACATCATCTTTCGGTAAATCACTAAATTGTTTTATCAAATGTTATCATGGCACTCATTTTTTTACTGCCATTTTTTCAAACATATTGTCTGGTGATTGTATGATCTAGTTTGTCGTATTGGAGCCTCCATCTTAAATATTTATGCCCAACCTTACTTAATATTCCATAACAAAAACTATTTTTTATTCATCTCTTTACCAACAGAGATGAATAACGACTACAATTAAATTTTATCCTATATAATTTTGGTCCTAAAGGTTATGTGCATTACTAACAACCCATAATATCCAGTACTAATGCATTGTTTCATTGAATGTCTTTGAATTTTGTTATTATGAAAATACACGTCATGTAGACAAAATATGACATGATCTTATTTGTTGTTATGTTATTTGTGGATTAAATATCGGAAACAATGCTCGTTTGCTTTTAGGTCCTTTTTAACGTGAGTCCTCATGAGGGTAGAAAGTAGAAACCATCGTTATATATTTGACAACACGTAGATTGTGTCAACCTGTTTGTAATTGTTTTTAGAAGAGAACCTTATGGCGATTAGGTATAATGCAATGTAAAAATGATGAAGATATATGAAGAAATGCAAAAATATGTGGATCCTCTGATGTCTTTCTCAACCCTCGTTAAAATGTAAAAGCAATTTGATGGTCGTGTTCGATATCATTTCGATATGGTGAAAATTGCTTTTGACTCATATAGGTAACTTTTAATAGGATTTGTACAACAATCAATTCATTCACATATACATTGTTTCACTTTGATAGTGAGTAACTATTTGTTACACATCGTGGAGTAACTATAACATCTAGGGCTATAACGATAATAATTGCATTAAAATACAGTAAATTGATCTAATAACACCGATAATATATCTATAAAGGCAGGATGCCAAAATAAATTATTCATTAATTATGTTAGATGTCGATCGTTTCATTATAAAATCCCTTAGAATCAAATTCCATTAAATCTCACTTTCCTACTTAATTAACTATCCAAAAAAGACAAATGATCAGCCTATCTTAGTCGTCGAGACCTTTCTAACGAGCCTAATAACATCGAAATCGTACATAGTGCGAGAAAGTTCTGATCCGAGCCTATATACAACCAAGTAGGTTGAACGACTTCGTGATTAATCCCTGATTCTCACTATTTATTCTTTTATTTTAGTTATTTATCTTGGTAAAGCATCAAGTAAATAGGTGTAAATATAAAGGATATTTACACCCATAACTCTAAGTAATTTGACAATAACATTCATAACCCTGAATAATCATGAATTACATCCAAGATCCTGAATAAATACTATGTTTTACATCCATAACCTTCTGTTAATTGAGTTCATTAACTCAACCATATGATTGAGTTAATCTAACCAATCTGTGATCTAACGGTTAGGATTAATCAAAAGAAAAAAATTATTTTTTAGATGGATTTGGAGGCTTGCAAGTACGGGGAACACGGAAGAACATGGAATGAACGATGATAGGCAGGGGGGAGGGCTTCGACGTGGGGGCTTGCAAGCAATCGGCTGGGGGAGACGTCTTCGATGGATGTTACCAGGAGCTGGAGGCAGCAGGCAGGGGCTTGCAGGCACCGGGGAGAGGCGATGGGGTTACGGGAGGTGGCGAGCGGCTACGCAAGCTGGAGGGCGACTGCAAGCGGTGTAGCGGTGGGGGGGGGGGGGGAGGCGGTGGGGTTACGGGAGGTGGCGGGCGGCTACGCAAGCTGGAGGGCGAGTGCAAGCGGTGTGGGGGTGGGGTGGGGGGGAGGCGATGGGGGAACAGGAGGTGGCAGGCGGCTACGCGAGCTGGAGGGCGGCGGCTTGGAGGCCTGCAGGGCTGTACGCGAGGGAGATGGAAACTGCAGATCATTCCATTTTCCGCGCCTTTCTCCTTGCACAGCCAGTGTCGTGGCTTGATCCTCTCTTCAAGCAGAACGAGAACTACTCCGGGAACTCCCTCTTCTCCTTCAGGTTCCTCCCCATATCGAACACGAAGAAACCGAACTTCGGCTCCAGGTTCCCCTCGATATTGTATCGAAAGAGGTCCTGGAACCGCCGCGCCATCGACCTCGCGTCTCGCAGTGCGAAGCCAATGCCTTTAGGAATTTTATTTTGGGGAGGAGCTTCTCCTCCAAGTCGCAAGATAGCAGGTCTGCGTGTTTGGCGATGTCGTCAATGCCGATGGACCGCAGGAAGTGGGGAGTCGGCCGGAGGAGGCTGCCGATGTCAGAGAAGAGTAGACTGGGACGCTGGTGGATCACTCGCCGATGGCACGCTGGACTCATGGAGGAGGAAGGTGGGAACACATGCGAGAGAGGCGGGACCTAAGACGAGGATCTCCGGCGGGCCATGTAGTCTTCCCGTCCCTGATGGTGGGGCAAGAACTACCATTGTAGAGGAGGGGGCGGAGGAGGGCATCCATCCGCGTCCTCGACGTCTGGATGCTCTCCTCCTCCGTCAGTGTCGCGCGTACCTCCCTCCAATCATTCTCCGCCCCCGACAAGTCCTTTGATGACACCCCAAGCGAGCTCCCAGAGGACGCCATCAAGGAGGATCTTCCCCCGGAAGGAACTCGATGACGAGGAGGAGAAGCCTAAGATCAAGTCCGTGGTCAACGACAAGGAGGACGAGGAGAGAAGGAATGCGATATGGTTGTAAGGGTAAAATCGTCAATATGTAACCTTTTCCGTGAGAGTTATCGAAGAAAATGGATGGTAACTAACACAGGGTTATTCTATGTAAGAGTTAAGCATTATTCAGGGTCTTGGATGTAATTCGTGATTATCCAAGGTTATGAATGTTATTGCCAAATTACTAAGGGTTATGGGTGTAAATATCCCTAAATATAATAAGTTAGCATACAACATACATGTGTTAACTTTGTATAATTAGCATGTATTTGTGCAAAATAAAATAATAAAGGAAAATAAAAAGAAGGAGGTATTTAGAATAAATACAGAGTGATCCGAACCCCAAGAGAAGGTCAAGCCTTGACCTGGTCGCCAAAGAAAATAAGTAGAGAGAGATAGGGCTTACTCTATGTTATACATATTGCATACATATGTAAATATTTATTTTAATAAAATAAAAAGTAAAATATCTTTTACCTCCTTGTTTATATTATTAAAAATAAAATAAAAATCAGAAAAATAAAAATAAAATCCTTTCTCGCATGTACAAAATATATGTCTCACTCCCCTGTTTATTTTATATTTCTAAATAGATCATGAAATAAAATAAAAATTATTTTTATACTTTTTAAAATACATTGAAAATAAATAAAATACAAAATTGGGGAACTTGTGTAGAAATAACAAAATAAAAATAAAGTGTACAAAATACATAGGTATAATATACATGTATATAACACTATATATTGTATATAGACTAATTTATTTTTCATAAAAAAATTCCTTGAAAAATAATAAACATTTTTATTTTATTCAATTTTAATTTAAATTCATTTATTATTTTTAATTTATTTATCTTTATTTTTCTACCATGTTTTGTCATGTAGCCTATTTTGTCTGCATCCTAGGTGGTCTCTGATTGGGCCAACTCGGATTGTTGACCTCGGTCAACTGGTCCCTCGGGTCTCCTACGCCGCCAGCTTCATTTTCACCCGATTTTCTCCCGATTATCCAGGACCGACCCGAGCTCCATTTCACCTCATCTTTCGCACTGATTAAAGGAGGCGGATCCCTAACCCTCGCCCGTCGAACCCTTGCTCGATCCACGCCTCGGTTCGTGGGCGCCAACCCCATCTTCTCGGACCCCCATGCCTATATAACCCGCATGACCCCCTTCCTTTTCGACCACATTTTGCTGCTCCACCTATTCGGTTGCGCGTGTCTCTAACTTTCCAGAGTGACAGCGAGAGGGAGAAGGCGCGTGCATCCTTTCAAGGCATGGGAACCCTAGGTCCAGCGAGCTTTGTCTCCGCTCTGCCATGAGGAGCTCCAACCTCTGGAACCGTAGTCCATTGAGACCATTACCTTCATGGATTTTGTCCACGACTCCCAGGCGAATCTTCCTCCATCTCCAGGTACCTTCGATACCATCCATTTTCGCTTGAATCATTCGCTTCCTTCGCCGAACAGAGTAACTCCGACGAGCCTCCGTTCTCCACCGTTTCACACACCTCTGACGTGACTCCACCCCGCTCCAACTACCTTCCACTTCTAAGTTACTAACCACATCCTTCCATTGACTCCAATCATCAGATTGGAGTCTCATTGCAGATCCAATCCTCCACTTCACATATGCCCTGCCTCATTCACGAACCCCGTTGGTTCGCTGTGTTTTTGGATGCCTAACCCTCGCCGGAGCTTTATCTCCGAGCACGCCCTCTTCTCCTGCAAGGTTAGCACGCCAATAGGCTTCATCTGGAGGCATCGCGGAGTCCAGGAAAGCGCCAGGTACCTTAGTCACCCCCAGGGCTTCTCGCTTGGTCCTGGGCCCATCGAAGACTTCCTGAAGCTGCGGAACGTCATCACCGATCGATTCCATCCCTCTACAGCTTGAGAGAACGTTAGAGCCACACACAATTGATAGAAGAAACTCGTTGGAGGCGAGTTCTTCCACGTTCTTCCAGACGATCCCTCCATCGTCCGATAGAATCCAGCCCCAGGTCTAATCGGAATAGTCTATCATCGGGGAGCTCCTGATCATCTGATCCGAGGATCCAACTTGAGCCGCTCATCGTCGAAGGGGTACCGGTCGATCTTAGTCGTCCATCCTTAAGTGGAGATCCCTCGTCCGCTAGATCACTCTATAATAAAGGGTAAATTGTTCTTAGGCCCTTTCCTGACTCACATTTATTGTTGAGTCCTATGAATATTTGTCATAGTTTAAAATACTTTGGATATTTTACAGTTGGTGCCTTGTAGTTTCTTATATTTGCATTTCGGTCCAATTTGTGTGAACTCATGTGTAGTCTCACGTGCTTTTGGGGTTATTTGTAGTATTGATCATGGACTTTATGGTTGTTATGAAATGAATGTTTAATAATTGTATTTGCATTTATACCCCTGCTTGTCTTGTTCAAGTGCTGCGTGCGTGCTTTCCTATAACTTTTGCATTTTTAGCCCTGAGATTTCCATTTGTGTTATTATTTGGCCTGCAACTTTTGAATAATTGCAAATAGGTCCTTGCTTGATGTATGTATTATTTTTAATCAAATAATTACAAAATTAACTCCAACAATTCCATAAAAATTACAGTTAGTCCTTGCTAACACGTAATATTTATGGTAGTTTTTGTGAGTTAATTTACTTTTTTTGATATTTTCTAAAAAAATACCTAAAAATAGTTCTGTCTATTTTATAAAATATATAAAGTTTTATAAAAATTGTTTGAAAGATTCAAAAAATCGCGTGTGTTTGTTTCGGTGTGTTTGAATTCCAGCACCTTTGTTGTTGCATTATCCCTTATACAAATCCTAAAAAGCAAAAAACTTATAAAAATCATTAAAATTTCTAAAAAATCAAAAAATAAGACCTCAGTTTCTGTAGTTAGATATTTTTATTTCATTTTCATAAAAATCACAACCAGGACATTATGTCATTTTAGTATTTTAAACTTAGGATGTACATTGTTTTCTATTTTTGCCCTTGTTTTATTTTTATAAAATCATGTAAAATTTGGAAAAATCTCATAAAATCACAAGAAACGTCCGAATATTTAGAAAACATAAAAATATTTTTGTTTTTGGCTTTTGAGCATTTTTAGTCTTAATAAAAACCATTAAGGTTTTGCTTGTACCTTGTCTTCTTATTTGGTTGTTTGTTTCCTTGCTTTTGAAAAAACTATAAGAAAAATTGCAAAAGTAAAAACTACAAAAATATGCTTTCTACTTTTGATTAAAACTACTTAGTGGGTTTCACTCGTGCTCATTGTGTTCAACCCTGGTCTCTATACCATGTTAAATAAATAGCGGAGACCGCTGACATTATTTTGTGCTTTTATTGCTTCCTTTGTGTGGTTCTCTTATTTTTTTGTTGAATCTGGCAAGATGATTGGGGTCACAACGACCTGTGTTTATTCTTGATACTTAATCCTAGTTGGTTGGACGCTCATCACTTAGCATACTCCACCTTGAAGTCATCGAAGCTCCTCCATCAGCAATCACTTCTAGTGTTCGATCTACGATCCTAAGGCTTTGATGCATAAAGAATGATGAGATCCTGTCTAATTTCATGTGTGTTCTATGTGAAGCACCCCGAAAACGTGGTTTCCTAAGGGAGGAGGAATCCATAGGGGAGCATCCTGGAATGTACGGCTTTTCGTACTTTTGGTATTGATATCAATCCATATTACATTATGTATCGGATGCATACTATTCGAAGTCTAATGCCAGTCATTTTAAACGCATGCAAAACAAGTTTCCAAATCGTATCGAGTCGTGTTTGGACAATTATGAGTGTTCCGATTATTGCACGAGGAGGAAAATGTTCCATTTCGATGTGGACGATATGATGATCTCATGTATGTGCCTGTATATAATATATGGATAGTTTCGGGTGAGGCGTGTTACATATATATCTGGTTATTGTGATACGTTTGGAATAATTCCATGTGATCCCACATTTTGTTACAAATTATACCACTATGTTGTGAGAAAGATGAGGGTTGCACGCACATGCTCGGACCGAAGGTTTGTGCATTTTTTATGCAAGGTGTGTTTTTTTGTATCTAATCATTTCGACATGTTTGGGGATTCTGAGAGATTCGTGCATCGCACGTCGATAGATATTATACCATTGTGATATGGGTAGAGTGAGGACGTTAAAGACCACCCCTTTGAATAGGTGGAGAATTTGTTTTGATAAGTGTACCAAGGTCACACTCAGGGGTACGAGTCTCTTAAGTGGTTATTTATATCCTTAATACTCGGATGAAGTGATCGATGAATAACTAACTGGTCAACAAATCAAAAAAATGATGCAATAAATGAAGACATATGATGCATGAACAGAAGAACCCTCTTTCATTTTATTTTTATGATGCAATGTGATACATGTGTAAAGATATGCAAATATGCCCTGCATAAATAAAATCATTGAGCAATAAATGTGCGATCAATTTCAAATTCATTTCATGAAGCAAATTTAATTGATAAATTAACAAATGGTATTAAAAATCATTAAACATATGACACTATATAAGTAGGATTTAACGTCGGAATTTAATTGTAGGGAACAACCAATGGATAGATAACGAAACATGCTTCAAAATGAAATTGAAATAATCTTAAGCGGAGATTAGATGCTCAAGATATTCGTAAAACATTTCAGGGACACATGCGTAAAGAAAACGTCAAAATAATTAGAAAATCCTTACAAACATGTCATAGAAGGGCATAAATGTAATTAAAATTAACCGGGAGGCCTTCCCTGTATTTTTTCATAAGTGCGGGGGCTATTTTGCGATTATCAAAACCCAGAGGGGCTAGTTTGCAAATAACCCTAGGCGTGCATGCGTTGCACGTGCCTGGAGGGACATGTATGTAATGTGGAGAAGGAGGAAGGGTAGCGATGCAAATTACCCAGCCCCCACGTGACCAAAGCACGTGAAGGCTAGGTTCAGTTTTGGCTAGGCTTAGTGCTTTGCTCGGGAGGCTCGGGCGGAGGCTAGGGACACGTGGAGGGAACTGACCTGCAGGAGCTTGCTCGAACTGCCCAAACCTCCAAGCCTCAGAGGGATCAACGTGGTTGATCATGGGTCGTTGGATGGGCAGCGGAGGGGAGCCATCCAACGGTGCCTGTACCTTCTGGCTTCTCCTCCTCCGGCGTTCGTCGAAGACGCCATTGGATCTCTGACAAGCCTGCAAGAGCTTCATCATTGTCCTTCGCGCTCGCTGAAGAACCAAGAAGGGATAGGCACATAGCGACCAAGCACGGAGCATGTGGAAGGCGTCAGGCGACCTAGAGGGTAATGTCGATGAACCCACATCGGAGGCGAAGCTCGAGAACTTCGCTTCGCACGAAGTCCGATCAATCGATCATTGAATGGAAGTACCTGCAACACGGTTAGGAGAAATAGCCGAAGCGTGCAGGTGTTCTGCATAGGTGTAGTGAGGTGATATGGAAGCCTTTGCGGGTGGAGAAGGCGGAGGCTCATCAGGTTTCTCCCCCGTGAAGGCGGAGAAAATGGGGGACATGGCTAGTGGTTGTGGAGGATCGAGAAGGTGATCGGAGTGTGGCATGAGGAGGGTGAATTTGAGGCGAAGCTTGCGAGGTGGTTAGTTGCAGGAGAAAGAGCATGTGTGTGCCTAACAAATTAAGAGAAACATGAAGGAAAAGAGGCGAGAGCTTACATGAGATCGATGATGATGAAGTTGGATTGGGTTGAGCACATGGGGGTGCTCCGGTCTTCGCTCACTCCCCTAGCCATGGAGAGCAACTCGTTGGCATGATTAGGGCCAGAACATGGACTACAATGGCCAAGGGTTGATATCGGGGGCTCAATCGTCGTCGTCGCATCATCAATTCCTCTGTTCACTATCACCAGAGGGGGATGAGACGCTGGGCCCTGGACCTCGTAAAGGTGGACAAAGCAGAATGAGGGCGGAGGCGACGCATTTGAAGGGGACGGGTAGCGGTGCAGGTGGTGGAAGTCGAGTTTAGCGAGCGTGGTATGGAACGAGAGAGAGAGGGAGGGAGAGAGAGAGAGGGGCGTGCAGATCCAGGTGGGCCGCGAGGAGGGTGGAGGTTAGGGCTCGGACCTGGCATGGTTAGAGGGACGAGGGTGGTGTTGAGAAGGCGGAGGAAATGGGAAGGGTATGGTGTGCACGAAGAGGGAAATTGCAGGAGAGAGCTACGCCCGGAGGTGGGAGATGAAGTGTCGATCGTTGGATCTTACGATCCAACGATCAGGATGAGGGTGCGATGGAGCGGCCCTGATCAATTGATCAGGTCAGATCAAAGGGCTATGAGCGATGTGATTTTTGGCCATTGGATCTAATGATCAAACGATCGTGAAGTGGGCGAGAGCGGGCGCTCCAGATGAGATCTGGAGGGGAGATCGAAGGGTGGAGTATGAAAAGGGGACGGGCGGTTGAGATGAAGGCTCCCAAGATGGTCGAACGCCCTGGAAGGGAGGTGGGTGGCGTAAGGGGAGGCGGGTCGCGTGGCTCAACTAGAAGGAACCACATGGCCCAATGAGATTTATGAAGGATGTGGGAAGAATCCTCAAGCGCATCACAGAAGCGTGATGATCGCATCGAATGCGATCAGGAGCGACTAGTCGCACTAGTTGCTCGATGCATTGGAAATTAAAATTTTCTACGTGATGAAACTACATGATCCAGGAACACTTCTGGGATCGTTTCGTCTAAACCACAAACAAGTAATAGGATTACCTCTTGAAGCGTGGTTGTGATCGAGTCTCTAAACAGAGAGATCTCCTGTCGCAAGTCCGATCCAACGGAGGAGACGCTTATAAGCACGTGGATGAGACGCATGCTTCTCGCAATCCATGTTGATGATCCAAGCCGCATATCTCATGATCTCGACTAACGAGATACGACGTCTTCTTCACGAGCAAGGCATGCCGAAGTAGACGGAGATCCATGAGCAAACGATAGGGCAGCATAATGACGACATTGCGGCGATGGAGAATCTCTCTAGGGCATCCATGATGGACGACCACGTGAGAGAGATAGAGAGTGGGCGTGCAAAGAGAAGAGAGAGAGAGAGAGAGCATTCATTTTATCATATCTCATGGAAGAGCAAGGGGTGCCTCTTCTTATATGGGATTTTGAGAGTCCATGGATCTCAATCCATGGACAACACACAATCAATGGTTGAGATTGATTTGTGTTTCTTTCGATGGTTATGATCTTGTTGTAAAAACACAACAACAATTAATTTAATTTAATATATATCGATAAATCGATATATTTAAATTCAAATTAAATCAATTAATTATCCTTGGAGATAATGAGGAGATAAACCATACCCCCTAAAAAGGGGGGATGGCTACAACATCTCGTGAGATCTCGTTATCTCATGAGATCTCATTATCTCATGAGATACCATTATCTCATGATATCTTCAGGATTTACAACAACAATTGTTGTGAATTATTTCACAAAAAATAATTCATAATTATCTTGCGAAATATTGTAATCGTGTCATTGGAAAAATGTGAGTCATATTTCGCATCCCAAAACAAAATGTAATTATATTTTAATTAATCGTCCAATGTAAATCCAATTCACATCAATAATTAATTTACAAATATAAAACACAATATGGGTCTCTCTTATACATTATAAATCACATTTATAATATATATGATTAATATGGATAGTGGTATCCATATTATTCGTATTCATGATAATTAAATCGTATTTAATTATCTCGGATCTCAATTCTCGTGTGCCAAAAATAATATGAATCACATTCACATTATTCACATCTTTGATAATTAAATCACATTTAATTATCTCATATAACTCTCCTTATAATATGAATCAAATTCATATTATCCATGATAATTAAATTACATTTAATTATCAATTTTCTCGATGCTCGGATACATATATCAACAATGAATTTATCCACGAACTCTTTCAAGGATAATGCACTTTCTCCGTGGATACTTAGAGATAAGGACAAGGCGATTGTATTGTTCCACGTATAGTGACTTGGATATTGAGATCACATCTCAAGTCCAGATCTCGAGACTCCCATAGATGCTTGATTAAATCAAGACCGCAAATCTAATCTTCTCATTGCATCTGAATCACATTCAGATCAATGTCCAACATTTGGACCAAGATCGGATTAATTCTCTAATGAGAGGAGTCACTAAAATCCAGGCCCGTTTCATCACTTTCCAGGAATGGAAGCGTCATGGTTATACAATCGTTTATGATCACATCACCCTCAGGTGTTCCCAACACCTGTACATCCTACATACTGTAAGGCTCATAATAAACCCGAAGTATTAGATCGACTTTATACTGTCTACTTCAGGGTTTTATCAATAAGTTTCTCATTTGATCATTGGGAGTTGATATCGATCATATACTTTCCAAAAGTATATATCAAACCTATAAATTCAGTCAAGCTTCCAAAGCGAGACGACCGTACACGAAATTTTATTCTTCCCAATATCTCATGAGTGAGCTCATGTCTTCCGGTTCAGTAATTGAACCTGTTTGATCCCTTTGAGAGATTGTATTACTCATATGCCCTTATATGCACACCGGCGCGCTGATGTATAGACCTTGATTAGGTCATCAACCTATTGGTCTGACAAATGTACATACTCAGATATATAGTAACACATCTGTCTCCGGTCAGAGGTTGCGTGCCTATATCATGATAGCATACAATATAGGACTTTGGTTATCTCGATCTCGTTAAGTCAACTCTTTGACCTAACTAATCTAACACCTCCGAATCTCTAATCCTATGCAGAGGACCTGTATCAAGAGGTTGGTCAGATATCAGCCTATGTGAGAAAGGATTGCCATCGCCTACTCAGGCTGGAGATCATCTCTTAACAATCTAAACCTTTTAGAGATTCATCCAAGCACCAGCCTCTATGATTCAATTATTGAATCAACAACTGTATGATTATTAAGATGGCAATGGTACATAACCATAATTGTACTAAGGGACCTATTACGTAAATTATTTATTCTTCATTTCAGATCAGGGTACGATATTCGTAATAACATTTATTGCATAATGGCTCGCCGTGGGCTCGCATGTCCAACAATTTATTCAAACATTAAAATAAAAGAAAAATAAAAGAGAAATAGAAGAAGGATGAATTATGAAAAACTCAAAACATGAAAGTTGTAGATCTTGATTAGATCTACCAGTTTCATGTTGAAAAAACACAAAATAAGGCAAAAAATAGGATAGAAATATTTTTTGGAGCATTTTTAAAGGTATAAAATACTGCATTTTTCTGTTTTTATTTTTTTATTTTTAATTTATTTTAAAACCAATATATATACAGTATTTAATCTGGTTTTTATCGAAGAGCTTTTAAGCTAGAGGATTTTAGCATGATGAAACCGAGGTTTATTAGGGGCATGTCTTTCGAGTGATTTGACCGTTGTATCGCATCAGAATATGCGTAAATATGGGAGAGCAACACTACAAATGGATGTTTGTGAAATCTCGTGGAGGTTATCTACGAGGCCTTTGTGTTTTCCACGAATGTGGAAGCTCGTGGAGGTTCTAATTGGCTATGTATTTCTCACGGATGCAGTTCTCGTTGAGGTTTCAACTTTCGTACGAGTGGAGTTATCATGGTGCATGGATAGTAGAACGGAGCCCTTTTTAGATCGATTTAATAAATTAATGATAGTAAGATCCACACATGAGTTTATTCTCGAGGTAAATGTTTAGATCACTATGATTTTCCTTAAGTCACATTTGAATAGTTTGACTCAAGCAATATGGGTATATCATGATTGAATATGATGGTTCATAGTAATAAGGCTATACTTCCCTCGAAGAGACGATCTTATATGTTAATTAGGAGGTAGATTAATAGAAGTGTGATTATGTACACTCAAGTCCTAACGAGCCTAGTACACTTAAGATAGATATGTGTATATGAGTGTTGATATACACGAAGAAGAGGAAGCGATAGGAACTTAGTTAAGATGCGCATACTTCAAATGCATGCCTACAGAAGCACTCCACTAGTAAAGTACTAAGTACTTTAGAATCATAGTATGAGACCTAACGTGAGTTCAAGACCACAGACTTTTCACAATACTAAACCATGGAATATTGAGAACTTAGTTAGGATGCACATACCTCAAATGCATGCCTACATAAAGACCACAACCCTAAGATGCTCAGTGCCTCGGGGTCATAGCATGATATGCATGTACCGGAAATGGGTCAAGACCACAGACTGTACACGATACTAAAGTTCGGTAGGTAAATGCACACATCATGAAATATTAATTATTAGAGCCATAAAGGACCAAGTGATTGAGTTGTGTAGAACTCTGAAATAGGGAAGTACGGCTTAAGATCTAAGACCACATGGCTAAAAACGATAATTGGCTAGACATGCCATGAGATAATATGAGAGGTATGGTGACATGAAGTAGATTGAAGTGATCATAAATTTGGTGATGGTGTATCTGGATAAAAACGAAGGTAGTGGTAAGTTCTCTCGACTACTTGGGATTGAATGATTGATATGATCAGTTGTATAATACTGTGCCGCAACTCATGCCTCAGGACATCGCTGACCTTCATCGATGGATAATGGATTTGGGTGGTTCCGCGACGATTTTCACATGAGTTCATTTGCATCGCTGCTCGAAGTTAGCCCCGGTGAAGGCTATGTATGCACTATACCGAGATTAATTGAAATGTTCCACACATCTAAATGAGTCCCAGTGAGATGAGAATAACAATTAAATGAAATTAAGGTTGTAGTCCGCATCATGTATGCTTGTTTACATGTTTTTTTTGTTTAGAGGATTTAACATACCCATTGCGCCCTCGATGGATCTTAGATGAATGTTGTCTCAATCCTGATGCCTCCTTTGGTTTTCTCATTGCCCGATCGGTCAGATAGCCTACCCAGTTCCATGTTTTTAGGATTACAGTTGGTTTCGTTCTATTATGGTGGCCGATGCCCTCAGTCGAAGATCCACACTTGCCATAAGGATATATGACGTGAGGTTGCGTTTGACCCACAGTGTACTTGTTACAGGGTATTCCCCTTACGGCGAGTAGATGGGGATAATAAGCTGAAGTTGGAATTGGAATTTTGGTTGCTTGAGTATGTTACTCCAATGCACAGTATGTGACAATTGAGGGTTTGTATAAGTGTTGAAACTTAGCTATTTAGGATGACAGTTGCCTTGTATTGCTCTCTTACGTGTATGTATGTATATGTATACAATAATTGTGAATTGTTTCACATTGTACAATTAAATATACATGTGGTTTACATTTAATATTGGGTGGATGATTATGATTCATAATTATTAATGACATAATTGAAATTGTCACAAAATAATATGGATTATTTTGGTAAAAATTCAAGCAACAAAAATTTATCGCAACATGTGAAAAATATGGTGAGATTTGAGAATCTCATAAATTAGGAGAGAGGAGGAGTTTCATTCCAATTAAGAAGTGGATGACCACATAGAGGAAAACCCCACGATGATCATACACTTTAATTGGAAAGAAGACTCATCCATCCTTATTATTCCACATGCTTTTAATGAGAGTTGAATTTATTTTAGAATATCTTCAATTTATATATTTCTTTTGAATCAATTAATTGTTGTTGTAAATTATTGTAACAAAATCCAGACCATTGATTTCAATTAGGAGTGCATCATAGTCGTCTGATTCCGAAGAGGACCCAACAATGGGCTTTCTACTCACAAGTTGAAACAACAAAACCCCCTCTCTCTGTCTCTCTCATATACATGTACAGACTCCCTTCCCTTCAAACCTTAGTGGTTGTCCACCATAGGGTTCATGGGATTTTCACTGTTGTCACGTTGTTGTGGTGTTACCGGATCGACTGATTATGGATATCAGTCTTCTTCAATGCTCCATGCTTGCTACGAAGACTACGGATTTTATGAGACAAAATCAGGAGGTTCTACGCTCTGATAATCAATTCGGATTACGAGAAGCACACGTCTCGTACATGCCCGCAAATGCTCAACTATTGGATCGTACTTGAGACATGACATCTCTTCATTTAGAGATATGAGGATCGTGACCACGCTATAAGAGGTAACCATGATACTTGTTTCTGATCAAGAGGAAATGACATGGGAAAGGTTCCCAAGTCACGTGATTGCATCGAAGAATTTAATTTCTGTTGCCCCTTGTGAATAGCATGACAAATCGACTTAGCTTACATATGATGCAATCTCTACGCTTCCATGATGTACAAGGCAAAAATCCTCACCTTTACCTATTAGGACGCATGGTCGCATCAGAGCAAGCAAAGTGACCCAACTCTGCTTCTCACCCTACGCGTGATCTCCACCATCTGATCTTTAGATCAGATGGTGCCTATTCGCTCATCTCCACCCTTTCAATAGCTGCTCGATCACTTGATCAAGTGGCCCTACTTCTCTCAACCACACCCAAATTCTGTTTCTCACCCTACGTGTGATCTCCACCATCTGATCTTAAGAATAGATGACCCAACTCTGCTTCTCACCCTACGTGTGATCTCCACTGTCTGATCTTCAGATCAGATGGCGCCTATTCGCTCATCTCTCACCCTTTCAATAGCTGCTTGATCACTTGATCAAGTGGCCCTACTTCTCTCAACCGCGCCCAAACTCGGGTCATTGGTTCCATATCCAACATACCAAGTTCATCTTCAACCTTAGCGAGCATTTTTTTCTTAGGGGAGTGCCACTAACATGGCAAAAGCATCGAATGAAGGGGGAAACGGGAAATGAGAGGCGGTCGTGTGTCATACGAAGGAGAAGTGCTGAGAAGAGAGAAAAGGAATGGAGGAAGCTTCGGGTATCCACGTGGCTAAAGCCAAGGTAAAAACCCAGCTTAAGTTAGAGGAATAGATTGGTCGATTGAGTTACATTTTTCAAAGTTATGATGAAACATAAATCGATACGAGTTCAAGGGTAACGGGATACATGATGCCATTGTTATGACTTTTGTTGTCGGCGTAGATCAATCACTAAGAGCCTTGGATCTTCTTCACGAACGTATGCCCCTCTCGCTCTCTCTTGTCGATGGATCACGATAAAGAAAATGATATGTGTCGTTTGGGGACCCTTTGCCTTATTTTATTTGGTTAGACAACCAGAACGGTTGTCAATTCATCTTCCTCTTTTGTCCATCATAGAGAGATTTTATTCTCTAATTAACGGTAACAAAAGGTGCGCTAATGGTATCTTTAATGTCCATATTAATGGGATTCTCAAATCAAAACAATCTCCTGTTGGACAGTAACAATGACCATATAATGTGCGTACTTTATGAGCTAAAAATTATTACCATCAATTGAGATACAAGTGAATAATCTTGTCCATTAGTTGTGACAACACGAGATCAGGGAGGTGCTCATCATATTGAGCACGATTAAACCCATCTATGGTCACCAATATTAACACAACTGAATGACATAGATCAATGCCAAATAAATGAATAAATTTGCATCTATATCCAAAATTACATTTACAATGAATGGTCATGTTCTTAATGGAGACCCTTTAGCGAGAGAACGTGTAAGCAACATCAAAATAATTTATTCTACAGAAAAGTTATTGAACTTCAAAAGTTCTAAATCTGTAAGGGATCGTGTAAAATAATATAAACTCCCACTAGAAGTGCATATCTTTACTAGATACAACACCCATACGAATAATATGTTCGTGAAATATATTAGGTATCACTGCTTTGGTTAGCGGGTCTGCAACCATGGAATTTGTGCCAATATGTTCTATAGAAATATGTCCACTTTGTACTCTCTCTTTCACAACCAAAAACTCCATGTCATTGTCGCTTATGCTGCTATTGGAATAAAGCATTACTGAATTGTTGTCACAAAATAACTGCAATGGTCTTTGGATGCTACTTATAATATGCACCCCATTGACAAAATTCTTCAACCATATTCCATGATTCAATGCCTCGTAACATGTTATGAATTAAGTTGCCATAGTGGATGACACTACGATTATTTGTTTAGCAATACTCTGTGATATAGCTCCTCCAGTCATTAAGAATATATAGCCCGAAGTAGATCTTCTACTATCTTGGCATCCATCAAAATCAGAGTCGGAATAACCAATGATCTCCAGTATATCCGACCTTTGATACATAAGTTTGTAGTCTTTTGTTCTATGAAGATATCTCATGACACGTTTGGCAACTCTCCAATGATCCATGTCTGGATTCGCCATGTATCTTCCTAGCATGCCCAAAATAAATGCTAGATCCACATGTGTGCACAATTGTGCATACATAAGACTCCCAATTGCAAATGCATAAGGGATCTTACTCATTTCTTGAATTTTGAGGTCGTTCTTAGGGCATTGATTGAGATTGAATTTTTTCTCTTTTAGCAACTGGGGTATCAATTGCTTTACAAAACTGCATGCCAAATCTTTGAAACACCTTATGGATGTAGTTCTCTTGTGACAATCCAAGCACACCTCGAGTTCAATCTCGATGTATCTGGATTCTTAATACAAAAGAAGCATCCATCCCCAAGATCTTTTATTTCATGAAAGAAATTTCTTTGTTTCATACAACATATTCATATCATTATTAGCAAGCAGTATGTCGTCCACACACAAATCAAGAAAATATATTTACTCCCACAAAATTTGTGATATACACAATCATCTACTTGACTAGTCTTGAAACCTAATGAGATTATTACTTGATGGAATTTGTGATACTATTGATAGGATGATTAATTGAGTCCATAGATGATTTTCTTTAATTTGCAAACTATATTCTTTGTGTCTCCCTGATTTTTTTCTGGTTGCGCCATATAGATTACCTCATCAACTTCTCCGTTGAGAAAGGCAATCTTAACATACATCTGATGAAGCTCAAGATCAAAGTGCGCAACTAATGCCACAATAATTCTAAAGTAATCCTTATTAAAAACTGAAGAAAATGTTTCTTTGTAATCAATTCCATCTCTTTGAATGAATCCTTTAGCTATAAGACGTGCCTTAAACCTTTCAATACTACCATTTGAACCCTTATTGGTTTTAAATATCCATTTGCAACCAATGAGTTTCACACCTTCTGACAATGGTATAAGATCCTAAAATTGATTGTCTTGCATCGATTTGTATTCCTTATTCATAGCTTCGATCTGTTTTGTAGAGTTAGAACTTTTCACGGCTTGATGGAAACTAATTGGATCATCTTCCCTAATTCCATCTTGTTCTTGAAGAAAAACTATATAGTCATACAGAATAGCACTTCTTCATTCTCTAATGGATCTCTTTAGAATTTGAGGATGTTGATTTTGATCTTGTAACCAACATCTTGTATGAAGGGTTGTTGAATATTGTCATCTTGAGGTTATTGAATTGTTTCTTGCCAATGATTTCAATCACAACATTAAGAATCATGATTGATTCCTCCTCAAAGATAATATCCCTAATATGTATCTTCTCCTTCAAATCAACATCTTCAAAAAAGGTTGCGGTTCCTGTTTGATAACAGAGGTTTTGCGAGGGTCAAAATTATGTTGTCGCTGAGGCGACCGCTCACAAAACATCGGTTAGTCAGCAATTAACCCACAATAGAAGAATGAATGAATGAAGCCCAAAAAGTGTGAATTAATATATTTTTTTACTCTACCATAAAATGTATAGTGAACAAGCATGTAGAGGTCGAACCACAGAGAGCAATATAAAATGCAATAGCCTATGATATACATGTACCACAGAGTCGTCCTTGAGTGAAGCCTATTTTTGTGGGTTTTCATTATCTCTTTTATTATATTTTTTTGTTTATTTTAATAATATAGTTATGTAATATATATATATATATAATCTATAGAATATAAATGTATATAGATATATATATATCCCTAGAGGGTAGGTATAGAGCATATAATACATACACTCTCTCTCTATATATATATTTATATAAATAAGATTATTACATTTTTTAGGGAATATATATGGAAGGGGGAGATATAATATTTATAAAAATATTAAAAAATGGTCAAAATTTCAAAAATAAAGTCTTTTTGGTATTTTCACGATTTTCTACTGTTTTTGTTGTTTTTGGGTATTTTTCAATATATTTTTCATATTTTAAATAGCAAAATAAGGGAAAACAGGGATTAAGCTACTGGCTGGGGATAAGTGAAAATTAAAAATACAAAACAGCCACAAAATTTTTCCCAATGATTTTTAAAAGAAAAAGGAGAAAATATAGCACCCACAGGAGTTGAGTTTGCAATTTTTAGGGTCTTATATAATTTTTCACATTTTTTTGAAGTTTTTGGGTATTTTTGAATTTTTAAGGTTTTCCTTTTGAGTTTTTTAGTGATCTTTGGACTGACACTAAAATAAGTTAAAATAGGTACTAGGTAATTTTTTTGGAATTTTTTGAGGTGTTTTACTATTTTTTGGAATTTTCTAAACTACTCAGGGAATAAAATGCATGTTTTGTTTTTTAATAAATGCAAAAATACAACAAACTTAAAAACTAAAAATATAGCGGGCAAGAACAGGCTAACAGGAGCTTATATCCATTTCTGCAAAATTTTTCAAATCAAGATGAGGCATGGAATAAATGGACAAAGCATATAACAATTAAACAGCCTGGCAGGGGCATATTTGCAAATAAAATGTTTCTTAGGGGCATCAGTGCAAATATTACTACAACTATAAACATTCATTTTTATTTTTGGGGTTGTTCTACAATTAACAGGACCCGGCGGGGTTTAAATGCAAAAATCACGCGCCTCACGTGGGTGCTACACGTGAGGCGCGGAGGGACTAATATGTAAATACATAAACGATAAGGGGGCTTCTGTAAATTTTACAATTTATTTACAACAGGAATTTTTATTTATAGCATTAAAATATAAATACAAAAAGGCAGGGGGAGGTGTCTGAATTTTACCCTCAACAGGCGCTTGATCCGATGGCTGATCGTCTTCTACTTGACACGCGTCGCGTATCCGTCGGTCGATACCGGTTCGCAGATGATGGCTGAGATTAGACCAGCCTCGCTGATCGGACGGTGGATGCGAGGCTTCATCTGACGATGCTTGTTCAATCTGGGGGACCCTCCTTATCTGACGGCGCTGGAGCCCATCGGAAGAACAGGGAAGAAGCTCGCCCCCGGCGAGCTTTGATCGTGAAGCTTTGGCTCCTCCGGGCATCTCCCACGCATCTGGGTTGCTCAAAACGTGGCTGGAGGTCTTCCGCATCTCCTGAAGGTCACGCCATGGCTCCTGTAGGTCTGAAGGGCTCGGACGAGATCGATGA
Organism: Ottelia alismoides; assembly: GCA_037367405.1. Classification (NCBI taxonomy): domain Eukaryota; kingdom Viridiplantae; phylum Streptophyta; class Magnoliopsida; order Alismatales; family Hydrocharitaceae; genus Ottelia; species Ottelia alismoides. The sequence goes on from JAZKJV010000169.1 coordinate 107,812, forward strand.
GGGACAAGACCTCCAGGAACCTCTTCCTAGTTCGAATCGAGCCCAGGTGGGCTCCTTTCGTCGCTGAACCTGAATAGGAAGAATCGGGGAGCGAAGACTTCCTCCTCGACCCGGGGTTTTGAAGCTATACCGCAAGATGAGGTGAGGCGGAGGAGCTCCGGCGAAAGGCGGAGGTGGAGCTCCGATTCGCCAAGACCAGAGGTCCTGGGTTGAACAAAGATGTACGATCGATGGAGAAAACGAGGGGGAATGAAATGGGAGGCAACGGCGGTCGGATACAGTCGAGGTCACCGTGAAGAAGTCGCCGGAGCTGAGCTCCGACGAACTTCAAATTTTGGATTTTAAGCTATACTGATTAACTAAACACTAACCTAACATCTGGAATCAAAAGCTAACATTAAAACCTAACTAAAAAGCGATAAAGAAGCAGCTCTTATACCTGGGGGCCACCAGGGAGCAGGACGGACGCCGGAGCTCCGTCGCGTCAAAATCGTCCTTCCTCCGGCCGATTCGAGGTGCTGGAGCACTCCCCCTGTCACGAGGAATGTCCCAGGAACGAAATCAAGGCTTTTGGATGGATTAAAATTGGCCAAATTTGAGGAAGGGAGCGGAGCTTCTTATTTATAGACAATGGCCTGGAGCCTTATTGACCGACGATTATTGCTTAATCCAACGAGTATCGGGTGGATCTGAGATAACGACGGGTATTAGCAATCATCAGAGATTATTTCTTGTGAAGAAAGCAAGCCCGATCGATGGACGAGATGGCCATAAAAAAGGGCTGAAATCCAGGGAAAAGATGGCTCAGAGACGCCAGAGCTTGGATGGGACAGTTGACCAAGCGGTCAACAAGGGCTGGCGCCCCATTGGTCCAGATCGGCCGCCAGAAGACAAAATAGGAAATCTTATTCGAAAATGATTTATTTAACCTATTAAATGATTTTATTATTTTTTCTTATAAAATAAAAAATGTGTATTATTTCGTGTAGTATTTATTTACGATTTTTATTTAGTTTTTTTGAAGTGTTTCGTTGTAGTTTTATTTTAATAAAGTGTATGTGTATGTATTTACATGTATTTTGTGTATTTTATTTTTATTTTGTTTATTTTATTTAATTTATTGTCTTATTTTAGAAATTTATAATTTATTGTTGTGAGTATGAGAGTATTTTTATTTAGCTTTTATGAGTTTATTTTTATTTTTAAATAAATAAGTATATGTATATGTAGGTATACTTGTAGGTCTTTTACCTATATATTATATATACTTTATTTATTTAATTTATTTTCTTGGTTTTTATTTAAGGTTTGCATTTTTAATGAATTATATGTAATATTTACAACATTATAAAAATATGAAAGAAGTAAAGAATATTTTCCTTCTTTATTTAGATATATACTTAGCATAGGTATCATGCCTATTGCCCTGCATTTACTTATTTTATTTTAGAAGTTCATTCGAGTTTTATTTTAATTTAAATATGTATTGGTGTTATGTACATTCTTTACAAAATTCTAAAAATATTATTTGCTAAAAATAATGGACAATGAATATATTGAATATTTTATTCAGGCAGGCTGCACAATGAAGGCCAAAACCTAACTTTTGCATATGGACTCCACAAATTATGAAACCAACTTTATTAAATAGTTCTTGGAAAGCTATATACAATTAAAGGTGAGTTTGGGTGATTTGGAGTTTTTATTTGCAAGATATGGGTCTGTGAATTTGAGGTTTTGGCTTTTTATTCTGTGTTTAAAATGTACACTGAGTATTATTTTTACACAAACTCAATTTTGTATTTTTATTTACATTATTGTCTACAACTTTCATGAACAAAGTTTCTTTATTTGATGAGTAAATAATCACGTACAAAATAGGTGTCAAAAATGCATAAATAAATGCATGAATAAATGAGGTATTCATTGGACACTGGCCCCTATCTCTCCCTACTTTATTCCTTGTCGACCAATTCCATGCTGGTCTTGGTCTTGGGGTTAGGGTCATAAAATATTTGCAATATTTTATTCCTTTTTCTTTTCTCCCCTTTATTCTATAATTTTGGCATTAAACACCTTATTTAATGTATAATTAATACAATGGATGATGAATGCTACTGTGTACAATTTGATGCTATTTACATGCATTTGCTGGGGTTTTTGAGGCCAAAATGATAGAATAAAGGTGATGAAATGGAGGTTCATCACCCCCTATACTTGCCTTTGCTAGTCCCTAGCAAATACTTATGCAATAAGTAAAAAATGAAAAGAAAAAGGCAATAGAAAAAGATAAAATGAATAAGATAGCTTTCAGTGTAATCTCTTGTCCTTACAAAATTGGAATTTGGAGCACATGTTAGACCTTGGTGTGATAATGTGTGTGGAACCTGACTGGGAATCAAATTTAAAACACAACAGCCTTCGAGAGTCACGGAACTCGGTTCAAATCTCCTCAATAGCCAGGTCAGAACTAGCCTACAACATGCGCAAACCCTTCTGACTATGAAGCTGACTTGTACGGTGTAAGTGATGGTGGCTTTCCCCAACTGTAATGACAAAGGGACTGACTTCTCCAAAATGACAACCCAATGATCCCCCAATCTAGCCCTCTACCGTCGAGGAGCGGGGTATTCCCTTCTAAGTTCAAGTAGCATCCAACTCAAGAGGAGGAGGGGAAGAAAAGAATGGACGGTAGCCAGTGTAGCTACCTATCCTGGGATGCAAGACCAGTGTAGTCAAGTCATCCAGCTGCAGGCTCACATGGTGTAACTTTGATGCTCAAGCTTGCTTATTTTCTGTACAACATATATTTATACTCCGGCAGGCACTTTTATTTTTGTTTACAAGCCTGTCCACTTTTTTTTCAACATACTATTTACAACAGCATTTACATAAGGACTTTTTCCTCTTGAGCCAGAAGACTATCCCTCTTTTGAAGCTTTATTGCAACTCACACTCTCCTGTCATTCGACTTCATTGAAACTGGACCAGGTTGGGGTGCACTTTCCTCCCTAGATGAGGACGAATGTTTCCACTCGTATGCGTCTCAGACTGGCAAATCCAACCCCCTCACCACTTCAACTGAGTTGAGCCAAGTGAAAGGTGCAAGTGTCCAAGTTAGGTCACGGCCGACAAGAGTCATGCGTGTGTTTCGAAAAGTTCTAGTTAGTCCACTGAGGTGACTTGAACCCAGCCCTGATTTCTCAAAGAATTAAGTCTGACTAGACCTGAAGTACCTTAAACCTATTTCCCACAAGGTTCCAGTGCAGTTAGGTGCGGTAAGGACTAACCATGTTCCAATTTGAGACTTTATTGGACTGATTCAATCATCAAGCTCACTCAAACAGAATATGAATGGTATGCTCATGCTATGCACAATGAATGATGCAATTTTTCACAAGGAGTTTACAAGAATCAAAGAATCTTTTTACACAAAAAGCTTGACACATACAAAGGTATAAACAATTATTTACACGGGCGTACCGCCCTATTCATAAAAGGTAAAGGCTTTACAGGTTTGATTAAATACTTTATTCAGGTTGTTTTATGTATCTTATTCACAATTTATAAATATTTGTCATGATGTTTTTATTTCTCATATCTAGTTTTGAAAATAATTTTTGCAAACTATAGTACACGATAATTTTTGCAATCCTTTACACACGTTTGAAAACTATTTTTGCAAGGATTTTTCACACTACATATATACATTTTCCATAATAATTTGACAAACAATTTTCAAAACATTTGCACATAGGTTTTTCAAATCCTTTATTCCACTCAAAGAAAAGTTTTGCAAATCAACCATTTTCACATAAGTTGAAAACATTTCACAACAAATTTTTCAAAACAGGTCACACTATTTTTCAAATCATACTGTATAGGTATCTAACCTAATTTATTAATCAGTATATACAAAAGAAGAAAAACTATGTTTGATGTACAATATGGTTTTGATTCTTGAAAGTTTTATTTGGGCTTATTCCTTATTTTCGAATGAGAGATTTTTGTTCAGACTCCTCAGACTTATTCGAGAATCCTTTTCAAAAGATTTTGAAAACTATAGTCCAATCTAATTTGACAAACATGTTCACACATTTGAAAATGATTTTTGCAATAGGTTTTACACAGCATAGATAGATTTTTCAAAACAATTTGACAATCCATTTTTACAATCATTTGCATATTGATTTTCACACATTTTGATTTCACTCAAAGAAAATAATTTTTTACACACAAAACTGATTTTTCAAAGGTTGAATATTTGTACACACTATTTTTCAAACAATTTTCACAAGGTTTTTGAAAGAAAATTTTTTACACATGACACTTTTTCTGATTTAATAATCAGTACAAGTACAAAGAGTCTGAGGAGTTCACAATCATCTTTCATTATTATAGAACTACTTTTCATACTATATTTTATATCAAGGTATGCGTTATTTTTCAGTATAAGTTATGGCTTATAGTATATACATGGTATATACGACTCCCCTATACTTAGCTTGAGCTATGTCCTCATAGATCGAAAGGAAAAGCAAAGACATAACTCGTACTGAGTATAGACAGATCTAAAGAATATAAATGAATGAAATGAATGAGAAGTTGACTGTCCCCCCTATACTTAGGATCAAGTAATCCTAAGTATAGCAGACTGTACAAAAAGCAGGGAGGGTCAAGGGTGGGAATCTACAGATCGTACTCAAATTGTCTCCCCCTATACTTAGGGTAAGATATTCCTAAGTATAGATAAGAAGAGGAGACAATGGAGAGGATCGCAATGAAATGAAAACTCGGGGTGCTCATCCCCCTATACTTAGGACAAAGTACGTCCTAGATATAGAAAATTGTCTACAAGGGCGGTACCTTTTTGATACACAAAGAAGACCGGAAAGGAAAAGAAGAAAAGAAGAAAATAAGAAAAATAAGAAAATCAGATAAACAGTTCTTGGAGTACATCGTCTGAATCTTCTGATGCTGCAGCGGCTGTGGAGATGTCTTCGTAGTGCACTAGCTGAATAGAGTCTACAACGGCCAAGAATGCATCTGGTTCGAGATAAGGCTTCAGTAGTTGACCGTTGACGACGAAGGGTTGTGCGTCAGGGGACAATTCTGATATGACAATACTTCCATTGTCACGCACTTCACAAACTCGAAATAACCCTGTCCACTTACTCTTTAATTTTCCCAGGAATATCCGCAACTTTGCATCAAATAACCACACCTTCTGTCCAACGTCAAAGGTCTTTCGTCTGATGTGCCGGTCATGCCAGCGTTTCACCTTCTCCTTGTACATCAATGTGTTATCGTATGCATAGTCTCGGAATTCCAAGAGTCTGTTTAGATCATCCTTTCTTTTCTAACCACTTTTGCGTGAGTCCAAGTTGCAACTGTTAACTGCCCATAAAGACTTGTGAATTAATTCAACTGGCAGATGGCAAGGCTTCCCATATACAAGATGATAGGGCGACATGCCCAAGGGAGACTTGTAGGTAGTTCTGTAAGCCAATAGGACCGAGTCCAAGAGTTGGGACCAGTCTTTTATGTTTGGCCTAACAAGTTTCTGCAGGATAGTCTTGATTTCTCTGTTTGATAACTCTGCCATGCCATTGGTCTGAGGATGATAAGGAGATGCGACACGATGGTCGATGCCGTAGTCCTTCGTTAACTTCTTGACCTCTTTGTTAATGAAGTGGCTACCCCCGTCTGATATGAGGATTTTCGGTATCCCGAACCGTGAAGTGATGTTCTTCTTCAGGAACTGGCATACTGTTCGACTGTCGGCGGCTCGAGCGGGGATAACTTCAACCCAACGACTCACGTAGTCAACAACAAGAAGGATGTGCTCAAAACCTTGACTGTTAGGGAAAGGTCCCATGAAGTCAATCCCCCATGCATCGAAAACGTCTGCTATCTGAATAATTTTCAGGGGCATTGAATCCTTTGCAGTGAGTGTACCTTTCAGTCTCTGACAGTCAATACATCGTTTGACGAATTCTATTGCATCCTTGAATACTGTGGGCCACCAAAAGCCACACCGAAGAACTTTTGCTGTCGTACGATCTCCAGAGTGATGTCCACCAGATTCGAGTGAGTGACAAAGCTCGAGGACACTAGATTGCTCCTCCTGAGGGATGCACCTGCGCCAAATGCAATCCGCTCCTTCCCTGAATAAAAGAGGATCCTCCCATTGGTAAGAGGCGAGCTAATTGACTATATCAACATACCAAGGAAGGGAATCCACTGCTAAGATGGCTTCGTCAGGGAAAGTCTCTGTGATAGGTGCATTGATCAGAGGAGGCTCGTGCTGCTCTATTCTGGAGAGATGGTCTGCTACCGCATTCTGAACTCCAGACTTGTCCTTAATTTCCAAATCAAATTCCTAAAGGAGAAGGATCCAACGAATCAGTCTTGTCTTGGCATCCTTCTTCTGCTGTAGGTACCGGATAACAGAGTGGTCCGTGAAAATTGTGACTTTCAATCCAAGTAAATAGGATCTGAACTTCTCAAGGGAGAAAACCACAGCCAACAACTCTTTCTCTGTCACTGTATAATTCCTCTGTGCTTCATCTAATGTTCTGCTGGCATAGTGAATGGCATAGGGCGCTTTGTCTTTCCTTTGCCCAAGAACCGTCCCGACTGCAAAGTCTGACGCATCGGTCATTATCTCAAAGGGAAGAGTCCAGTTGGGCGGCTGTAAGATTGGAGCCTGAGTGATAAGCTCCTTCAACTGGTTGAAAGAAAGGAGAACCGGCTAATCAACAATGAACTCAGTCTCCTTGCACAAAAGTTCTGTCAGAGGTCGGGCAATGCGGCTGAAATCCTTGATGAATCGCCTGTAGAATCCCACATGCCCAAGGAATGACCTCACATTCTTCACTGACTGAGGTGGCTGAAGATTTGAAATGACATCCACCTTCGCCGGGTCGACTCCCATGCCACGTTTGGAAACGACGTGGCCCAGCACAATGCCTTCAGTGACCATAAAGTGGCTCTTTTCCCATGAAAGAACTAAATTGACTTCTCGGCACTTCTGAAATACTCCGTCTAGGTGCTCAAGACAAGAATCGAAACTATCACCATAGACAGAGAAGTCGTCCATGAACACCTCGAGAAAACTGCCTACCATCTCGGCGAAGACTGCTAACATGCATCTTTGGAAGGTTGCAGGTGCATTGCATAATCAAAAGGGCATTCTCTTAAAGGCATAGGTGCCGAACGAGCAAGTGAAGATAGTCTTCTCTTGATCCTCAGGGGCGATCGCCACTTGGTTGTACCCGAAATATCCATCCAGAAAGCAGAAGAACTCCTTGCCTGCTAATCTTTCCAAAACTTGATCAATGAAGGGCAAGGGAAAGTGGTTCTTCTTGGTTGCTGCATTGAGGCAGCGGTAGTCAACACAAACCCGCCAGGATGTTGGTACCCGAGTTGAAATTTCCTCTCCTTTTTCATTTATGACCACGGTAAGCCCTGACTTCTTGGGAACTACATGCAATGGGCTTACCCATTTTGAGTCGGAGATGGGATAAATGAAGCCTACATCACACCATTTCGTTATCTCTTTCATGACGACGTCCCGAAGGTTAGGGTTCAGCCTTCTTTGAAATTCGCGGGACGGCTTGGCATCTTCTTCCAAATAGATGTGGTGTGAACACAACGCTGGATTTATCCCTTGGAGATCTGATACGCTCCAACCAAGTGCCTTGCGGTTCTTTTCTAGAACCTCGAGAAGTCGAGATTCCTTATCTGAATTCAGCCTGCTGCTGATGATGACCGGATACATTAGTTCTTCAACCGCAAGGAAAGCATACTTCAGGCCTACAGGAAGTGCATTGAGTTCTGTTTTCGGCCTGTCCATCTTATCAGTCACTTCAGAGACTATGCTTGTGGTGGGATGTACTTCTCTGAAGCTGCTACCATCCTCATCATCTTGTTGAGATCCCAATGATGTCCCGAACGGTTCTGCGCTGAGCTGATCGTGTTCGGTCTGGAGTGACTGCTCAAGTTGCAACGCCTGCATCTGAGAATCTGTCTCCCAAGAATCGTCAGAGCATAAGGTGACTGTGCTTTCCAAGTCCTCCTGAAGAGCGAGGATTTCTCGAGTCCATGGATCGTCCAATGATAAGGCTGAGTCTCTGATCTCTGCAATAAAATCACACTCTACTTCGGACGCTGCCTGGCTCTCATCAGTCGTGGCATTCGGCTCTCTGTTCATGTTTATCATGATCTGCTGGGCGTTCGAGCTGAAAGTAATCTTTCCAGACCCGTAATCAACCACGACGGCTGAAGTACGAAGGAATGGTCTGTCAAGGATGATAGGGGTCTAGAGCAGGGGTGCAGGCGAGTCCATATCAAGGACTACAAAGTCAGCTGGGAATTTCATTTCCTGCACTTTAACCACCACGTCTTCCAAAAGACCTCGGGGCCGCTTGACGGATCGGTCAGCGAACTGAAGGATCATGCGTGTCTGCTTGAGCGAACCCAGTCGAAATTCTCGCATTATGGAAGAGGGCAGAAGGTTGATGGAAGATCCACTGTCAAGGAGAGTGCGCTCGAAGACCTGATCAAAAATCTCATAACTGATCAGAGGTGCTCCTGTGTCTTGTTTCTTCTGTGGGAGGTTGCTAATAGCTGCAACAATGGCCATGGATAGCACGTGCTTCTCCGCATCTCTGCGTCTGTTCTCAAGTGCTGGGCGACGCTTGTTGGTACATGCCTCCTTTAACCCTTTCTTCACAGCTGGCATGTATTCCATGACCTTCAATAAGGGTATCTCAACAGTCATCTTGTCTAATATTTCCACAACTCCTGGATCAGACAATGCCTTTTTTCGTTTTGCAAATTTTTTGGATTTTTCTATTGCATGAGGAAAAGGAATATGTACATCTCGAGCAGGAGAAATAGAGTTCTTATTTACATCAAAATCATCGCCCATAGAATGTTGTACATCCGCACTACAAAGAGGAGTACAAACTGTATCCTGGTGTGCTGGTGCGGAGGGGCGAGCAAAAGGTATAGCTTCGGCTCCATCAGCTGGCCAGGGATCAGCTGCTGCTGGCGGCTCTTCTAAGACTGGCACGGCTTCGCTTCGGCTACAAGCTTCTTTTTGTTGTTTTTGCTTTTACTGATTTTTTTATTTTTGGTTGGAACTGATGCTGGGAATGCACGACGACTGGAATGGCTTCTCCTTCTTCTTCCTCCTCACCCGCCCCTGTAGCTGGCACGGCTGATGCGGAAGATGACGATCCACCTGTTTCTTTATTCACACCGTTCTTGGTGGCAGGCGGAGGCAAAGCCCTACCGCTCTTGAGAGTAACAGCATTAGAATAAGCAGTAACATCATTGTCAGACACGGACAAGACATCATATTGTACATGCTCTTTCTTCTTGAAATTATTGGGGTTGGCTTCGATCTGAGCTGGGATGGTAGTTCTAGTGGCGGTCAGGTCGTTAAGCCGCTTGGTCATTTCCGCTAGCCCTTTGATAAGTTGGGCTAGAGAATCCATGGTGGGGTTCACTGGAGGTGCCTCAGTGGATTCAGCGTGCAGACCACATTGTTGTTGCATAAGCTGGTGCTGAGGCTGTTGTTGGTAATGCTGAGGTGGTGCAGGAAGCTGAAGCTGCTGATAAGAGGGAGGATATTGCCGGTATTGCTGAGGTGGAGCAGCTGCATATTGATGGAAGGACTGTGGGTGACGGTATGGTTGCTGCTGGTTCTGCCTCCATTGATTGGCATACTGGGGAGGCTGATGATACGGCGGCGGCGGCTGCGAGGACTGCCTAAAACGACCATCCTGATGCTGGTGGTGTTGCCGGTTGGCTGATAGCTGACCTTGAGGTTGTCCCATAGGATGGGTCGGCTGTGCTTCGTGATTCCAGACCCCGTTCACTTCCTGAACCGGGGATGGTGGTGGGAATACTGAATCAGATCCTGATATAAACTCTGGTTGATACACCACCATACGCTGCTGCGGCTGGCCCTGATCGGGTGCCTGCACGTAGTACACGTGCTGGACTGCCGGTGGCTGCTGGCTTGGCTGAGGCTGATGTAGCGGTGGTTGCTCGTCTTTCCTCTCAGCTGGAGCTTCTAGTGGTGCTGCCGACTGAACAGAATTGATGGTACCCACCAACAGTTCTAACTGCTTGGTGATCTGATCCAGCTTGTAAGGGTTCTGAGTCCTCTTTTCGATCACCGCAAGTTTTTCGAGATCCTGTGATCGTTTCTCAATAATGTCAACCTTCGAGAGATGACCCCCAATGATACTGAGGTTGGAGCTCTCATCTCTCTCCGCCTCTCGGGACGCTGCCATGTGTACTTGCTTCTGGAGGATCTGGGGTTGCTTCTGGTATGCTTTTGATGAAGAGAGGGCGGCCTCTCCTTCGGCCATTTCTTCGAATATCTGCCAGACTGCGTCTTCATCCTTGTTGAAGTGTGAACCCCCACATGCTGCATCAACGAGCCTTTGGCTCTCAATGTTCTCAATGTGAACCCCCAAAGAAATGTTGGACCAAACTGGTCTTCGGGATCTCATGATGGGGACATTTCTCCTGCAGATCGGTGAATCTCTCCCAAGCTTCGTGTATGGATTCATGTGCCCCTTGGGAGAAGTTGCTGATACGTGCTTGCATCTGGTTGAGCCGGCCGAGAGGATAATATTTGTGCAGAGAGGCGGACTTCAGTTCCTCCCAGGTGGTTACAACCTTCCCCGGATGGTTGACCCAATAAAGGGCCTTGTCTTGTAGGCTGAAGGAGAATGCCATCATTTTGACAATGTCCAGAGGGACATTCGGATAGTGAGTAGTTCGGCAGATGCGGGAGAATTGTTGCAGGTGGATGTACGGCTCTTCACTTGTTTTTCCATGGAAAGATGGAAGGAGAGCGAGGAACTGGGGCTTCAGCTCAAAGTGAGCGTGTACCGGTGGAATGAGAATCCACTCGGTCATCTGGCTGTCTCCAGGATTGTAGGTCTCCTTCAGTGTAGGCTTTTGTCCCCTAATTTCTGGCTCTCCATCGTCATCAGGATCACCACCTCCTCCTCTACATCCTCCTCCCTCAGCTCTGTTCATCACATCATTCAGCATATCTTGAAAAGCGGTCTGGGCTAGGGCTTGCTCTATCAGTTGCTGCTGGATAGCTTGGATAGATGCCAATAGCTGTGCATTAACCTGATTCTGATCTGGCATCTGTCCTTCTAGTTGAGGTGGCTGCTGACCCTTGCCCTTTCCTTGAGGAGCCATATCAGGGTCTGAGTTGGACGAAATGAATTCCGGAGTAGAAGCCAGGGCTCAGTCTGCCCTTCTATCTGCAGGATGAAAGAATCCGAATCAGACCACTTGCATTATTGTCCAGTTGTCATGATACTGGTTGGAGTTAAGGTCAACCCCAACATGCTGTGAATGGAACAAGATGTAGACTGTAATCGACTTCCATTCACAATGGCGAAAGTGGGACAAAAGTGATCCCAATTTATTGGGAGGTCAAAAGGGAGGTAGAAGACGAGGAGTCTGGAGATCAATCCGCAAACTCCGGATCGGGTTCTCGGGAATCGCCTCGAATTTATTGGCGCAATCGAGTCCATGGAATCGATGTGGGTGTCGGCAAGGGTCCCGACGGAAACCATCCATGGATCGATTTCGCAAAGCAAGAGAGGAGTGGATGTTGGAGGAAGGATACGATGGTCAACACAGAGTAAAAAGGAGTGCAAAACAGTAGAAAGGCTCAAACTGAGCGGGGGTCAAAGAGGAGTGACACAACTATATTTGCGCAAAGGCGCGGGACTTGACCTTTGAACCTTAATCTAGATCCATACAAACACAATACAAGATTGGGTTCACCAACTCACGCCATGTGAAGCCGTAAAGGTTCAGCTACTTATTATCTTTTCAGTTTTAGAGTTGTTATTTCAGGCACATCTTTTAACAAGTCCTTAGCATGGTACCCCTATAGGAGAGAGAGTACTGCTAGAAGAGTATCCCGTACTTGTCCTCCTCCTTTGTAACCTGTAGTCTGTACTTTTTGAGGTCCTTTTAACCCTTCCTGGATCCCTACTCAGCCAAAGAAATAGAGAGAGGAAGCCAATAGGCAAAACCAATACTTCGGTTCTCGCTCGCAACGGAATCACCCGTGAGCGTACAAGAACCTACTCGGACGCAAGACGATGAGACAGACACCCCCGTGAAGGCGTGGCCTATGCTCGATACTTCGGACAGGGTCGATGCTCTACACAATAGAGAGTCATCATTGGCGACCAAGCCCTGCTCGCCCACGTACGATAGAAGCGCCAATACTTCGGTAATCCAGGCGATACACAAGGCAGTTGCAGACTGGGATTTTGGCTCTATTCCTTATGGGACGTGCCTCGCTCAAGGGAGTAGGGTTTTGGTCCCCCTCCAAGGTACCTGAAAACAATGAGGGCTTTATGAACCCAGTACAATGATAGTCCATTACAGATTTTAATAAGGTCAAAGTTTATTTAGCAGTCCCCTTGTTTTAGTTTTTTGGGTTTTCACTTTTTTTGAGCCTGTTTCATACCAGCGCCTAACGTTTTTGTAGATTTTCATTTAAGTCCTAGGTGCTCAAAAACAAAGGGAGATAGCGGAAAAGCCGTGCAAGTTGGTTCTATTATGGAAATCTCACCATCGAACCGAATGATGCATGCTGAGTTAGAAGACTTACAGTGCATCCCAGCTCTCTGCATGTGGTATGCAAAACAGACTTTTTAAACCTATCTACATGGCGGTGTGCATTCGACAAAATCGCCCTAAACGTTAGCTGCTATTAACGTGAAGAACCACAAGTTGGTCACTTATCTTTAACCTAAAGGTCCGGTCTTGGCTTACCCCTCCTCTTCTCGACACACTCGAGTTCAGGAGTAGCGCTTGATGGGGCTCGCTCACGGCACACGGGTTAAGAGATAAATGGCCGAACTGTTTAATTTTGACTAGATCCATACGAAGTAGACTATAGGAACATGCATTAATAAAGGCGGAAAGCTCAAAACTTCGACAAACAAAGAAAATAAAGCGATGGAAAACTCGAAAAGCCGCGATGAGGCCCCCAGGTGAACAGACACCCGGGCACTGGACCTCATTGTGAAGAGTAGAGTCCAAGTTATATTACATGCCAAAATTGTCTCTCTCTCTCACCATAAATTACAAAAAATGATCCTAATTGCTCTGGACCTATCTAACTCCCATCCCTTGGTATCCTTGATGCTCTCTCCAGATGGTCATGAGGTGAAGGCCACCCTCCTCCAAGCTCGGCTGCCTTGGCTCCCTAAGAAACCATCCTTGCGTGGCGGGCCCTCGCATCAAAGTCACAAAGAGATTGAATTAGTATAACTCAATCAATGCATTTCAGCAGGGAAGAATAAATCACAATAAATAAATCAATAAAGCATGGTGATCAATTTACAAGATAAATAGCTGCTCATCAATTTTTAAACAAGAATGACAAAATTAATAGGCTACGCTCATTGCTCCTCGGCAACGGCGCCATCTGATAACAGAGGTTTTGCGAGGGTCAAAATTATGTTGTCGCTGAGGCGACCGCTCACAAAACATCGGCTAGTCAGCAATTAACCCACAATAGAAGAATGAATGAATTAAGCCCAAAAAGTGTGAATTAATATATTTTTTTAATCTACCATAAAATGTATAGTGAACAAGCATGTAGAGGTCGAACCACAGAGAGCAATACAAAATGCAATAGCCTATGATATACATGTACCACAGAGTCATCCTTGAGTGAAGCCTATTTTTGTGGGTTTTCATTATTTCTTTTATTATATTTTTTATTTTAATAATATAGTTATGTAATATATATATATATAATCTATAGAATATAAATGTATATATATATATATCCCTAGAGGGTAGGTATAAAGCATATAATACATACACTATATATATATTTATATAAATAAGATTATCATATTTTTTTAGGGAATATATATGGAAGGGGGAGATATAATATTTATAAAAATATACAAAAAATGGTCAAAAATTCAAAAATAAAGTCTTTTTGGTATTTTCATGATTTTCTACTGTTTTTGTTGTTTTGGGGTATTTTTCAAAATATTTTTAGTATTTTTAAATAGCAAAATATGGAAAAACATGGATTAAGCTACTGGCTGGGGATAAGTGAAAATTAAAAATACAAAACAACCACAAAATTTTTCCCAATGATTTTTTAAAAAAAAGGATAAAATATAGCACCTACAGGAGTTGAGTTTGCAATTTTTAGGGTCTTCTAGAATTTTTCACATTTTTTGAAGTTTTTGGGTATTTTTGAATTTTTAAGGTTTTTCTTATGAGTTTTTTAGTGATTTTTGGACTGACACTAAAATAAGTTAAAATAGGTAATAGGTAATTTTTTTTGGAATTTTTCGAGGTGTTTTACTATTTTTTTGAATTTTCTAAACTAGTCAGGGAATAAAATGCATGTTTTTGTTTTTTAATAAATGCAAAAATACAACAAACTTAAAAACTAAAAATATAGCGAGCAAGAACAGGCTAACAGGAGCTTATATCCATTTTTGCAAAATTTTTCAAATCAAGATGAGGCATGGAATAAATGGACAAAGCATACAACAATTAAACAGCCTGGCAGAGGCATATTTGCAAATAAAATGTTTCTCAGGGGCATCAGTGCAAATATTACTACAACTGTAAACATTCATTTTTATTTTTGGGGTTGTTCTACAATTAACAGGACCCGGCGGGGTTTAAATGCAAAAATCACGCGCCTCACGTGGGTGCTACACGTGAGGCGCGGAGGGACTAATATGTAAATACATAAACGATAGGGGGGCTTCTGTAAATTTTACAATTTATTTACAACAGGAATTTTTATTTATAGCATTAAAATTTAAATACAAAAAGGCGGGGGGAGGTGTCTGAAATTTACCCCCAACGGGCGCTTGATCCGATGGCTGATCGTCTTCTACTTGACACGCGTCGCGTATCCGTCGGTCGATACCGGTTCGCAGATGATGGCTGAGATTAGATCAGCCTCGCTGATCGGACGGTGGATGCGAGGCTTCATCTGACGGTGCTTGTTCAATCTGGGGGGACCCTCCTGATCTGACGACGCTGGAGCCCATCGGAAGAACAGGGAAGAAGCTCGCCCCCGACGAGCTTTGATCGTGAAGCTTTGGCTCCTCCGGGCATCTCCCGCGCATCTGGGTTGCTCAAAACGTGGCTGGAGGTCTTCCGCATCTCCTGAAGGTCGCGCCATGGCTCCTGGAGGTCTGAAGGGCTCGGACGAGGTCGATGAGGGACAAGACCTCCAGGAACCTCTTCTTGGTTCGAATCGAGCCCAGATGGGCTCCTTTCGTCGCTGAACCTGCATAGGAAGAACCGGGGGAGAGAGGGCTTCCTCCTCGACCCGGGGTTTTGAAGCTATACCGCAAGATGAGGTGAGGCGGAGGAACTCCGGCGAAAGGCGGAGGTGGAGCTCCGATTCGCCAAGACTAGAGGTCCTGGGTTGAACAAAGATGTACGATCGATGGAGAAAACGAGGGGGAATGAAATGGGAGGCGAACGACGGTCGGATACAGTCGAGGTCACCGTGAAGAAGTCGTCGGTCTGAGCTCCGGCGAACTTCAAATTTTGGATTTTAAGCTATACTGATTAACTAAACACTAACCTAACAACTGGAATCAAAAGCTAACATTAAAACCTAACTAAAAAGCGATACAGAAGCAGCTCTTATACCTGGGGGCCACCAGGGAGCAGGACGGACACCGGAGCTCCGCCGCGTCAAAATCGTCCTTCCTCCGGCCAATTCGAGGTGCTGGAGCACTCCCCCTGTCACGAGGAATGTCCCAGGAATGAAATCAGGGCTTTTGGATGGATTAAAATTGGCTAAATTTGAGGAAGGGAGCGGAGCTTCTTATTTATAGACAATGGCCTTGAGCCTTATTGACCGACGATTATTGCTTAATCCAACGAGTATCGGGTGGATCTGAGATAACAACGAGTATTAGCAATCATCAGAGATTATTTCTTGTGAAGAAAGCAAGCCCGATCGATGGACGAGATGGCCGTAAAAAGGGCTGAAATTCGGGGAAAAGATGGCTCGGAGACGCCAGAGCTTGGATGGGATAGTTGACCAGGCGGTCAACAAGGGCTGGCGCCCCATTGGTCCAGATCGGCCGCTAGAAGACAAAATAAGAAATCTTATTCGAAATTGATTTATTTAACCTATTAAATGATTTTATTATTTTTTTATTATAAAATAAAAATGTGTATTATTTCGTGTAGTATTTATTTACGATTTTTATTTAATTTTTTTGAAGTGTTTCATTGTAGTTTTATTTTAATAAAGTGTATGTGTATGTATTTACATGTATTTTGTGTATTTTATTTTATTTTTATTTATTTTATTCAATTATTTTATTGTCTTATTTTATAAATTTATAATTTATTGTTGTGAGTATGAGGGTATTTTTATTTATCTTTTATGAGTTTATTTTTATTTTTAAATAAATAAGTATATGTATATGTAGGTATACTTGTAGGTCTTTTGCCTATATATTATATATACTTTATTTATTTAATTTATTTTCTTGGTTTTTATTTAAGCTTTGCATTTTTAATGAATTATATGTAATATTTACAATATTATAAAAATATGAAAGAAGTAAAGAATGTTTTCCTTCTTTATTTAGATATATACTTAGCATAGGTATCATGCCTATTGCCCTGCATTTTCTTATTTTATTTTAGAAGTCCTTTCGAGTTTTATTTTAATTTAAATATGTACAGGTGTTATGTACATTCTTTACAAAATTCTAAAAATATCATTTGCTAAAAATAATGGACTAATGAATATATTGAATATTTTATTCAGGCAGGCTGCACAGTGAAGGCCTAAAACCTAACTTTTGTAGATGGACTCCAAAAATTATGAAACCAACTTTATTAAATAGTTCTTGGAAAGCTATATACAATTAAAGGTGAGTTTGGGTGATTTGGAGTTTTTATTTGCAAGATATGGGTCTGTGAATTTGAGGTTTTGGCTTTTTATTCTGTGTTTAAAATGTACACTGAGTATTATTTTTACACAAACTCAATTTTGTATTTTTATTTACATTATTGTCTACAACTTTCATGAACAAAGTTTCTTTATTTGATGAGTAAATAATCACGTACAAAATAGGTGTCAAAAATGCATAAATAAATGCATGAATAAATGAGGTATTCATTGGACACTGGCCCCTATCTCCCCCTACTTTATTCCTTGTCGACCAATTCCATGCTGGTCTTGGTCTCGGGGTTAGGGTCATAAAATATTTGCAATATTTTATTCGTTTTTCTTTTCTCCCCTTTATTCTATAATTTTGGCATTAAACACCTTATTTAATGTATAATTAATACAATGGATGATGAATGCTATTATGTACAATTTGATGCTATTTACATGCATTTGCTGGGGTTTTTGAGGCCAAAATGATAGAATAAAGGTGATGAAATGGAGGTTCGTCGCTGTTTCAAATATTTTCTCGAGTATGGGATCATAAAATTTGTAACCCTTTTATCGTTTTGAATAACCAATGAAGTAGCTGCTCAACGTATTGGAGTCCAATTTTTCTCATGTGGCCTATACGGTCTTTCCTCAGCTGGACATCCCCCATATACACAGATGCTTTAGACTAGGTCTTTTACCAGTCCAACGCTCATACAATATTTTTGCAACCGCTTTTGTTGGTACTCTATTCAAAATATAAGCGGTATTTGTTTAATGCTTCACCCCAGAGGGACTCTGGTAAGGTAGAATGACTGATCCTACTCCTCACCATATCCTTTAGAATCGTGTTACATCTCTCAGCCACACCGTTCATGCTAGGTGAACCTGGCATAGTATATTGAGGAACAATTCCACATTCTTCTAGGAATAAAGCAAAAGGACTTAGGCGTTCATATATTTCGTAGTATTCACCATCACGATCAGATCTCATGCACTTTTATGCTCTTGTTGAGTTGGATCTCAACCTCAATCTTAAATGATTTGAACATATCCAAAGCTCATTACTTTTCATAAATGAGATATATGTAATCGTATCTCGAATAGTCATCTATGAATGATATGAAATATTGTTGACCATTCCGGGATGTCGTAGGGAATGGACCACATATACCAGTATGTATTAATTTTAAGACACTAGAAGCTCTATTGACACATGATCTCCTTGATTTGGTTTGTTTTCCCTTGATGCAGTTGACACATACATCTAAATATGTAAAAAACAATGAATCTACGATGTTATCAGATACAAGTCGTTCAATTCTTGATTTGGACATGTGATCAAAACGCTTGTGCCAAATTGATACTGATTTTTCCGAGGTGTTTTTTCGCTTAGCGTCTCTTGATTCAACAACCATAGATTCATTATACAAGGCAATGGTATCAAGCAAATAAAGCTTATCACTAGAAATGAAAGATCATGTACCAATCATAATAGAGTTGAAAGAAAGACTAAAATTTCCATCTCAGAAATATAGAAAATAGTCTAAATTGTCCAATGCATAAACATAAATTAGATTTCTTCTAAAAGATAGAACAACAAAAGTATTCTTCAACTCTAGATAGTGACTAGTTGTTAGTAAAAGCTTAAAAACTCCAACTGCCTCGACTTCCGCCTTTTTTCCGTCGCCAACGTAGATGTATCTTTCAACATCAGTTAGTCTTCGGTAGTTCATGTAGCCTTGCATAGAAACACTTATTTGAGTAGAGGTACCAGAATCTAACCACCAAGTGTTTCCAGGAACTGGAGCTAAATTAACTTCAGAACAAACTAAAGATATGAATTGTACCTTTCTTCATGCGCCACGCATGATTTTTGTCACATTCTTTCCTGACGTGTCTAGTTTTCTTGCATAAGAAGCAACTAATTTCATCCTTATTCTTCTTCACTGGACATATCACAGCAAAATTACTCATTTCTTTTATTTTCTTGCCCTTACCCTTAGATACCACAACCAGATAAGCACTCTCTGACTTATCTTGCTTCAACATGTCTTCCTCTTGAGCACAATACGAAATGAGATCCTTAAGAGTCCACTTCTCCTTTTGATAGTTAGAACTGACCCTAAACTAGATGTACTGTGTTGGAAGCGAAAACAAAACCAAATGAATTAGCAAATCATCAGATATTTCCAGTTCTAATTCTTGCAACTTTGAAGCAGTATGAGCCATTTCAAAAATGTACTTCCTTATATTCCCCTTGTTAGTGTACTTCATGAAAATCAAGCGCTGTAAATAAGTGCTTGTTTCCGCCTTGTCATTTTAACAAGACACTCTTCAATTCTAGCAAGGCATTTTTAGCTGTAGTTATCTTTTCTTCAGCAATCCCTCTAAGGATTTTTAGAATTTCAGGCTTTATTATCATGAGACACATGCAATTAGAGTGCTCCCACCTCTCATAGTGCTTCTTTTCACTAGAAGAACTATTTTTCGTAAGAGGAGCAGGAGTCTCCATCCTACATGCAGCCAAGCAATTTCCATGCCTTGAAATTTGTGCCCTAAAGCACGATAATGGAGTTTAAAGCGGTAGAGACAGTAGATGCACAAGTGGAAGATATAAAATAAAGAACAAAAGAAAAGAATTAAGATATTGTTCATAAGTGTGAATATACATGTACAATCAGGAGAAAAGCAAGATATCGAGTACATCATTAACTATTAAGTCTTTGGATAGTAATGTTAGTTGTAAGTGATACTCTTGTTGTGTCAATCAATCATTAATGATAAATCCTATCAAGTAGTGAGACCATCTTTGGATGTATCTCATTACTCATATGGAACTTTATAATCATTGCTCAATTATCACCACATGTATGCGATACACTTCAAACAAAAATTGTCCCTCCTTTGTAAAGGATAGTATTTATAATGCATACAAAATCCATACAAAAATTCTAATAATACAACTTTGACGATAAAGGTCACTTTGGTGGTTTATTCGCTTTGATTGTATTATTGAGAATATTGTAATTAGGTCTTATTTTTAATATGGAATCAAAAGTTTATCAGGTTTAAAAAAATCCCATATGGAATGAAAAAAATCAATAAAAAAAGCAATCTCAAAAAACACATTTTGGAATCTATGATAATTTATATGCAACTGATATTGGATTTACAAGGATGAAGATTACTGTATACAGATGAAGGTTGAAAAAAACATGATTTCATAAACAGGAATTGGTATCAATGATAAAACCACCTCCCTTTTAAGGAAGCAAACTGATATTGACATCAACTATTTCCATAATTGTGAAAATATCCCAAGATAACAACATCAAGAAGATGGTATATTCTAGATTATATGTAAATCTGAAAACAGAAATCCAACGAGTACCAATAATTTTTTATATTATATAAAAAATTAATGCATCGGCAAAAAAGAAGTCATCAATGAAGGGGAAAAAAGGTTATAAGTGAAGGATAGAGAACTTAGTATGACACACACACACACACACATACATACATACACACACGCGCGCACACACATATTAATTCGCAAAACTTGTAATGAAAAGTCTGTGAGACCCATTTGTTTAGGAAAATAGCAAATAAGATTTAGGTAAGTCCTTTGTAAAAAAAAGACAGCATAATGTACTAAAATGTGAAAATGACTTTGGTATTTTCAAACCTCAGCAAGTTCAACCTATTTCACCCTTTTTTTATTAAATAGAAAATTGATCTCTGACAAAAAAAACTCAAGAGAATGTGAAAAATTAGACCCCGATCAAGCACTATATAAATATAAAAAAGATACTTAGGCTCTCTCACAATCAGGATGACGGTAATTTAGAAAACAGAACCACTAATAGAATAATAGATGTTGTAACCATTCATTTTTTAAACATGTCATGAAGATAATAAATCAAAGTACAAAGCAATGAATTCTTATCAATGTCTATCAACAATACACATATAAACCCTAAAAAACGGAATCGAGATGACTCTGATACCATTTGATGAAACAGAAATCGATCCGAATTTAAGGGCAACGGAATACCTGATGCCATTGCTCTTACTTTTGTTGTTAGTGTAGATCAATCACAAAGAGCTCTGGATCTCCCTCACGAACGTATGCCTCTCTCGCTCTCTCTTTGTCGATGGAAACAAAAGAGAAAATAACATGTGTCGTTTTGGAGACCCTTAATCTTATTTTATTTGATTAGACAAACAAAACAGTTGCCAATTCACCTTCTTCTTTTGTCCATCATAAAGAGATTGTATTCTCTAATTAATGACAATAAAAGGTTCACTAATAGTAATTTTAATGTAAACATCAATGAGATTTTCAAATCCCAACAAGTTATGCTACCGCCACATCACCGAATAAATGTTATTATGTAACATTGTTTTTTCTAAAGCGTCGATTATAAAAAACTAACATGTTTCCAACTTCTGCTCTTGATATTGCATGTGCCTCATAATCCGATAATAAACAACATGTCAGCGAATATGAAAAACATAATGTCCACGATAAAGCAACAATAAAGTTAGTCGAAGTTCATATATAAAATATCATATTATTCTATAAGTTCATCAAGTTTTTTATAGTATTGACTTTTTCCTACGACTATAAGTTTTTTAGAAATGTAGACAACAACGTGAAGAAATAATATCGGAAACATGTGATATTAGAAAGATGTAATATCTACCGCATCTTAAAAAGTTATCAGAATAATGTAATACCATGATTATTTTTTTAAAAATTTAATGAAAGATCGTGATATATTTAATTATGATGAAAAGTGCTACCTTCATATATTACAATTGAAAGTGAAAAATGTTTAATGATGTTCATCGTCGTGTCAAACCTATTTTTTGCATTGGAAATATTTTATATGATATTATCCAGACTATTCTGTAATAGGAAATTAGCTTTTTTATATTATCATGTAGTTTGCAGGTATTTGTTCTTACTTTATATTACATTCTAATGAACTTTGTATATTTCCTAAAATATGTAAAATATAAGTGTTTGATATACAAAACTAACATAAATACTTATATAATGTAAATATTCGCCTTTTCCTCATTTTCTATACATGTCTTATAGTTTAAGACTGAAGATTCTAAAATTACTATTAATCACATCAATCTTTTCTAACAAATATAATGCGAGCCCGTAATGTGTACCTTAGTTATAAATATTCAAGGGTGGGAACAAAACATCGAATCTACATCATATCAGGAATGGGTACATGTAGGGATGGGCATCAAGTTGGGCCGAGCCATCCTGGTCCGAAGCACAACCCAAAACGTTCGGCTCGAGCCAAGTTCAAATGAACAATGGGCCGGGCTTGGGCCAAAGTTTTAGGCTCAAATTTTTTTGGGTCGGTCTTGAACTTGGCTTGATCCAGCCAACCCGGCCCGAGGGCTCGTCTCGATGTTAGGCTCGATAATTGGTCTAAGAGGAGGTCCGGACCCCACCCTTGATTCCATGTCTTGATGGACAACAAAAACCTTTGCTATAACAAAGGGTCTCCTCAGCATATGGATATACCATCTTATGTAGGTTCTAATTTCTATTGAATGGTTTTGACAGGTCAATTACCATGTAGTTGAATGTTGTACCTCTGATGAAATGTGTCGGTGTTATTAGAAGACTAATGCAAGCAATAGGCACGAAGAAAGTGCAAATAAGTCCAATGTCCATACTAATCTCGAAAAAATATGTATTTTCTTTTTACAACAATGGTGTGCAACGGGTTGGATTTTGGAAAAGTACATTGCATAAAAGACCTCTAATATAGCAGCAACATCTGGTTTAATTTCTCCTAGATATCTCAATGTCAGCTTATGAAGGTAGATGAACTAAGACTATGTCAGGAAGCTGAGAAACTAAGGGCCAATGCCAAACTGCATGTCTATAAGTGGCTCCCTACTTTTTAATTTCTTAGGTTGCTTATAATTAGTGCCATCGAGGCACATCTATCTATATCTATACTAAAGCTGGGATCATCTGAACTCCTTCCCTCTTTTGGACACGTGGTGCTCTCTTGGGTCTCTATTCTCTCCCGAATGCTGCACTCTCTCCGTGCATTTCCCCCTCTTCTGTCCGGTTCATCCGTCCTCTCCTGACACACACGTAGCCACAGTCACTTCCCTCATGGGTTGCTTTTTTCCCTTACCATTTCTCTCTCCTCCTGCCCAATCCTCCCTTCCCCTATTTTGGTGTTCTCTCGACTCTTCTTCCCGTTTTTTTACGTTAATCATATTATCATTTTTGGTATTTTTGATTTTTTTAATATACTCTCTTACAAGTATCATATATTTATCTACATCAAGTATTAATATCTATCTACATCATTCTTAATATTTCATATTACAAAACCACTACGTCTAACAATCGATTTCCTTTCAATAAATTAATTTTAATATATTTGGACAAATTTAGAAATAGCACTAATATTTCTTGGTTAAATTCTCATGCTTAATGGTGTCACTTTCGAAGCCTCACGCATATATTATTATCATATACTTAATTTTTTTATGCACGGTATATTTTTTTTCAATATCAAACATGTTCCTACATTTTTTACACACCTCAACTTATGGATAATCCATGCTACAAGGATGATCCTTTTATTTTGACTTATATCACAATGTATATTTAAAGCCCTGAGGTAAAACTTTAATATATATGATCACGTAAACATTATATCTATTATATATTCATATTATCATTTTGAACTTTATTTATAAATTATTTTATAAATGTTAATGTAACGGAAAGAATATGAGGCAATGCTACATCTATTTACTTTCATATAGGCAACACAAATGATACACTGGTTATTAATTTTCCATATATACCATTTCTTACCCACATGACCATTTAAATAGTTTACATTAGATATTTTTACACTACTCTATAATAACTTTTATCTACTACGTTTGCTTCGTACTCACATGATTCTAAATATTATGTATACCATATCTTTATGTGTCTCTCTATATGGGATTTTACATATATAATTCAATAGTCCAGTGAGTGTTAGTTTACAAACATCTACTTCTACATTTATACATGAACTTTTTAGGTAGAATAAATAAATATATGTTCGTGTTTGCGTCCGGACGTGTATGTATATTAAACTATACATATAACTCCGTTATGTGGGACTTCTACATAGGTAACCCAATACTCACTTGATCTAATATATTTGCAACGTCTTCTTTATAAAGATGCTCCTTTGTATATATTTCAAATCAAATTAGTTACGTATAAATATCTAACCTTATATTTTACTTTCATATATGCGTACTTTGTAGTGTGTTTTTTTAACGCAAATTATCCTGTAAATATTTTGTCATATATGATGATATAAGTTCCATTTTTATATTATACGCTTACATTTACACAACCAATACACATTTATAAGAGGTTTTTTACATATATAATTATATCAATGTTGAGAACATCATACAAAAATATATATATTATGTAATTCATATTATACTTACGTCCTTTTACATGTATAATATGTTGAAGAACTTTTTTATATCTTTTTTTTTGAGTTTTTTGGACAAATGATCACACTTCATTCCTCAAAATTAAGTTTTAGGTGACACTTTTCCCAATCAATATGTACACAAATGAAATTAGTGAAAGAGATATATCTACGTATAAAGATGTATTATCAAATGAATCCTTCCGAAGATAAAATAATCGTAAAAAAATAGACTTATCCATTGCATGCATATTATATTTTATAGTAGCATCTTGATTTGATTGTTGATATATATGATAATATCTTCTAATCATCTATAATACAAAATGAAAACAAATTTATAATATATTATTTTATCAAAATGATTTTTAAAGCACATATAAATCATTGTGCCATATTCGATAAATAAGGTCAAAGCTGCACACACATATCTTATTGTAAATAATAACAAGTATTATAAAATATTACTATCTATTTATTAAGTAATCAGGTGATAAATAAATAAATTTTACTTTAAGAAGTTTATAAGCACATGAGTTAGACATGATTTAAAGTAATTAATTTAAATAGAAGTTTCATAACAAATGTTACAAAATTAAAGAATTTATAGTAATATTTAAAATCAATAATAACAATTTGATATTTGTTGTACATATGCTATAAATTCTTATTTTTTAAAAAAATGGTGAAACTAATATAATTTTATGGATATATTAATCCAAATATTAAATAAATATGTAAAAAATAAAATAGAAGGTCCGCCGCAGCGAAGCGCGGGCATTTAGGCTAGTTATATATAATTAATAGGTAATCTATGCATTATGCTAAAGTTGGGATCTCCTAGATTTTGCCCTTGCAATGGCACGTGGATGGACCATTTGTCCTCCTCTCCATTAAGTCCTCCCTCCTGAAATAGACATGTGGATTCCCCCTTCTACTTTCCTTTCTCCATTATACTGAAGTTGTTTGACAAAATGTCAAAGTAGAGAGATAGCGCATGTTGGATGTTTTTGATTGTTGGGTTATGTGAGGTTGGATACGTCTATGGAATATTCCTCTGACTGTTTGTTGCTCGGATTTGCCACAACTCCTCCACCCGGTTGTTCTCTGGTTCCTATTTAAGGACCTCTAGGGATCACCATTATAGCTTTCCGCCATTAGTGAGAAACTTTGAGTTCCTGAGAGTGATCCACATCCGAGTGATAGGCAAAAGAGCGGTCCAGCCAGTAGAGCGAGAAGGTCCTTTAGATCTGAAGGTGTTTCTCGAGCACTTGTATGTTCCTATTCTTGGGAGCTCATATATAATTAATTCCAACTTATATCCCATAAACATACCTCAAATTTGAAGTTGAATGTAAACATAATATTCTATGCTATATTGGGGAGATGTTGTCATTTGAAGTATTGTTGAAAACTTGGAATTGACTGAGTTAAAAAAATACCAATTTAGATTAATCCACACTCTATCAAATAATACTTTAGCTTAAGGATTTTTTTCCATTCAGAGCCACTAGTGGAGATGGGCCATCTCGACTCAAGTTCGACCCAAAAGAATTTGATCGGACCTGAGTTTGGATCGAATCAAAAAAATTTTGTGGACTTAAACCCAACTCAAGACTTGAATTTTTAAGATAGATCTTAGACCTGAACCCTTCCAGGCTCATCACAGTTCTACCGATGCCCATCCTTAGGAAATTTTTTAAAAATAATTATTAAAATATTTTTAATTAATTAAACAACCATCAAGTCATAATATTTAAAAATATAGCCATCAATCGGCACATGAGGTGCCGATTTGGGAAGTAATGCCCAATCGACACCTCATGTGCCGATTTGGAGACTTGAGGGATATAAATGCAAATTACCCAATGAGTTTGCCCAAATCGGCACCTCTAGTGTCGATTTGGGCATCTCATTGGGTAATTTACATTTCCAACATTTTGGGTTATTTGTGCTTTCCATCCATCATTTGTTATTAATTGTTTTTTCAACTAACCTCTTTTATTATCAAAAGTATAACATTTGTCATAAGGATGTAATTACATTTAATGGTAAATGTATAATCTAATTATTTATTTTTCGAGCTAAATAACATTGTTTTTTATTCGACCTCATTCGTATCCGATCTTTAGTCGATCAATATTATTATTCACTTTTTTTATTCAGATTCATATTCAATGAATATTGTATATGAATTCATATCCAATTATATAGTTCCCTAAATCCTCATCTAACTCATATATGTACGTAAATTTTTATTCGTATTCGATATAGACGATGTGAATATGGATAAGAAAATTGATACATCTGATATGTATCTGATCCTTTTCATCGCTGGTCGGAGTTGATCTTACTTAAATTGAATAAGTTACAATTACTACGTATAAATATAATTAATTACAATAAGATATTTAATATATAATATAATGAAGGAAACGAATTATAAATTAAAAATTTAAAAATTTGAAATAACAATTTCAGTAATAGAAAGGACACACATTTACCATTCAAATGTAATTACATCCTTATGACAAATGTTATACTTTTGATAAGAAAAGAGGTTAGTTGAAAAACAATTAATAACAAATGATGGATGGAAGCACAAATAACCCAAATGATGGAAATGCAAATTACCCAATGAGATGCCCAAATCAGCATGCCGATTTGGGCAAACTCATTGGATAATTTGCTCTTACATCCCTCAAGTCTCCAAATCAGCACCTGAGGTGCCGATTGATGTATATATTTTTAAATATAATGAATTAATAGTTGTTTAATTAATTAAAAATATTTTAATAATTATTTTAAAAAAATCCTCCATACACATGCCGTGTCACCACCTTTTGTGCACCAGACGGCCACGCTGCACTCCCATAGCCGCGCTTTGTCGCACTCCCACTAGGGATGAAAACGGATACGGATATATCCGAATATTCGCTTACCGTATTCGAAAAATTACCGGATACGGATATCCGTATCCGAATATTAATCGAATACGGATCGGATATGGATATAGGTTGTAAAAATTTTCCGAATACGGATACGGATATGGTAATGGCTTGAATATCCGGATTCGGATCCGGATATCCGAATACAATATTTAATATTATTTTATATATTAGTTAATATAATATAAGCTACAACCTTATACTCCTATATTAGTATTATACATTATATAATACAATATATTGACAATATTAATAAATTTCTATTTCATTGAATATGAGCGCGAACAAAATTTATGAAATCCAATCCCCTTTTTGCTTTCGATCAAGACTACATGTCACCTCGACACTCTTTTATCATGATGCAACTTATTTATATTTCATTGTTATTTTTAAAATCATTATGAACTTTGATAAAAAAAATCAATTCGTATGTGTTTTTTTCAATCCGTATTCGGATTCCATGCTTATTGGATCCATATTGGGATTTCACTCTTTATTCGATTCATATTTGGATTAGTTCTTTATTCGATCCGTATTCGGATCCGCTCTTTATTCGATCCGTATTCGGATTCGATAAAATATCCGATTCGGATCCGTATCCGTATTTTTACGGATATGGTTTCCATAATGCATATCCGAATGATATCCGTATCCGTATTCGTATTCGATAGAAATGAAGCGAATATGGACACAGAAATATGCATATCCGATCCGAATCCGATCCGTTTTCATCCCTAACTCCCACACCCATCCAAACCACAAGCCCGCTGACCTCTCGAGTTCTCCACGCACACACCTGATACCAGTCCCTTTCTCCTACTGGATTCCGCCTATATTAAGGCCCACGCGACAACGACTCCTTCACATGTTTCCAGTCTGTCCACCTTCCCAGTCGTTCACCTCCTCGTCGCTCTCTCCTCTTCTCCCCCACGAGCCCGCGCAGCTCCACTTTGCGAGAGAGGTTGGGGTGGCGGTGCTGGATCTGGGGTCCCTCTCCACTCTTCCATGGCCGATATCGCCGAATCCTGCTGGAAGGTTCGATGTCCTCTCCCTCGATCTATTCTCCACCCCGCATTTCGCCCTTCTTCAATCATCCGTCCACGATCTGCTCTGCTTTCGCTTTTTTTTAAGATTTAGATCAAATCTCCGCGTCGGTGCTAGTGGGAGCGATGATTGTTAGGGTTTAGACATGTCAAGCTGTCTAGGGATTCGAAGTGGAGATTTCGGAAGTCGAAGTTGCCTTTTGTGGTTTGGAATCGTTTCCGTTGGAACCTAGGGGCTTTTTAGCGGGACTTGGTGGGGGTTTTGAACTGGTGCGGTGGCATGCGCACGGCGTGAAGAGAGGAAAGATGCGGATTTGCTTTCCGGTGGTCGGAGTTGTTTAATGATGCTGTCATTTTCTTGCTGGCATGCTCTACTGTTACCAGGTGTTACTTGAGGAAAAGTGATTTTCCCGTGACCACTTGAGTATTTATCGGTTCGTCACTATTATTGTGGGTTTTTTTTGTTTAGGCGGAAGTACTGGAGGTTACGAAGATGGTGGATTCTGAGGGAACATTATGGGATGGGGAGGTCATGAGGTTGGGATCCACCCCGAGAAAAAAGCGGGGAAGCTGACAACGGGATACGCAAGAGTCCACGGGTTTGCCACCACAATCCCACAGGGATGCTGATGTTTGGGATCAGTGGCCAGCTTTAAATTATTCAAAGAGAAACGTCAGGTAGATGCATTGTCCAGGGTTAATGGTACTTAAAAAAATGAAAATACGAGTGTGGAACAATCTAATAGCAACACGTCCTCAGTGGCTCATATCATAATTGATGTAGAAAAAATTCGACTAATATAGTAAATTCAAATATTTTTAAATCTACATGCATGCTTCCTTGTCGAGTTTGTAGACAAGTTATCTCCAAAATATGTCAAAGCAAAGGTGTTAAGTTCTCGATTATGGCAGACACGATGACGTTAACACCCAATGTTTGGTTAGCGTTGCATGCTACCAAAAGCTAGGATAATCATAATTATTGAGAGGGAAAAATTACTTATGATATGATCACATGTTTGAGAATGAAAATCCCTTTCTTTAAACGTTGGTTGTGAAATGCCATCATCTAGGCATGCAACAATCAATTGATACGAGGAAATCAATGGAGAAGTTACTCAAAGTCTTCTACCCGTTGGCTAAAATGGAGAGGAGACTCTTTTGTTCTATGCATAAGAAAATTCCTTTGAAAAGCAAAAGGAAGTATGATAAAGCAGCCATGAGACCTGCTATATTCTATAGATCTGAATGTTGATCTATGAACTATTGACGATAGTAGATGTAATGAAGATGCTAAGGTGGATGTATGATTATATATGAAAAGTTTGGATTCAGAATAATGTGATCATAAGGAAAGTTGGTGTAACTCTGATAGAGGATAAGATGAGAGAAAATCACTTAAATGGGTTGATCATTTGCAAAGGAGGGCTAGCACACCAATTAGAAGATGCGAGATTTGACATGTTGAGCGACTAAGAGAGGGCGATGAAGGCCCAAGAAGTGTTGGAATGAGACTATTCGAAGGGATCTTAGTTATTTGGATCTAAGACTGAGAATGCCCCAAAATCGATCTGAATGGAGACAAAGAATCTCAGTCGATATCGATCAGCTCAAAAAGGGAAAGGGACATGTCAGGATATATCGACAAAATTGATGGAAACCTCAGAAATGGCTCCCAAAAGAGGTTGCATTGCAAATTAAGTTATTCTAGTTCTTAAAACAATAAATAATATACTAATACATACTTATATGCAAGAGCGGGTTGTATTTAGCTCATCAATACACATTATATTGCACACATAGCACATATCATTGTTGTCAATGTTGAGTCTGTAGATTGCTGGAAGGTATCAGATTAGGATGATGAAGTTCAAACAATAGAAACCTATAGACGTAAAGGAGGTGTATTTAGCACATTAGCATTGTGTCACATCACATACTATGTTAAAACAAAATGATGAGATATAATGAAAAATTTAACAAACAAGCAGATGTGTTTAAAGGGCATCATCAATAATCATCATAATTTGAATGAAACATTAAAACAGATTAAAACAAAACCTTCGAACTTCTAATTGAACAAAAAAAATCACCAATCTGGAGTTAGTCATGGACCCGTGAATCCATCAGTTGATTACTAATATTTACTAAGTATCGTATATCATATATTATATTAATTTAGTAATGTGGACATTAATAATATATGCAAAACTTTTCTTGATCACCTTTGGAGTTGTTTCATTACCATAGCAAAAGGGAGGCGAAGCTCTCGGTTCAGAATGGGAGTCTCACTGCCCGATCAGCAAGTCTGGTGGTAGTGGTGGTGGGGGGGTGGGTTTATGGGTGCATGCTTTCTCCCCTTGCATGAGATCAACGCCCTTGACACGAAACAAAATCCTAAACAAATCATTCGTTAGAAGTAAAAAAATTATTTTGGAGGTTTGTCTTTTTAGGTCTAAAAAACAACAAAGCCTTTCCCACAATTAAGTAGGGTCAGCTACATGGATTTTTGCCTCCATTTAGATCTATTTTAAGTCATTCTCATGCTTAAATCCAAATAACGAAGATCTCTTTGGATCAAGGGTTTTAATATCGGTTTCGGATATCATATCGATACCATGTCGATACGATATTTCATCGAAATTTTGACAAAAATTTGACAACATTTCACCCATATCTATCATCATTTGTGAAGAAATGATCGAAAATTGCTCTCATATTGCCATTTCGCTCGAAGTTTTGGTTCCTTGTCGAAACCAAAATTTCTATGAAATTTCGCGAAATCTGGTACCATGCTTTGGATAATCCATTCCAACACTTATTGGACCTTCCTTGCCCTCTCTTAACTGGATCAACGTCCAAAATAACGAAAATCCCTCTCTTCTTCAAATGACAAAACTATTAAGCAGTTTTCTCTCATTTTATCCTTTATCGGAGCTATACCAACTTTCCTTCTGATCACATCATTTCGAATTTGATTTTTTTCGTGTATGGCCATGCATCCACCTTAGCATTTTCATTTCTACTACTGTCATTCTCTGCACATGTCTATGGTTCACATGCCAACATTATGATCCATGGAGCATAACATGTCTCATGGTTGTTTTACAACACTTTGACTTTAAAAGGGATTTTCTTATTACAAAGAATGATAGAGGTTCCTCTCCACTTTAGCCGACCTGTATTTATTTTATGAGTAACATCTCCATCAATTTCCCGATCCTATTGCAAAATAGATCCCAAGCATCTAAAAGATTCGTTCTTCTGAATGTGATCGTCTCCAATCTTCAGCTCAAGTCTATCATCGTTGTTTACATCAAATGTGCACTTCATATATTCAGTCTTAGCCCTGCTTATACGAAATCCTTTAGTCTTTCAGACATGTCTCCAAACCTCCAGCTTCTCATTTACTCTATCTCTTGTCTCATCAA
This sequence comes from Ottelia alismoides, assembly GCA_037367405.1. Lineage (NCBI taxonomy): Eukaryota > Viridiplantae > Streptophyta > Magnoliopsida > Alismatales > Hydrocharitaceae > Ottelia > Ottelia alismoides. The sequence goes on from JAZKJV010000169.1 coordinate 139,711, forward strand.
TCAACACAATATCATCGGCGAACAACATACACCAATTTATCTCATAATCTTTTACGTGACTAGTCAACTCATCTGTAATTAAAAGGAATGGACTCAAAGTTGAACCTTGATGCAAATCGATGTTGATGTTGAAATAGTCGGTCTTCCCATACTAGATTCTTACACAAGATGAAGCCCCATCAAACATATCCGTTATAAGGTTAATGGATATGGCGTGCACTTGTATCTTCTCCAAAACACTGCACAAAATCTCCCTTGGGACTGAATTAATAAAAAATAGATTTATGTCTAATAAACATAGAAAAATAAAAATCCTTCTAAGCTGATATCGGAACATATCGGTCGAAACACATAAGTAAAGAAATCAAACGTATAAGATAAAAAAGGCACTCTTCCCAGCCCAGATCCTTACGAAAACAAAAAAAAATGAAATCAAACGTATAAGTGATTCCGATGATATATCCTCGATATCAGAACATATCGGTCGACATTGAGGAAAAACTGCATTAAAAACCTCCAATTTCGACTGATAGAGGGCGGTGCATTGATATCTCACCCATATTTCGCGAGATATTGGTTTTAACCGGTAAATCGATATTCAACCATGTTTTGATACCCCCTCGTTGTTGGTACTATCGGTGATATATCACGATATTTCAAACATTGCCGGCTCAGGTTTTTGGGATCTCTTAGAGCCATGTAGTGCCTAACAACTTTGACAACACTGGTATGTGATAATTCTACATGATGGCCTACCTGAGTGTTTAGTAAATGATCAGAGCACGCTGAGTTGGTACGTGGATTCGTAGCAAGTGGCAGGAATACTAATTACCCTACAGACATTGGATTGAAACAAAATCCTCGGTGAAAATCATGAAACCACAAATTATTATTATTATTATTATTATCATACTAGTATATATGTTGCAGGGAGGTTAAAATGAAATGAGTTTAAATCATGATGATTTGATTAAACAGAGAACTATCTGGTTTTCATTTATGCACATGTGCTTGCGTATCTATAAACCAAGTTGTCGATATTATATTTGTATCTATCACCCAACAAAATTTCATTTTCCTCTATGCCAGTAAGTCTTACTGATTGTTTTCCTGTTCTTGCAGTATTTGATTACTCACTTTAGTGAGTTCCAGCTAGCTTCAGTGGGTACATTTATGCTACATGAAAGTGCCTTTTTCTTGTCGGGGCTTCCATTTCTTTTCTTGGAAAGGGCTGGATTTTTAAGCAAGTACAAGATTCAGGTTTGTGTCTTTTAAATATAACGAGGAATGGAATGTTTTACTTGAGGCACCAGTTTTGGCGAACCACTCTTGCAAAGGATGTCTTTTTGCTTTAATCCATTAGATTCCACCAGGTCTTGTAGATCTGGTTACTAAAGAACATTTTATCAGAAGGATGTGAGCAAATATATTAAGCCTGACACCATTGATGTGCTTTAGTGGTAAATGCATATAGTTGACATCTTCTTCCCCTAAATCGGAATATGCTCCGTGCTTCTGTTTAATGCATCTTAGAGAATACTCTCTTTAAAAGAACACTCTCTTTCAAAGATGTGTATTTTTTGAAGTGACGTCATAAAGAATATACCGTCTTCAAAAATACCATCGTTTTACCCAGTGAAGCTATTTGTTGGGAAGGACTTTAAAGATGCACTATTTTCTGCCACCTTTAAAAGTTGGGAATCACCAGTCATTGATTGGCATGCCCATAGAATGCCTAGCAGCCCATTACATTTTTTTAAATAAAAAAGGGCATTTCCCGTAATGGTGTCCACCCAAAATATATTAATAAACTAGGGCCAGAAACTAGCAATTTTTAACGGTACTCATCTTTCTTGGACGGTTTATGCAAGATAATCTAAAAATGATAATCTCTACCAAGTAGTGTCTGCTTCTTTGTTCTGATGATAGTTTTACATGTTCTGATCAAACTTGATTTGATGTGTGCACTGCCAAAATAATATCGCTAACTAGGGAAGGTTTATAACAGAGCAGAGTTAACACCACTGAAGCTCAGAGGAAATGCGTTCTACGATTGCTGTTGTATCATTTTGGTGTCAATTTACCCGTCATGCTTCTCTCGTATCCGGTGTTCAGATATATGGGGCTGACTCTCAGTCTGCCATTGCCACCATGGTATTTTATGTTTATTATAGACAGTAATTGTATTTTGAAGTCTATTTTTTGCCTCTTGCCACTAAAGGCAATCACTTTGTTATGCAGGAATGTGGTTCTTTCTCAAATTTTATTCTACTTTATCCTAGAGGATTTTGTGTTTTATTGGGGGCATAGATTTCTGCATACAAAATGGCTGTACAAGCATATACACAGCGTTCATCATGAGTAAGTCACACTCTTGTGCTGATTTTGGTTTGAGATGCTCAATATCTTCATTTATTTTATAGGTCTCTCTCCTTGCAGATATGCTACACCATTTGGGTTAACCTCGGAATATGCTCATCCAGCAGAAATATTATTTCTTGGGTTTGCCACTGTTCTTGGTCCTGCTTTAACCGGTCCCCATCTGTTTACTCTTTGGCTATGGATGGTACTGCGAGTTTTTGAAACTGTTGAAGCTCATTGTGGGTACCACTTCCCCTGGAGCCCATGTAATTTTATTCCTCTATATGGGGGGTAAGATGTATAATTGTTCTCTTTTGCATTTTTGACTCTTATTAGTTATTACTTATTACTTGTTGACCTTTTTGGTCTGACATTTTTTCCGTTCATGCAGTGCTGATTTCCATGACTATCACCATCGCGTACTTTACACAAATTCCGGAAACTATTCATCGACATTCACATACATGGATTGGTAAGCTTTCTGCTGACTAGTGTCCTTAATTTGCCTCCTCTATGATATTTTCTTGAAAAGGGGTGCTGCAACTAAATTTATTTGTAATTGACACACTTTTGCATGCTTTTTGGGTGTATTTGAATGGTTTTGTCGGTTTGGTGGCTGGCCATCTTTAAGAATTCAAAATACATGAATGAAAATAAAGAGGACTTGTCATGTGATTTTTGGGTGTATCGAAAATAAAGAGTTCAATACACAGAATGATAAGATTCAGAGCAATCTAACTTTCCAAAGTATCACATTTATCTGGCACCTCTTCCTATTAACTACCATCTTCCAAATGTAATCGAAATTCTCAATGTAGAATTATTCAATTAGTGCCATAATATTATCTCGTACAACATTCCTGAATTCCTAAAAGAAGTGGAAACCATAGGACCAGGGGTACCCTCAACGTTCAACTCATGAACCGCAATCTGTACCTTGTCCAGCTCAAATTTCCGTGTCAGACACTCTGCTTGCACGCACTGCTATCCTTGAGCACCAATACTTAATCACCTCCAATCATCGCCCCCTTGTTCAATACATGAAAGTTGTCCAGCAGGACCGTGCCTACCTCCAAATTACCCTCCACCCTGGTGCCATTCCCCAAAATTGAGTGAATACAATTATGCCTTTGCCTTCTAGTAACCATAGCTAGCAAGAATTTGGTATTAGGCTGTTAGCAATACCTTCCTTCGATCATTTTCAAGAATATTTCTACCTCCGCTCAATTTCACATTTCTTATCCTCCTCGAAGACCATATTTTGCTTAGCAGATTGTTCCTCAAGCTCATCACTTATGAAGTCACGATCATCCTCCAACAAAACTAATCTTGGAGGTATGTTCTTGAGCTTTCAGAAGTCTAAGGTAGTGATTGTCACTCAACCCTTTCTTGTATCAATTACCATATTCTCAAAAGCTATCAACTTGTAGAAAACCTATACCGATGTCAGACCCTCTCGTTGTAATGAAGACTAGTAGTAAGCCACAATCTCCTAAAAATCATCCTCGAGATCTCGTGATTTCTTAAAATGGAAGGCTGAATGGGGGATTACCTCTTCTTTGAGTCCTAAGAGCGAGGAGTGTGATTCGAACGGGATCTTGGATGGGATCTGACAGACACTAGCTGACAGATACCCAACATCTCCACCAACACCAAGAAATGATCTTGACTCAAAACACACACACACACACACCAAGAAATGATCCATGTGAGAGGGAGAACCTAGGTTCTTCTTGGTATATCGACTTTCTAAGTCATTAAAAATCTCAAGGCAGATCATTAAGCGCAAGTTCTAAATGAAACTTCTATCATGGAACGTGAGGGGTTTGGGTGACCTGTTGAAGAGAAAGACTCTGGGATCGAGATTCTTAGAATGGGGCTGCAATGTTGTATTCCTGCAGGAGACGAAGTTGGATTCTATCTTAGACTTGATTTGGCGCTCTTTCGATACGGGTTCGCTAAACGAGTATTCATTTATTGAGGCTTCGGGTTCGGCGGGTGGATTGCTTGTTGCTTGGAAGAGCTCAACTTTTTTGCTTCGTGCGGAGTTGAAGGGCACCCATGCCCTTACGGTCCTCTTGGAGTGTTTTGGCACGAATATCATGATCGCCCTTTCCTGCGTTTATGGCCCATGTCAGCATTCATTACACCATCAATTGTGGTTGGATATGAGGGTGGCTAGGACGGCTTTTTCGGGCTGTGCGTGGCTGATTGGGGGTGACTTTAACGTCACGCTGCTTTCTTCCGATAAGCCGCGATTACGAGGTGGCCAGGATCCTAGCTCGACGGATTTCACGGAGTTTACGAACTCTTTGGACCTCGAGGTTCTCGACGCTGCAGGTACGAAGTATACTTGGAGGAATTCGGGTTTCTGTTCCCGTCTTGATCGCTTTCTTACCTCTGTGGAGCTGATGGAGCTTTTCCCTTTGTCCTTTGTTACTGGGAAACCGAGGACGAGATCGGATCACACCCTGATCCTTTGGGATTCTGGTGATTTCTCGCCCCCAAGGGGTTTCTTTTGTTTTGAAAAAGGCCTGACCGCTGGAGGAATCCTTTCGCAACTTGGTCTCCACCCATTGGACCTCTACGTTGGCCTCTGGATCTGCGGTGTCGAGGTTCGTTCAGAAGCTGACATCCTTGGGTGTTCGCCTCTGCCAATTCAAGTGTGACTCTAGGGAGGCTCGTCGTGCGGCCAGTGTGGAGGCTGAGGGGGTGGTTAGCAGTCTTGACATCTTGGAGGATGACATGCCTTTATCTGTGCTTGAGTTGGGGCTTAGAGCTGAGGTTCAACGGGTGATTGTAGACAAGGACAAAAAGCGGATGGTGGAGTGGAAGCAGAGAGCCAGGCACAACCGGATCAATGAGGGTGACACAAATACATCTTTCTTCCATAGAGTCGATAGTGGGAGGCGCTAGGGTAACACCATCCGCTCGATTTATATTGGCGGCGTCCTGGTTGATGGCAACAGAGAGATGGGCAGGGTGGTGGCAGATCATTTCCATGATTTCTCTGCGAGGGGCCCGAGCAGACAATGGAGATGGACAGATCTGGGAGCCACACTATTATCTTCTGCTCATGCCACTAGTTTGGTACATGCATTCACTATGGAGGAGTTGAAGGCCACGATGTGGAGTCTGAACAATGATGGTGCTCCAGGGCCAGACGGTTTTCCGGTATCCTTCTACAGGGACTTCTGGGACCTTGTGGGTGTTGAGGTACTGGAGATTCTGCTGGAGTTTGATCATGGCAATGTGGGTTTTAATAGGCTCAATAAGGCTCTCATTTTTCTACTTCCCAAGTGTGAGGCGGCTGCATGGATTGAGGACTTCAGGACGATTGCATTATCCAATGCTCTATATTTGATTTTGGCAAAGGTCTTGGCTATTAGATTGAGCAGGGTACTTGAACACATTATCTCACCGTTCTAGTCAGCTTTTTCCCAGGAGACAGATTGGTGATTGCTTAGTTACGACTTCTGAGTTCATTGCGGACTGGAAGAGGCGTAGAGTGATGGTGCTGCTTTGGAAGGTGGATTTTACGAAGGCTTACGACACTCTTGAGTCTTGACTGGCGGTTTCTCTGGAGCACACTGTTTAGGAGGGGATTCCCGGAGTTGTGGATCTCTTGGATGAAGCACTGCGTCACAACCGCGTCGCTTTCTATTCTAGTGAATGGGCGCCTGGAGGGTGTCTTCTTCCAACCACAAAGGGGTGTCAGACATGGTTGCCCTCTAGCTCTGCTTCTTTTCATCATCGCTTCGGACGTTCTTGCCTGCATGGTGGCCCGGGTGCAGGACATTGAGCTCGCTTGTGGTTACTCCAAGGATGACATAAAGGTACCTCTTCTCCAGTATGCTAATGACACCATTTTCTTCACGAGGGGTAGGGATGAGGCCAGCGATGTGGCGATCACTCTCTCGAGCTATTTGGAGAGATGTCAGGACTACTGCAGAATGCTAGCAAATCCACATTGGTTCCGTTTGCTCTATCTGCTGAAGAGGCACATCCTTGTGGTCAGGAGTTGGGGTTGGAAAGCGACACTCTTCCCATTCGCTATTTTGGGGTTCCTTTGACGTCTGGTATGACAAATATGGGAGATTGGCTACCTATTGTCGAGAAGCTGGATAAGTGGCTTGCGGGGTGGAAGTCCTCGATCCGTTCTATAGGAGGTTGTATTGTGCTTCTGAAGGCGGTGCTCTATGCGATTCCCAACTACTACATGTCTACACGTCTTATGTTTGTTGGTATTCGTGCACAACTTAGAGAGACTTACGAGGAGATTCTTGTGGGGCAAAAGTGGCCATGACACTGCGGGAATTGCACATGGTAGATTGGGAGACGATCACCCTTCCGAAGGGTGATGGTGGTCTTGGGGTCAGGCATATTGACGCGTTGAATGAGGCCTTGTTGCTGAAGTGGCTGAGCAGGATTTGGGGGAGCAGTGTTGGCCTCTGCACTGATCTCGTCCGTCAGATTTACGCGGTGAATGATACCTCACCGGTGATAAATGCACGTGGCCTCAAGCCCTCCCATTTCTGGAAGGGCATCGTTGCGACCCTCCTACACTTTTGTGGGGTTTTCAAGCCGGTTCTGGGCAATGGAGAGTCCTTTGCTTTTTGAACGTATGGCTGGACGGATGGGGGTGTGCTTTCTGCACGCTTTCCGTGCTTGTTTGCTTTGGCGGCTGATTGTGACGTGCGGGTTGCCTCCTGCTGGGGAGACATGAACTGGATGCCGTTGTTTCGTACAAGCTTTTCAAATCAGCACTTGGAGGATTTTCTCCTTCTGCTAGACTCCTCGAGGGCTTTTGGTGGCCCATCTAGGGAACGAGACCACTGGGTGTGGAGAGGGGGTTCATTCTCGGTCAAGAAAGCCTATGCAACGATCTGCAGGCCACCTCCCTCGCAGTCAGCTGATCTGGTTAGGGATTGCCAATTCATGTGGGGGTTGGGCCTCCCTGAGAGGATTGGATTCTTCTTGTGGCTCTTCAAGAGAAAGAGACTAATGATGAGAGATCGTTGTGCTAGACTGCTTGGATCAATCGCTGACATATGCCTCCTTTGTGGCAACGAAATTGAATTTATGGAGCATCTCTTCTTATTGTGCCGGGAATCAAGGTCTATCTGGGAGGGTTCGGCCCTCGACGATGTGAGAACGCCAAGCCTTGTCCCGTTCTGCGAGTCCCTCTACAACGCTAGACATCGCCCAAGGAGAGAGCTGCTCTGCCCTTTAGCCTTCACGTGGGCCATCTGGTTGGCTAGGAATGCTTTGTTGTTTAAGGGACAGAGGTTTTATAGGGAAAATGTTTTCATCCAGGTGGCGAGGCTGTTGGAGGCCTGGCTCCTGTAACTTTCTCTTTTTCCCGCACTTCTTTTTTACTTCTTATTAAATCTCTGGGGCGGGCACCATTGAGTGTTTCCCCCCCTTTTTTGGGCTTAAAAAAAATCTCAAGGCGGAGCTCCGTAATCAAACCATTCGTTAAAGAATAATAGAAAATATGTAGCACCTAATCACCACTCCTTTAAGAGAGAAGAGGTCACCATTCCATGCCATAATCATCTCCCTACTGTACTAATCACATTAATAGCCTTGAAAGTCTAACACGTGGGGCATACCCACATACTTCTATAATCGATCATCAGTCCACTTGTCTAACTTTGTTTCTTGCAACAAAGCAATAACACATGCCATTTTCTAAATAATCGACCAATGATCCCTCTTTTCTTTAGGTCTCCTAGTGTATTTTTAAGTAATATTCGTAGATCTAGCAATCTTAACCCTAGGGTGGCTTTGGATGGAGGGTTATCTTGAAGAGGATAAACCTCCCAAAAAAGGGTTACCTGGTGGACACTCACATTGTAATGAAGACCAATAGTCAGTCACAATCTCCCAAAAATCGCATAGCTAAGAAAGAGAGGCGGGAACCCTAGCTTTTGCTGTTCCCCGCACACCATCGTGGGCAGATTATAGGGAGACTTTCTCAAATCGTGAGGGCCCGATTTCCTAACTCTTTTTCCCCATTTTTCGTCTAAATTCGTGACATTTCTCGTTCATTCTACTCTTTCACAAGAACGGAAATGCTTCTATCTTCTCCCATCTTCCGTTTTTGGTGGCACCCGTGTAAAGAAAGTGATGTACTAGTAGGGCACCCTCCGTCTTTCCTTTGCGGGAGAAAGTGGACATGAATTTCCTAGGAAAGGAGCGAATCCTACAAGTGAATAGATATGGAAGGCAGGTCTCCGGGGTCGCTTGGAAGATTGAACGAGGGCTTCTTACCTCTTCTTCAAGTCCCAAGAATGAGGAGTGTAGTTTAAATGTGATCTTGGAAGGGATCAGACAGACACCAGCTGACAGAGACCCAACATCTCCACCAACACCAAGAAATGATCCATACGAGAGCGAAGCCATGGTTCTGTTTGGTATATCGACTTTCTAAATCATTAAAAATCTCAAGGCGAAGCTCCCTAATCAAACTATTCGTTAAAGAGTAATAGATCATCTCCCAACTATTCTAATCACATCAATAGCCTTGAAAGTATACAAGTGAGGCTTATCCACATACTTCTATAATCGATTAATCCACCTATTCAACTTTGTTTTTCACAATGTTGTAAAAGTCACCCGACTAGCCCGACTAGTAGGTTCGATTAGTCTAGTCAGTGGGGTGGCCGACCGAGTACCGACTAATTCCGACTAGGCCAATAGTCAACCAATTTTTGCTTGGAGATACCATATATTTTTTACTTTTTTAAAAGCAAACTTATTCTAATACGCTTAATGTTTTATTTAACTTCAATTATTTCTTTTGATTCATTAGTAAAAATATATATAAATCCATGCAAATATATAATAATATATGTATGGAAATGATTTATATATTTAAAAATCAAAGCTGATTAAAGCCCGACTAAATCCGATTAATCGTCCGACTGTCGATTAATCCTTAGTCAGTGACCCGACGGACCGAGTACCGGCTACTGACTTTTGCAAGTCCCAAGCGTGAAAGTATTCAGACTTACCTTTTCTTTAAATCTCAAGAGTGAGGAGTGTGGTTTAAACATGATCTTGGAAGGGATCTGATAGACGCCTGCTGAAGGGGACCCAACATCTCCACTAACACCAAGAAATGATCCGCGTGAGAGCGAGAGCTAGGGTTCTGCTTGGTATATCGACTTTCTAAATTTTAAAAATCTCTAGGACAGATCTCCCTAATCAAACCATTTATTAAAGAGTAACAGAAATATGTAGCACCTAATCACCTCTCCTTTAAGGATAACCCTTTTGCATGTTTGGTGTTTGGATAGAGGATTTGTTGTTAAGAGGATTTGTTTTTTTTTGAAAGGAAAAATGCGATCACCGTGACGGATAAACACCCCAAAACTTCTTTATAAATCTCAAGATTAAAAGTACAAAGCTACTTACGTGAGTAGCCATCATTTTTACGGGGAACAAGAGTTAAACGTAACCAAATCGTGCTTTGTTACCACAAAGTAATGATCTGTTGAAGTCACACACAACCATGCTAGCCAGAGGATCCATCATATGCTATTTGCTTATCCATTTTGTCTCACTGTGAAGTCGAGTGGGTTAACCCTGCCACCTAGGCACCCAAACACATGCCCATCTGACTCCTAATCAACCTGATCTTTTGACGCCACATTTTGGAGCCTCCCCCCAAACCAGAAAAGATTCACCGGCAGACTCAGTCTGTATATTGGTAAGAAGAATAAAACCACCATTTGCTTTGGTCGGACTTACCAGACTCGACTACTCTAGATCCTTTTTATGAGAAATGAGTTTCCTAGCTTGGGGTATCCACCCTCTGTCGCGTACCTAAAAAGATAGGCAAATCCTTGTACGTCTGCTAGTTACATTAAGCAACTTCCTAGCTGACAGAACCCCAATGCCACCTTGAAAACCACAACTAGGCGCACCCAACACAACTCCCGCATCACTGATCGAAGAGGGCGGATGTGCAAAAACAATAGATGTACCAATACTTGAATCGTTCTCAGTCGCCACCTTAGCTCCATTGGAGCATGATGGCATATTGGAGGGCCCTTCAAAAGTGCATGCATGTACGGCTTTGCAGGAGAAGACTCACTCCTATGAGCTACATACACATCAGCCAAGTCTGTATTCTTGCCTAAACCGTCATTCGTGGGAGGGACAATCTAAAGCGAAACCACAAATCGTCCGAGTCGCAACTCCAGCTACCTTGGGGAAGATAAGACGTGACCTTCCACCAATGCCATCACGCCCATATCCTCTCTCGAACATAGCCTACTACTCATGATCTCCACCACATACCCAATTGGAGCCAATGCCCCTAACCATAGCCAAGGATTTCCAACGTGACAAACATGTCAAGCCTAGGTTATCACCATAGTCCCGACGATGTTAAACCCCCCACTAGAATATAATCAGCTCCTTTTGAGAGACATACCTTGCAAACTAAGCAAATTGCTGGGTAGCCACACAACATTTGCGTCCTCAACTTCTACGTCCACCCCATCGGTCGGAGCCCAATTAGTAAGTGCTTTTTAAGATGTCCAGACCACTCTTTGGGCCTTCAACGATTACCAAGCCATCCATCGGAGAAGGATCCATATCGCTACAAGTTGCAAGTCGTCGCAATGCCTTAGAGTTGTCATCATTGCAATAAACATCCTTCTGAAGTTGTTATCAACATGGATCGAAATATCCCGATATATCATCGACATATCCACTATCTATCCATATTGACAAGTTAACGATACCTATAATACCCAAAACGTATCGATATTGACCAGTATCGAGAGATATATCGATGATATATCATCTCATAAACATCGATATCAACGAAATTTGAAGTATTTAGTGTATTTATTTACCATTTCGATTCGATCGATGATGTCGATATCATGTCGATATTGTATTATATCATCGATATCAACTTCATTGCTTGATTTCACTACTTGTTTTTATGAGGTAAGGAGCTCGGAAGGCAGTTTTTGACTTCGCAAGCTTTATTGGTTGATTTATTCTAGATTTTGTGTAGCCATTCTATGTATCCGAATTTCTAATGGTAAGTATCGGTAATCCATCGATATGGATCCACGACATGCATTTGGTATTGATTATCTTAGCTCATGAGCAATTTACATGCTATTGTAAGATATTTGTTTGTTTCATTTCAGATATCGCTAAGGCTTTTGCATAGTATGCAATGTAACACATGGTTAATATACCAATACATGTCTATGAGTGTATTCGTTTGTATCAAGAACTACGATGATTTTAATTCATGAAAACTTTCCCTTTGATCTATTTTAAGATTTCCATTGATATCTGTAATATATTCCTATATATATATATATCGATTTTCAGACCTACTGATCCAACATAGCTCATCATTTTGTTTATAGATAATATGCGATGCGATATAAATCTAATGTATGCTAAATAGATGTCCTTTATGTCTCTAAGTTTGTTCTCGAATTTCATCATTGACCTCTCACGAGTCAACAATCAACAATCACCATGTGTGTGATATAACTTGTATATGTGATAAATACTTCCTATTTTTGCATATAAGTGTATTTGTTAGTTATTTATTATTTTAAGAATTAAGATCTAATTTACGAAAAATTGTCCTTTTGAGACATTTTCAAGATTTCCACTGATATCACTATTTATTGTTTTAAGAATTAATATCTAATTTACGAAAAAGGGCTTGGGTGCCTTTGACCAGGCGGTGAGGTGGCCCAATGAGGAGGGATCACATGGACGGTTGACTTTGACCATGTAAGAAAATAAAAGAAAATAGATAATAAACATCGAATGGATTCCAATGTAAAAATGATCAAAATGAAAAACGTAGATCTAAATACATCATACAATGTTCATGAAGGACTCAAATGCAAATGGACTCAACTGTACAAGATATGCATTTTGGTGATATTTTATCGGTGTAAATATCAATTTTTATTTTTTTAAATGAATAAATGCATGCAAAAATCAAACATGATGTAAAATAATTTAATGGACTCAAATGTATTTTTTCTATTTTTTATGAGTTAATAAAAATGTAAGAATAAAATAAGAAAGTGGATTATATATAGGTGAATTAGCTCAAGGTTCTCAAGTCAAAATTTGTCCTTTTATTGCTTTCCTGATTTTTAGATTTTGATTTTGATGCAATTAGTTAGATCATGGAATGGAAAATAATAAGTCAAAGATCAATAAATATCAATAAATGAAAAAGAAATAAATAAAAAAGAGTCAAATATGTACATGAAATAATAAGTCAAAGATCAATAAATATCAATAAATATGTATAACTTACATTTAGGTTCCAAAACCCATATTTCACAATATATTCCGATTCTTTTGAAATTGATCTTGATTTGTAGGTATTTGATTGTACACTAATTCAAAAGTACTAGAGACTAGAGGAGAGGAAGAAGATGGGTATCATAGATAGAACTGACCGTAGTAACGATTGTTTGCCACCTCTCGATAAGCACCTTGATTTCCACTTCGCAGGTTTCCGCTTCATCTTCTCGATCACTGGTAACCAATCTACCAAGAGCATTCTCCCTGTCACCAGGGGCTTGTGCAGGTATCACAGTGGCATATCCTTGCACGAGGAGAAGAGCCAACCATCACATAAGCCAATCTCTGCTTCGTCCAAGCTAAAAGGGACGAACTCCAATTTCTCCCTATTAAATCTCAATTTGGAATCGTCCAAGCTAAAAGGGACGAACTCCAATTTCTCCCTATTAAATCTCAATTCGGAAATCACACCAAACAAATCAAGAACCATGGACAACCCTTGCAACTTTCAGAGCCAACTGCAAAAAGAATCATTTCGTCCGTGTACTGAAGTAGGGGGATGAAAATCTACCCTTGGAATAGTCACGACAAAGCCATCCTGTTACCGCACGGTCGATCTTATGATCGACAATGCATTGGTTGCCAGTACAAAAAGGAGCGGGGCTAATCGGCAGCCCGGACACCGTGCATAGGGACTTCATGTTCCCCGACACCATGCATGCACACACTCATTCGACAACCAGACTGCATCCTCCATGCAGCCAACCGCCAATTCCCTTTCCAGGACCTCCTGCATCACCAGCAGATCTCGCCCTTCAGCAGTGATGATACCCTCCATCAAGTCCTGTGCCACGGGCCCACGGTATTCTCGACCTCCATCTTTGAAGAGCCAAAAGGACACTGCTTCCCAACATGGCTAGGCCTCGACTCCTGAAGCAAACCGGCTCTGTGACCGAACACCATCGAGCCAAATGACCCTTACACCTGCAGCGGAAACACTACACCCTCAAACAGCTCAAAACCGTGGCTGGTCTCCTTGCTATGGCCCCGCCACACCTCCCATGATCAGTGCTCCTCATTATAGGTGACTCCCTCCCTGAGGCTCCCCCAGCAAAACCGGCATGTCGCTGCAGACATCTTCACCCCAGGGGTTCGCCCCTCTCCTGACCTACACGTACACTCATTTGTTTCTTTCCTTCGGGATTTGAGAGATTGTCATCTCCTCAGGAATACTCAAGTGAAACGACAACCTCCCTACCTTGTAGCACCACCGACAGTGAAGCACTCTTGATTACCTCGGATATGACATTAAGAACGGACATCCAATCTAGTGCCTTCCCTTCGTCGAACGAAGCAAGAGCCTTTCTCTTGGAGTGGGAATCTCATCATGCAAAAGCATGCCCACAATCATGAGGATGTAAAGTTGGGACGCCTAGAGAACCCCATCCTTTAGCATAGGCTGCTTTCACCTACCACCACAGCCACAGGGGCACACGCCCACCATAAGCGAGTCATGGCACGCTCCTTTTATTGATCCTGTTCTCCATCATAAGCAAAAAACCAGGTCTTGGCATGATTAGACAAAGTATGTGGCAACCACATCGAAATCACCAACATGCCCTTGCACCAAATTCATCAGCCCATGGAGGTTTACTCTCCTCCGCTGCTTCCACATGGACACAGCCTGGCAGAGATGGAGTCGCCTGAGCAGTGCCTCCTATTCCCAATGACCTTCCACTTGCCCTCATGCTCCAGACCTGTACCACCTAAAAGCCCTCTGGCAGCCCACCCTCGTTCTCCTGCACCATCTCATTTCCTTTCACACTGGTCCTTTCTCCCTTCACGCTTCCTCTCGGGGTCTCCATTCTGCACCTTCTCCTTGGGTGACGACATTGTGATGTCATTTTTTTGTTGCTTGATATTAGATTCTCGTTTTGTTAAAAATTTGGATTGGTAAAATTACCCTTCTACCTCTTGAGATGAGTTCGGGGAGTTCATCTAATGTGCGTGGCTATTACTATCATCTCTATAGTCTGACCACCAACCATCTCTATCTTGGCTAGACAGCCCCTTTCTCATTTTCTATTTGTGTTTCTTTTAACCCCCGATTATTAGGGTATTGATATTTCTCCCTCTTTCCCCTTTTATGGTTGTAGACAGGCACGTTACTCTTTTCCCTTTTCTGGTTGTAGACACATTGATACTTTTTTTATATAGCTATTGCCTGTGTCTTTAACTTCTATGAATAAGTATTAAATAAATGCTTCTCAAAAAAAGTATTAAATAAATGGATGATCTTATTGCTATTCGGTGCGTCACGTGGGGTATGAGTTTTGTGGGCTGCTTTATTTTTCTTACCTAGTGAACTGGAATTTCCATGATATCTTTTTTGATAAGCCATAGGATCACCACTCCATTTAATTTATCCAAATAAGAAAAATATGACAGCACACCCTTAATTATTAAGCCCCCCGACCCCTGCCAATTCATGGACATGGCTTACAAATTTATATATGAGGATACTGCATTCTTAAAAAAGAGTATCCTGCATTGTTTCTTTGCACCCACGAAGTTCACCTTAAATGGTGGGATTCTTTTTAATCATTTTGGAACCGGAAGTACTTGACCAATTTAGTTTTTTAGGATTTCTACTCTATGATTTGGTGTTGACTGTTGAGTCGATAAGATTTCCTGATTTTTCACCGTACATTTTGTAGTTGTGTAACATATCTTTGGTGTTTTTATGGTAACATTTTCTTGTTCTTCTCCCAATTGCCGGCAACTTTATTGTTGGCTGTATTCTGACCTGGTGCCTGGCTTGGATTTTGGTATGCAGACCATGAATTTTGTTCGTCTCCATTATGATTTTTTGCAATAGCAAACGAATTGTCGTCTGTTTATGCTTTTCAATGATTTCTTTTTGTGCAGAGAAATTGCTAAAAGATCCATGTTTTATCTATGTTTTGGGTTAGTGAAATAAATTAATAAAAAATACTACTTGAAGTGGTTCAGTACATATTTAAAATTGATAAAAGAAACTGTGGATCATTTTTTTGGGAATGGTTTTTTTGCTTCATAGACAAGAAAATTTAAGTGCCATGGATAGGTGCACATCTGGAAATGAAAGAACACTAGACAATTAGGTTTATAAGCAAGAGATTTTATTTAATAGGGGTCTAGAAATGATAAAATACATGATGCAAAATCTTGCTGCGGATGATTTGTTCCCCAGGTGTGAAGGATTGGGGCACATCCGAAACTGGAAGAACATTGAATAGTGTCTGTTGGGGCTACTGTTTAGCAAAAAAAATCAATTCGATATAATAATTTGTTTGGATGGCCGCATATAATGCTGAAAAAGGTCGGTATATGGTAGTCCTTCTGATCCCGTTGCATATTGGGATCTTTTGTGACTTCGCCTTCATTGGAATTTGGACAATGCTCCTCAAAAAGGGATACCAATGGGTGCCATCTCAAACTGATTTTATATTCCTGAAATTGAAACGAGAAAACTTATATCACATTCCTATAGTTTCATACTCTGTATAAACGGTTGCATTTTTTGTTGCCCAGACCGTCCATCCCTTTTCTTGTTCAATAATCTAATCCTTTAACTTATTTCTCTTTTTTCCCTTTAATTAGGTTGTTCGGAACTGACAAAGATTTCCGGAAGATGAAGGCCTTCCAGAACGACAAAAAACTTAACTGAGCGAGGTACCGCATCCATGATAGTCGTTAGCCTCGATTGCTGCCATGTGAGATAAGAGGCTCAAGAAGTTACAGTTGTGTTGCCTAAGATTCCTTCTAGTTTTGTTGAGGTTGTGTTTGCATTAGTCGAGTGATTTGTTTTTCCATTTCGGTACTATGACTTGGAAGCCGCCCCATCTAACGAGCTGATTAACATCTTCCAATCAAAGACTAGCCGAACTTGAGTAGAAATGAACATGCGACTTCTTACTTTGATGTTTGTCCATTCTCGGCATCTACATACTTAATCTATAATAAGTTGATACCAGAGCTGACTTCTTGGACTCCTGTGTGTTGATACATACATCATGTGTTGATTTGTATCTATGGTTTCCGTTGAATCAAGGTGCTTCTGTCAAGTATTTGGCTTGCCAACTTGGTGCCGTCTATATTGTCAATAGCCATATTTTTTTATTTCCAGTTGACTTATTGCTTTAATGCTGTTATATCATCAGGAAGCTCCATTCCACTTCTGATTGACCCTCGACCTGATCTTGTTTTCGGCTCATCCTCTTCATTATACTGGCTTCGGCTCATTTGAGATGGAGAAGGTTAGTGTTTACTTCCAACCGACGGTTTCTAGAAAGCGAAACACATATTTTTCTTGGTGGGCTAGACTATGGATGATACCTACTTTTAGTTGATGATGATATTGGATCTCTATCTTAGGCAACTTGCGGTGCTGGCAGATTGTTCTGCCAGTGTTGTGGAAATCCAACACAACTTGTAGAGTATCTGTTATACTGTTGTTTGTCTACTGAGATCAAACTTTGACCTTGCTGCTTACAGATCTTTGTTTTTTTTAACGTACTTTAATCAAGCACTAACTGTTCACCATTCCCAGTCCTACGGAGTAGCACTTATGTCAACTTGTCAGTAGGGTTTCTCTTGAGGTGTCCCTCTGAATTCAATAAAAATCTGACATGTTACTCCAGGGTTTCCGACCACTTCAAGGGGTCTCAGTTTGCAGATGTTTCAGGCAAATCTATAGTTGATTCTTTGATGCATCGTGTATGAAATAATTGGTTAGATTGTGCTTCCTCTCGAGATGTTTGTAAATGCATCGAATGCTCTTTAAGTTGCAGACTAGTTCATGTGGTCTAGGGTATGTTAGGTTTGAAGTTTGAACCACGGTCTTTTAGATGATCGTCAAACTGCTCAACTACTACTAGTAGCGAGCGTTCCATTCATTCTGCAAGTCACTCCTGAGCATGACCTCAAATTTCAACGAAATTCAGTCAAATTTCTGTCGAATATCGATACCCTGTCGAAATTGAAATTCGACCGAAATGACAGAAATATGAGGGTCCTAGTACAAAAAATGATTGAATTGGTCGAAATTTCGATCGAATTTCGATCGAAATCTCTTTCAAATTCCGTTTCAGTCGGTTATGGAAACAATGATCGAAACAGACATTTAAGGCCTTGCTCTTGAGCTGCATTTCTATCGTGCAGATGTTGGTTAGCCCTTGTAGGTTTTATAAATAAGTTTTTATGTATGTCCTTTTGAACATGTTCTCTCTCTCTCTCAGACATGCTTTTTTGTTTTTTAGCCCGTTGTCACATATCCTCGGCTCTGTTAGAGGTCATGTTCGTTTGGAGAATAAACACTGGAACAAGAGGTCATATTCGTTTTTTTAGCACACTGTTGCGTATTCTCGGCTTTTGTTAGGTAATGTCTCAAGCTAGAGCCCCTGCGGATCCTCCCCAATGACTCCTTGTAGTTTAGGTCCATCTTTAACATGCATCATTGTAAGGAAAGCTGTGAGGGGATAAGTAAGGTCATGTTCTTTTGGAGAATACGTATTGGAATAAAGGGTTAACTCTGTTTGGTGCGGTTCTCAAGAGTATGGTTATTCCCATCCACATTTCATTATTTCATCTTATTCCATCTTTATTCTTATCTTTATTCCATCTTACCTATCTTATTCCATCTTATTTTCATTTCTTACAATCGAACAAAGAATAGTCTATTATTCTCCTTATTCTCCATCCTCATTCGTGCTTATTCGCAAAAATCCACGGATTTCAAAATATCAATTTTGCATGTTTCACCACGGATATCCGTCCCTCCTTTGTTCCCTGTTTCCCCATGCACATTTCCCTGAACTTCCATACGCTTCCACTGGCCATTGCATTGGATTTTTTTCAATCTTCACCGCCTATTTCCAATGGTATTTTTAATTTTTTTCCACATGTCTAGCTGTATGGATTCAAATAATATAACATAGGTACTAGTACAAATAATATAACATAGGTGCTAGTTTTTTTTATAAAATATGTATACTAGTATGTATGGCTATACAAATTGAGACATATGATTTGAGGCGATGTGTTTAAGATTTTTTTCATAATCTTCACTCTACACTTATTCAATATTATTTGGCGAAGCAAGAAAGTGCTTGAAGATTGGAGGAGGAGTATCGTGGTGCCTCTGTATAAGAATAAATGAGATGTTCAAAATTGTTCAAATTATAGAGGTATCAAGCTGATGAGTCACACTATGAAAATTTGGGAGCGTGTGATCGAAAGAAGGTTGAGGCAAGTTTCCAACGTAAAGGAAAATCAATTTCGATTCTTGTAAGGTTGCTCAAAACTATTGAAGCCATCCATTTGCTGAGGAGAACAATGGAGATTTATAGAGCTAAAGGAAGAACCTTCGTATGATCTTTATTGATTTGGAGAAGGTTTATGATTCTATCCCACGAGAGATATCATGGTTAGTTATGGAGAAGAGACAAGTACCTGTCCTATACATAACCTCATAGAGGACATGTATGATAGGGCTTTGTCTTGTGTAAGGACCTCGTTTGGGAAGACTGGTTATTTTAACATCAACATTGGTTTACATCAAGGTTCAACTTTGAGTCTATTTCTTTTTACTTTGATTATGGACAAGTTGATAATTTACCTTCGAGATGAGTTACTTTGATGTATGTTATTTGCTGATGATATTGTGTTGATTGACGAGATTAGAGACGGAGTAAATGAGACGCTTGAGGTCTGGAGACATGAGTTAGAGACTAAAGGATTTCGTATAAGTAGGGCCAAGACGGAATATACGGACTGCACCTTTGATGGACGCAATGGTGAAGGAATCGAGGTGAAGATCAATGATGATAACATTCAGAAGAGAGATTCTTTTAGATATCTGAGATCTATTTTGCAACCTGATGGGGAAATTGATGGAGATGTTGCTAATAGAATAGATGCAGGCTGACTAAAACAGAGAGGAGCCTCTGCTGTCTTTTGTGATAAAAAATTTCTTTTAAAAATCAAAGGAAAGTTTTACAAAGTAGCAGTGAGACCTACTATGCTCTATGGATCGGAATGTTGCATGTGAATCATAGACATGTGCAGAGAATGGCTGTAGCAGAAATGAAAATGCTAAGGTGGATGCGTGGACATACACGTAAAGATCAGATTCAGAATGATGCAATCAGAAAGAAAGCTGGTGTAGCTCCGATCGAGAATAAGATGTAGAAAACCTCTTAAGATGGTTTGGTCATTTGCGAAGAAGATCAACTGATGCACCAGTTAGGAGATGCGAGTGTCGTGATGTTGAGCCGGCTAAGAGAGAACGAGGACGACCCAAATAAGTGTTGGAGAGAGACTATACAAAGGGATCTTAGTTTTGTGGATATAAGCTCGAGATTGATCCACGATAGATCTGAATGGAAGCGAAGAATCCATGTAGCCGATCCTACTTAATTGTGGGAAAATGCTTTGTTGTTGTTCACTTTACACTTATACTGTGACACATTTATTGTTTATCTTTTTTCCACTTTATTTTCGCAATTATTTCAATTTTTTTATAAATATTACTCTTCATTTGAAATCATATACGTACATACACAGTACACTTTAAATAAAAAACAACTAATATTGTATAAAATTTTGTAATTATCCTTATTTGCGTTATAATGATTTAAGATCGCATAGTTTTCATAGAGCACTTTATAAACAAGAAATTATTTTAGAAAGGGCATGTAAGTTGGGGAAATCTTTACTATCAAAAAGGTTCTCCATTTTCCTAATCTAGAATCCCAGACAAAAAAACATAATTACAGTTCAGTTTCAAGATATAATTTGAAATTAATTGGTCTATTTTCATTTCACATTTGCATTTATTATTGCTGTTCCAATACCACTTCCAAGTTCCAACTATTTTTTTTAGATGCCCTCCCCATCAACTTTTCCCCAACCCTCACTCGATCTTAATCCTGTTTGTTTTTCATGTGTTTCAACGGAAGGTATCTATGTACAAACTGTAAAGTTTGAATCTCCAATCCTTACGATCAGAGGAGAGACAAGTGAACACACAAGCTCATCGTGTAATTATAAAGGTGAGAGTGATGCGACATTGCTCATATGAAACCGGATGGTAGAGAGAGGAATTACGTAACGGAAGCTCAGCACCCTTTACCACGATTTCCATGCAAAGGTAAAATGGCACCAAGATTCTTAAGCGCATGTTTGTACGTTTGGTTGCTGGGTTGGAGTGGATTGGGTAACCCGATTTGAATAGTAGTTGTTAGAGATGATTATGAGGAGTGGAGAGAGTTGGAATAAAGAATGTGATGTGATGTCACTATGATTTGAGATGAAATTTCAACCCACAAATAGGGAGAGGTAAACCGGGTTACCCCGGGATAACCCGGTTACCAAACGAGCCCTAAGCCTTCTTCACGCAAGTTACGAGTAGGTCACTACAAGGAAAACAAGTTGTGGGTACAGAATTATGTTCACGGATGTGGGGTTTGTGACCACAGAATTAAGCTATGGCCATAACATGTCGTAGCCAGTAGCCGTAGGCTGTAGCTACAAGTCTCGTCGTGAGAGTTCTCTAATCACGAATATGTCGTAGCCACTACAAGCGACCACAGAACTTGTCATGACCATAACTCTTGTATGAAAACTTTGACTACAGATTGTAACTACGAAAAATTAGTGACTACAGAATTATAGTGGTCACAAGTTTTCGTAGCCACAATCCACGGTAGCAACTCATTTTTCTTATAATGAGTTAAAGTGATTCAGATTTCAGACCTCACTAATTCATCAAGAATATAGATGTCAAAGGTAAAAGAGGGTGCAACGTATGGATACCGTCATACATAGATGCCCAACATCACAGACATTATTTTGACGCCCCAACGTGTCGTGATGGAGAGAGAGAGAGAGTTGGGACAGCTGAGCTCCCCACCGCCGAATGAGACTAATGGCCAAGGGAATCGCATCGTCCTTTCTTCCTCTTAATTTATATTATTATTATATTCCTCCAACCACACAGAGGTCGTCATGGCGTGATGCCGTCAGAGGGAGGGAGGAAGAGTGCCACGTTTCCTGCTAATAAAAATAAAAATGTCAGGAGTGCGATACACGTCTTGCTCTCGTCCCGTCTCGTGTTCGGATGGCGACTCCGATTTCCCATTTGCTCTCGGAATCGATTCTCCGTCCATCCATACCTACAGCCATGACAGAGAAAGGGAAGACCCATCCCCTCCTCTCTTTCTCGTGCAGCTGCTTGTTGCACGACACATGGCGTGACTTCGCTTTCCAAATAAACGTTGCATCATATCTCTCTCCGTCCGTCCTTGTATCCGTTTTAAGGCAAGGTACAAGATTATCTGCTTTTATGTTTTTATGGACATAAATAATGATATCCATACTGTTTTCCATTTTTTTAAGGATACAGATCCGTAAACTTTTTTTCTCGTCAAATTATAACCAAAGAAGCTTTGCTCTTTGACTTCAAACTTTTGTAATTTGATAAAAAAAGAATTCAAGCTTTAATAACTATATAGGCTCGAAATTGAATTAGATGCTTTGCTTATCTGATTAAAAGATAACAAAGATCTGTTACTGCAAGGAAAACAAGTTGTGGCTACCAAACTATACCTACGGATATGAGGTTTGTGGCCACAGAATTGAACTCTGACCACAACACGTCGTGACCAGTAACCGTAGCTACAAGTCTCGTCGTGAGATGTAACACCCCAACCCCAAAACATAGTACCACATGGATAACTCACGAAGTGTGGGTGTGGTATATAAGTGATGGGGATTACTAAGCCCAAGTTGTCAAGTAGTAATCCCCACCACTTATATACCACTCCCACACTTTGTGAGTTTTCCATGTGGTACTATGTTTGGGGTTAGGGTGTTACATGAGAGTTCTCTAACCACGAATATGTTGTAGCCACTACAAGTGGCCACGGAACTTGTCGTGACCACAACTCTTGTATGAAGACTTTGACCACAGATTGTAGCTACGAGAAACTAGTGGCCACGGAATTATCGTGGCCTCAAGTTTCCGTAACCACATTCTATGGCCACAACTCATTTTTCTTGTAGTGTGTATCCACGGATTTGGAGTTTGTGGTCACTGAATTGGTTCTAGCAACAACACACTCGTGAACAATAGCTATGACAGTATGACTATAGGTCTCATCGTCAGTGTTCTCTAACCACGAATTTGTTGTGACCTCTACAAGTAAATACGAAGTTTTTGCGGCTACAAGCCAAGCTCCTACTTGTAGCTACAGATTATTCGTGGCCACAATACATATGACCTGGCTAAAGAATGAGCAAATTTTGTCCACGTTGATAAAAATATTTCTGCTACAATGGATGAAAAAGTGGCTGATATATAGATAAAAAGTTGTTGATATACAAATATAGAAAAATGGCTGGCAGAAAAAACAACTAACAAATGCAAAAAAGTAGCTATTTACAATACAAAAATGAAATGAAGTGGGAAAAAGGTAAATTGATCCATCACTCTCCAGCTAAATTGTGAGTACATCTGAATTGAGAAAGAAATGGGTATGGTCTCCATCTTCGAACTATCTTCTGTTACACCCTAAGCATCGACAATAACCTCCAACATTCAACAATCTCACATGCCAGGAGAAATGATCTGCAGGGAAGAAGAAAAATTCAAGTTAAAAATAGAGCACTATGTACTTAAAGTTAATACTCAAGTTTACAAAGATTAGTGCAGTATTCTTCAAATTTAGTTGCTTTGGATTAAAAGATGGCTTCCATCTTTTCTCTTTTCACTTCGGTCAGAACCACAGACCTCTCAGGGACCATCACATATATTCTCGAGACTGACCTAGGATGGGACATTGGGTTCCATACACCCTATGTTCAATTGATTTCTTTGATGACTGAGATTGAAGAGGGGGAAAGACTCGTTCACACTGTACACAAGAGCAATATACCTGTTCTACAAGGCGGGAATGGAAATGTGTATATTGTATGGACATATATCAGTGTGTAGAAAGATATATAATTAAATATGTTGAAAGATTACACGTAATATCCAGATCATCTCATCCTTGCCTTCTTAGCCGCCACTTGACCATTTGATCAAGCGACCTTCTTTCATCCCAATGCACCCTAATTCGGACCGTCTGATCTTCATCAGATGGCGCATGCTCATCGTCAACCTCCTGTCCCCTCTTCGCCCAAGATAAACCACCCAACCCCTCCATTTTCAACTTACACACACACTGCCTTCCTTCGATTCTATATCCAATCAATAGCTCTGTCAACCGCCATCCTCGCAAGTGCTTCCATAGTATTCTTCCCCCTCACGTGCTTCTTCCACCAACGGTTGAAACCATCATGCAAATCGGCAATAACCACCCTTTCTCCGGTGAATAAAACCCATCTCAATGATGAATCTCTGATTCAACATGCTAAAATTGATCAAATAGACTCTGTTCCCCAAATATCTATATGCATTTAATCATCAATATAGAATCATTAGCATTCATACATGTGTAAATAATATTCACATTTCATCATGCATAATTGCATAAAATAAGGAACTAAAAATTTCAGTTTGACCTGAAAAGTTGCTATCTTCTCCTATTTTCAATTACTTCATCCTAACTTCGATTGACTTGAAGCCACTTCCATTGTATAGATATCACTAACAAGAATAAAGGAAAAATACAAAAAAAGTACAAACTTAAATAAAGGACAAATAAATTCAAAATCTGATTTCATATCAGACGGATTAAAACACGTATATCTTCCTCATACAATGTCTAATTTTGATATACTCACTTTAAAGAATGATATTTTTAAATACCTTTAAAACACATCAAATTTCATAAAAATTGGAGCTCATATGTAGAAATTGGGTTTTCGACCTCTTTTGCGTATTTTTATCTTTTTTTGCGATTTTTGACCTAAGTTTTTATGTATATAATGAATCCATTTTATTTTATTTCTTTCTTTATTTATATTCTTTGATGAAAGTTTTATCATGTTGCATAAAATACAAATCCAAATCACGACTGAAAAGAAACTGTGTCCAAGTGACCTCTGCGAGTATGTACACAATTCGTTTGTTTCGTACTCCTGTTTTATTTCCTTATTTTCTTTTTATTAAAATACAAAAATTAGATTAATATGTAAATAAGTTTATTTTATTTTATAGTATTTTTATAGAATTTTTATACTCTTCTAAGATCACTAAAAATGACAAAACCACCAAAAATGGTTTTCTATACACATGGAAAATCATAAAAAAAATAACACTTTATATATATGATCTCTTTTACTCCCGGTTCCTTCATGAAAATTATAGATCTCATCGAGATGAGCAACTTTTGTGAAGGAAATTTTTGGATCCGAAGTTTGCTTCTATTTTTTTCTATTCCCTTTTATTTTTTAATTTTTTTAGGTGACACATCGCTACCCCAGGACATGTAACGTTCACCCTCTCTCTCTCTCCAACCAGGTGAATAATATCCATTTCATCACCTTTATTCTATCATTATGGTCCTAAAATCCTAGCTAATGCATGTTAATAACATTATTTTATACATATTAATATCCATTATTTAATCTAATTATTGTATATAAAATACCATTCTTAATGCCAAAATTACAGAATAAAAGAAACAAAAAATAATAAAATTCCAAATGTATTTTATGACCTTATACCCCGAGACCAAGTCAATAATTGATTTGGTCGACAATGAATAAAGTAGGGGGAGATAAGGGCCAAATGCACAATAAAACCCCATTCTTTTATTCCTCTATATGCCCATTTGGGGATCTATTTTATTTAGTATTTATAACTCAAATAAAAAAAACTTTGTATATGAAAGTTGTATATAATAATGTATATAAAAATACAAAATTGAGTTTGCGCAAAAATAATATGCAATGTACACAAAATAAGCATCCAAAACCCAAACTTCATAGACCTATATCTCCTAAATAAAAACTCAAAATACACGAAAATCACATTAATTGTATATAACTTTTAATAAGATATTTAATTAAGATATTTCACTTAATTTGGACTAAATATGCAAAAGTTAGGTTTTGAACCCCTATTGTATAGTATACCTGAAAAATATATTCATTTTATATGTTCCTTTTTTTATAATTTTATATTTCTATAATTTTATAAATATTATTCATAAATACTTGTGTATATTTAAAATAGAAGAAGCCAATTGAAAATAAAATAAACTAATTAAGTGAATTAAAATGTATAGTTAAAATACCTACACTTGTACCTGTATATAAATAAAAGTGAAATTCATTTTGTTATTCTTTATTCCTTTATATTTTTTTCATATAAATATGATTTTTATTTTATTTAAAATACTAAAATAAAAACAAATAAAACACTCTAAATAAATAATATAGCTAAACACGGATACATATACCTATATTATTTAAGAATAGAAATAATATCATAAAAATACAATATATACATAAAAATTATTTATAAATATATAAAATAAGAGAATAAAATAATAAAATCAAATATACAAAGGAAAAATAAAATAATCAAACATAGATAAATACACCTACAAACATACCCTTAAAAATTAACTTGTAATAAATAAACCTAAAAAATAAATAAAAATCATATTAAAATACTACATAAAATAATAAATATTTTTTTATCTTATATCCACAAATTAATGAAACCATCAATTATTTTTAATTAATTATTTTCGAATAAAAGGGGCTGTTTTGTTCTTTAGTGTACTGGGTTCGCTTTTTGACGAACGTGGGTTCATCGCAGATGGAAATTCATGCTCCATGTACAGTACACCATCGACATCATCAATATTCTCATCCATAGGCCACCCACATTCTCCCTCCATGTATTGTGGAAAGTAGAATAATCTTCTTACCTCCTGTTTGCGTATCTCATATAAGTTATTTTCATTTTTTCTATGAGTTTGGCCTATTATTGGCCGTAAGTAGAGGAGCGACTCTCTTCATTCCTTACAAGCAGATGCATCTTATGGTATGGTCAACAACCGTCCCCTTTGATAGAAGAGGATGGTTGTAAATGCATCCCCGCTAGTAGCGTCTCATTTGCACAAAGGGTACGCTAAATTGGGGATGGTTGCGACCGTCCCATATAGCAACATCGGAAGGGACGATCATGACCGTCCCCTATGGCAACTTCGGAAGGGACGATCATGACCGCCTCGTCACATAGTCGAAGGAAGGGACGGTCATAACCATCCCCTATATCATCCTTGGAAGGGATGGTCATGACCGTTCCTCCTCCTCGTCAGTAGGAGATGGTCGACGACCATCCCTTGTGGTTCTTCCATGCCTCAAATTTCTTAAGAAGGGCACAAAAACCTTTTGGGGATGGTCATAACTATCCCCTTCAGTCCCCTTCTCACAAAACTTCGTCAGGAAGTCTTTCTCGTCTGAAGGAGACATTCACGGCCGTCCCTTCTAGTGTTTGTAGGGGATAGTCGCTGACCATCCCTTATGATTCTTTAAATACCTCTAATCTTATGAGATGAGCATAGAAGCCTTTCGAGGATGGTCATAACCATTCCCTCCATCCCCTTCCCCCAAAAATACTGTTAGCAAGACCTCCTCGTCCGGAGGGGGCAGTCACGACCCTCCCTTCTAGTGTATGTAGGGACAATCGTCGATCGTCCCTTATGATTCTCAAATCCCCTAAGACATGCATAGAAGCCCTTCGAGGACGATCGTAAACGTAACCTCCGTTCCCTTCCCTCCAAAACTCTGTCAGAAAGACCTCGTCTGGAGGGGACGATCACGTCCATCCCTTCTAGTGTCTACAGAGGATGTTTTTTGACCGTTCCTCCTGGTTCTTCCCATGCCTCAAATCTCATGAGACGAGCACATAAGGCTTTTGAGGATGGTCATAACCGTCTCCTCCGGTCCCCTTCCCTCCAAAACTCCACCATAAATACTTCCTCGTTAGGAGGGGATGGTCACGACCATCCCTTCTAGTATCTGTAAGGGACAACAACCGTCCCTTCTAGTATCTGTAAGGGACGGTTGTTGATCATCCCCTCTGTGCTACCTAAATAAAAAAAGAATTGCAACAATAGATTTATTCCCATGTTGATGCAACCAAGTCACAAAAAATACACGTCTAAATGATACATCAAAGAACTTCATGCATATATTTTAAGATGTTCAATAAACAGATTAAACTATAAACATTAAACTATTCAAGTTAAATTTAAAACTAAACAAACATATAAAGCACACTACAAACATAGAAGGGTCAAGTTAAATCTAAAACATAATCTACTCATTGATCTCGGTGTCATCTTCCTCGTCGTCCTCCTCCTCCTCGTCCCCAAGTCATGGAGATGTTATCGGTACGTGGATGTTACCGTTCATACAAATCCCAACCAATAAGCAGTGGGATTTCCTCTAATAACTATATACAATTGGGTAATATATGGAAGTATGGATGAATCGACATCTGCGAAAGCTTTATTAAATATATATATGTGTTAGATTTTTCTTTCGTAAGAGAAAACATGCATGACGAGAGAATCTTCCGAATCCCCTATAACCCCATGCCCCTTTCCTTTCCTCCATCCCCCTCCACTTCATCACCTTGTGATCTTATCAAAGATCATAACAAGCCCTATCCTTAACCCCGCCCTGCTTTGTAAATTCGGGAGCGGGGATCAGTCTGGGGGGGGGGGGGGAGGGGATCATGATGATAATGAATCCGGGAATCCAGGGTTTTCAAGCCCTTAAAATATAGAGAAAGAGGTGAGTCGAGAGGTCTGCTTCGGGAAGATCGACCGTAGAAAATTGGACTTTCGTTGACCTTCTGCCGAGTTGTTTAGAAGGCTCTTTCCCCAAGCATTAGTACACCTAGTTGGGCAGTTACTTCCATTCTACTTCACTTGCGGAGAACCAAACCGAGGGGTGCGAGATGTTCTTTAATATAGAGACGATTAATATACGCTAAGATGTTTAGCATGTCAAAACGCATCCTCGCCATCCCCTCATCCTGTGCAAGCATCTTTGCCTTGATGTCTCGCAGCTCCCTTGCCATCTCTTTATCCCTTTGACTTCCTTATAATGATTATCGAGACCTACCAACACCAGTTCCTTACCACGTATGGATCGCCGCTCCATGTTTGCCGCAACGTATACAACCATTGTGTTATGCACCTGTGGCTTGGAGGAAGGCCTCATCGACAGATAAGCAACATACCCGTTCCTTGCTATCCTACACATTAAGTTAAAAAACCATCAAGAGAAGAGATTTTAGCTTTGGGATTTATATCGTAATTTACTTACGCGGATTGACGTGTAGGCATCATCGACCCACTACACTTCTCCTCCCATATCTGTTCTTTGAACCTGCAAAAATCTATACTTGGATCATCTTTCGGTTGTTTTCCTTGAACTAACAAAACAGGTAAATCACATATAACGTTTATCTATTGTAATTTTCAACATACAAAAGAGGAGTGTTGAAGCATACAAATGATGAATAAATGATGTTATAAAAATTTACTGAAAGAAAACAAATTTCCCCAATACGTCAACCCAAACATGCTACCATGTTCATCTGACTCCAATAAATCTCAGCATCGATCAAATACTACAATATTGTGTTCCGCTATATTATCAAGTCCTTCATCATAATAAGTCCAATCCGTATAAAATGCAATAATGTGGTAGCCAATATTTAATGTTTATCTCAATGTGGTTTTAAGCTATTGTGATTCAAAGTTAGAAAGACAAAACAATTAATAAAGTGTTGATGGATAGGATAGGAGTCCCGAATCGAGTCGAAATTTGAAAATGGGAATGCAATGTCACATAGTAGTCTAAATACCCTCACGTGTTTTCAAAAAATACCTTAAGAAATAAAAAAATAAGGGTGGCGATAGCTAAGTTGACTGCCCCGCTCTTAATGATCACTCCTTTATATCTATATATGTAGATATGTGTATATATGGGCATGCCTATATAGAGGGCCGATCCTATGAGATGAGATCTTGGTGAGATGATGAGATGGGAGATTCTGGACCACTAGTTTCAACCAGGAGGGAGACAATCAGGAGAGAGAAGACAGAAACTAGTGGTGCAGAATCTCTCATCTCACCATCTTACAAAATTCCATCTCATAGGATCACTCCTCTGCCTATATATTTGTATTTGTCTTTCTCTCTTTATATGTATTGGTATACACATACACATTTTTGTGTGTTGTGAGAGTATGTATATGTGTAATAGTTTTCTGCATGGACATATATACATATATGTGTGAATGCATGTGAACGTGGAACGTTGACGATAGTTCTGTTCTTTTCTCCTCTTTTCTCTCAAACGTTAGGATATGTTTATTTCAATAGCTCCAGATGTTATGTTGCACGTAACTGGCAAAATGTTGCATGTATGCAATAAGATGAAACATGATTAAATGTATGGCATATGTAGTTGGTTTTAACGTAATCTGATTCTCTTGAATTAAGCAGGAATATGGGTTAGAAATAAAGAAAATAAGGATCTATTTTTTGTTTGGTTGTAAAAATAGGAATAAGGAGAATAAAGTAAAATACAGGTAGGTAAGGTGGAATAAATATATGAATAAATGTGAAATAAGATGAACTAATGGGATGTAGATAAAAATAACCGTACTCTTAGGGTGTGTTTGGTACGCGGGTTAGGATGGGATAAACTGGTAGAAGGTAACACGTTTTTGTGTTTTGGTGTATGGATATAAGGTTAAACTAAGTGGGTTTGTTGTGACATGATTGTATTAAAGTTTGAAAAAGTAAGTAGTTATTGTGATGTGATTGTATTGAAGTTTAGAAAAGTGAGTAGAAATGGAGTAGTATATAAATTTTATATGATATGATGGCATAATATATTATTTTTCGATGGAATTGATGATGGAGAATTGATTTATTTAATTTTAAAAAAAAATAAAAATGAAGCCCACATGGGAAAGAGAAAGGACAAGTTAAGGGGAGTTTACCTCAACATCCGAACGCCTCCTTAGAAATTGCGTTGTGCGATGAAGTGACCCCTTATTTCAAGGTTTATTCCACTGTTGTTACTTGTCAATCAAATAACTTTCCCTGTAGTTTTGGGTGATTAGATTCCCACGTGTCATTTGTTTTTTTAATAGGAAACTAATCATGGTCTCCCTTGCCTAGTTTTGGTCGTATTTCCTTTATTCGTTTCACTATACACGTTATTCGCTCGTGTTATATCGAGTGCATCTTCCTCGATTACTCCAAGACTTAAAAAGACGGTGTTATTATGAATCGAAAAATCGAAACCATTATGTTTCACGTGTAACGCGTCGCTGAACCTTATTCCAAAGATTTCAACTTGGGAACATATGATGTCTTCCTTCAGGGTTTATTTGGTTGGAGGGTTGGGCATTGTTGGGTTGAGTTGGGATACTATTCACAGGGGTACCCTCTCCTCACAGTTTACTATTCACTCATCCCAACCCAACCCAATCCAATCTTGCCTAACCCTGCAACCAAACGAACCCTCAATGTATTTTTAATGCCTTATTAGCCCGGAATCCGACCCTCTGCTGCAGCAAACATTGAGTAGCCACAAAAGTACAAATTCATGGAAACTGCTCGATCAAGATTGAACGACCCACATCTCTACTGTGATGAACTTATCCTTAATCGATAATATAATCTTATTCCAATCCTAACAATTACACATTCAAAAAAATTATTTACAAATTTAGGCCCCCAAAAAACACATTGCAAATTGGCCTGTTTGCTTATTACAAACAATCCAACCCTTGACTCTTCCTTCTCCTCCTCCCCTTCTTGAGGTCCACGACTAGAACGGTAACGTTATCAGTGGAGCCCCTGGCGATGGCGAGTTTTGTGAGAAGCATGGCAGCTCCCATGCAGGCCTTGTCGGAGCCACCGACCATCCCCTCAACCTCCTCCACCGTCGCCCCTCTCGAGAGGCATGCCTTTGCTACTTGGCATGCTGTTTCATTCGATACAACATCCCATAAGCCGTCGCTAGCAAGTATGAGGCACTCGTCGTCCTCCGTCCTATCGGTTATAGTGACCTCAGGGTGCGCGATGACAAACGGCTTGAGGTAGTAGTCACCTATGGCCCTGGACATCGCGAGGACACCGAGGACTCTGGCGCCATCCCAATAGATAACCTTGCCTCCCGCGGCTTGGATCCTTTGTAGCTCGTCGGGCCGGTCCGGCTGTCCACAGTGAAGATCACCATCAGGCAACGATTGAATAATGGAACAAGTTGTTCTTGCTTACTTGCATATACATGACCAACAACTAGAGTAGTTAATAAGCATAGGTGATAGTTAAAACTGCAACAATTCCAACGTGTTTGATTATAGTTAACATCATAGTATCCCACCTTATATTAATTAATTAATATTGTTGTTATTGTCAATAAATAATGGTGAATGCATCTGGGAGAAGGGTTCGTGTCCTCGGGCCTACCTCTAATAGCCAATCGGACGAGGACAACTTTAAGCAACGAGAGTAGAAAATATTATTTAATTACGGGGTGGTCTCATGTGCGTAAATATATCTGTCCCACCACTTACCTAAATCAATTTTCATAGAGATTTACATTATCAACCTTATGCTCTTATAAATTGCAGAACTACCCCTGAGATAACGAGCATCTATTAAATAGAGTAAGGGTGCGTTTGGTTGGTGGGTTATCCGGGGGTGGATAACTCGTTTTTGTGTTAGTGTGTTTGGTTGGTGAGTTAAGGGTTGGGAGGGTTTGTGTAATGTGATTGTATTGAAATTTGAAAAAGTGGGTAGTTATTATAATATGATTGTATAGGAATTTGAAAAAGTGGGCAGTTGTTGTGATGCGATTGTATTGAAGTTTGAAATAATGAGTAGAAGTTAAGTATTTTATGATTTTTAGATGATATGATGGTATAATATATATTTTTTTGATGAAAAGATGGTGGACCCCACAAGTGGGTTGGGAATATGGGTTTTGGGGGTAACCCACCCAAAGTGGGGGTAATCCCCTGTGTTCGGTTGGAAGGTTACCCCCACTTTAGGTGAGTTACCCCGCAAAATCTATATTCCTAATCCAGTTGTGGGGCCCATCAACTTTTCATCAAAAAAATATATATTATATCATCATATCATCTAAAAATTATAAAATACTCAACTTCTACTCATTATTTCAAACTTCAATACAATCACATCACAATAACTACCCACTTTTTCAAAAATCCAATACAATTATATCATAATAACCGTCCACTTTTTAAAATTTCAATACAATCACATCACACAAACCTTTCAACCCTTAGCCACCAACCAAACACACAAATACAAAAACGGATTATCCTCTACCAGATAACCCGCGAACCAAACGCACCCTAAGATTTCAAGAGCCGTGGTGCAATTACAAGCTTTAAAGGGGTTATATTGCAATTGAACAAACTTTTATGGGTTATACTGTGAAAATTCTATTTTATAATTCATATTCTCAAAGAAATTATAAATAATAAATGCTCCACAGGAAATCTGCAAAATATATCGTGAAGCTCAACCGTGTGCTGTTACTGTTAAGAAGATCATAGTTATTTTTAAATGGTCTTTTACACCAAGATCTCTTAAAATTTCCAATTACACCTTCAATTCCTATAAAACTATTATAAAACTATTATTTTAGATAAAAACAGACTGGACTTAATTATTAGATTCCTCACCTTATGGTCCTCCGATAGAGCCACGGCGGTGCCGCCGCGCAGCAAGACAGCGCGGGAGTCGCCGCAGTTGCCGACGACGATGCGGTCGGCAGATAAGATCGCCACGACGGCCGTCGATCCCACGCGTAGGCTCTCCCTGCTCCGCGCCTCGCACTTGCAGTTCCCCTTCTGGTCTCCGCCGCTGTGGTGCACCACCTCCGAGTCCATACGTGCGAAGCTCCTCTCCATGACACCCTTCCACTCTCCTCCGAGCCCTCCTCCCACCTCTTGCGCCACCACCTCATGCATCCGGTCCCTGCACGAAACCGCCACCTGAGCACCAAAGAACCAATTATTAGACCGAGTTGAGTATGTCCAAAGATTCCATCCTTTTATTCTTCATAAAATTTCTTGCGGGTTCGGAATCGTTGATTACATGGGAGCAGCCGTGTCCGTCGAAGACGCCAAAGAAGTGGAGTGGGGTTTGGTCCCCGGATACGAAGTCCGGTCTCGCTGAGACCGCGTCTTCCATTTCAACTCTCCGTCCGCGAACAGAGCTCATGCCGTAGCTAATGGTCTGGGTCTCGTCCCCATCTTTGCGCGAGCTCGCCCCGCGCCTCTTTTGTGCCGGTTGCTCTTGCGGGTCCTCCACGTCTCTCGGAGACATCTGGCAGCGTCTAATCACCATCCTCTGCCTCCGGGAGGAGGCGGGAGGCTTCTGCTTCTGCGTGCCCACAGACGTCGGCTCCGTCGACGTGAGCATGTCGCAGAGTATCTCCGCCATTAGAGCAAGAAAAGGAAACAAAAAACAAACGTGGGTATATATAGAGAGAGAAAAAAAATCGACAGGGAATACTGGAGATTTGTTGTTGTTAAGGTAGGGAGATCATGAGAATAGAGGGGAAGAACCGGAGAGGGGGGCAGCTTTTAAAGGCAGGGGATCGCTGCTGCTGCCCGTGGATTTCGCGGGCAGGTGGACTCCTTCGTCCCCGGGGTGGTAATTTTGCATAAGCATTCATTAGTTTGGAATCAACCCCCTGCAACTATTTATCCTTGCAATTATACCCCTGCGATTATACATATATCCGCATAAAATGACTGTAAATCAGCAGGCATAGAAGCCTCCTATGATGTGTTACTCGGAACTTGGAGGAAACTCCAGGCTAAGTGAGGAAAAATGTACGGTTAGTCCGCACTCTCTCGGCCCTCGTTCAACCGCAGCTTATCGCTCGGTGATCCGGCCAACATCCCTATCTACGATCTTCCTTGTGTCCTGAACTGTCTCGAGTTTCTACGAGTCTTCATCGTCGGTCTGCCGGATACTCGGCTAGAAGCAGCACCACTCATCTGGGCTCGTCTAAACTCTCCAGAAGGTTTAATATTCCCATATATGTACATATGTATAGATATGGTATGACAGTACTTATTATTACATTCCAATCTGCAAGTTGTATGCAATCTCAGGGAGAACATAACAGATTTGACTGTGAAACTCCAAGTTGGGATGACAGTTTGTTGCTGCAAGTAGCTCATTAGCTAATAATATTTATTAAGCATCCCAATTAATACTGAAGCTCCGAAAGCGCAATATTGCTCTGTTGATGATAATGACAAGAATTAAAACATGGTAATTTTCTTTCTTGATTATAGCAAATGCTCCTTCCGACCTGCAACTGCACCAAGTTGGTACTCTTTAATGATTGCGTTGCATATAAAAATATGAATGCCCCACATATATCGGAACCTCATATGGAAAAAAGAATAATTATAAATTGACAGATAGGTTATATCATGTGTTTGCATTCCTATTCTCGTGGAGATCAAGGAGGGTGAAATAAAGATGTTTATTCTTGTTTCCTATACGATATCTTTGGGACTGGTCTAGCAATTCTCTCTCATGATATGATGATTCAATCATAAAGATAATGTACTACTTTTACAATCCTTCTCGTTGGACATCACATTAGAATGTTGTCCTGATCGAGACGATAAAAAATAATGCTCACAAGAGCATATCACAACAAAGGGAGAAGGGACTATGGTCAGTGATGAGTCCGACAAAGTGCTTGTGGAGTCGAATGAATTTCTTGAAGCATACATTCTCCAACCGAGCTAGAGAAACTAGGAAAGGAGACTCATGATTCTAGTATTGAAGTATCGAAAGCCTCACATTAAGGTTTAGGGTTTAAGGTTTAGAGTGCTCATCTTTAATGTTCCACCTCTGATAAAAATAATGATGGTCGATCAACAAAGGGAATCTTCCGAAAAAGGGCTCTTTAGGAACTTCGCGCTAGGAAAGTTAGTCTTAAAACACTAGATGCTTAGATGAACATATTGGAATAACTAAAACCGTGCGTGCTTCCACATGGCAGATCTCCTTCATCGGTCAAATTACAAGTTGTTATTGTGGCGCGCTTCATTTACAAGAACAACAACAAGATCTTGATCTACCATGAAAACATGCGGGATATGCTACTCTATTTTCTTATTACATGCACAATGATGTTTTCTCAACTTTTTAGATCCATTTATAAAGTGCCAATTCGTGTATAAGCATGATATCATAGTTTATTTCCTTATTAATCTAAATTTCGAACTCAATAAATAGATAACATTATACCTAAAGTATAAAGATAAAAGTAAATTCCCTTATAATTCTCAAGTCTGCAATGTATATCTCCAAGTCGTGAACAATGAATCTCACACATAATATCCCTCCTCAATTTGGGGTGTTAGCAATGTAAATGCAATGACTCCTCGAGAAATTGTCATACTGTCTCGTCCTCCTATGTCTTATCTTGTTGATGCGAATCCCCGCTATTCATATGAGATGATATCACATTATCAATGCATCAATCACAAACATTTTTTACGACATAATATATCAATTTCTATCTATAATTAAAATATACAATGACATCAACTTTATTACTTGAACGTGGTCGGAAACAAATACAGTAAAAAAAAACATAGATCCATCTCATTAATTCCAAACCATGAATATAGATGTGTAAACTGGGTCTAGATCCAAACATGTGTTGCATCATACGATAAACCGGTTACCAGACATATAATCACTACCCTATTTTCGGGTATTATCCCCCTTACCCTATTTTCTCTCTTACCTAGGTTTCACATTTTATTTTTTTAATACATTAAATAATTCAAATTTTTTCATCAATTCCATCAAAAACTAATATATTATACCATCATATCATATAAAATTATAAACTACTCCACTTCTACTCATTTTTCTAAACTTCAATACAATCATATCACAACAAACCCACCCTATTTTAACCTACTATCCAAACATCAAATTACAAAAATGTGTTACCCTCTATCAGTTTAACTCGTCTAACTTGCGTACCAAACCCACCCTAATGGTGTGTTTGGTATGCGGGTTAAGGTGGGTTAAACTGGTAGGGGGTAACCCATTTTTGTGTTTTGATGTTTGGATAGAGGGTTAAACTGGGGGTATGTTTGTTGTGGGTTTGTTGTGATGAGATTGTATTGAAGTTTGGAAAAATGAGTAGTTATTGTGATGTGATTGTATTGAAGTTTGGAAAAATAAGTAGTTATTGTGATGTGATTGTATTGAAGTTTGGAAAAATGAGTAGTTATTGTGACGTGATTGTATTGAAGTTTGAAAAAATGAGTAGAAGCGGAGTAGTTATAATTTTTATATGATATGATTGTGTAATATATTATTTTTTGATGGTATTGATGAAAGAGAAATGATCATTTAATGTATTAGAAAAAGAGAAAGAGTGGAACTCACATAGAGCGAGAAAAATGGGTTAAGGTTGCTTTTAGATTCGGAAAAACCTGGGTGATTTCGGGCCTTCCACTAAACTCTTATTTTCCACCCCATTGGACCCACATGCTATTTTTTATTTCCTTTCGCAAGTGCTATTTCTCTCATTTAATATATCAAATCACCAATTTCTTTTTTATGAAAAATATTATAATAAGGGAAAAAGGAAGCTGCACCCGGTGGTGCAGCCAACTAACTACACCCGAGCATTTTTCTCATTGATTTTTTATTTTTTTGAAGGAAACATATGAGAATTTACTTAGTTTATTGAGTGGAATATGTATTTCAAATTTCATACAAAACAAACATTCCTAACATGTCCATCTAGATATGGTCAATTTCAATAATTCTGAGACCATTAAAATGTGATAGTCTTGATGGAGATGATAGAAGTGACGAATTTAGTTGAAATCGGTATGATATCATGGTGATATATGGTGATTTAAATCCCCCTAGATTCCATTTCAAAAGCTAAAAAAATCAATGAAAAAAATGGTCGAGTGTCGCTAGTTAGCTACACCCCGGGTGCAGCTTCCTCAACTCCTTATAATAACATCTTATGATATGAAAATTATACCTCAACTCCTTGTAATAATATCTTATGATATGAAAATTATAGAATACTAAACGTCTAATTATTTTTCAAACTTGGATAAAATCATATCACATGAATTTCAACTCAAAAACAAACTCTCCATCCAAACATCAGAACACACGTAATAATCCTTTCTTTGAGAGGGATGTCTGCATGAGACAAATGGGGTTTCTTCTCCATGAGAATGAGAGGTAGAAGGGGGTCCAGTCCCTTGAAGAGATGAGTTGGGACAGCAAGAGACGTTCGGCTCCTTGGACAAAACCATGAGCATTCCACAAATAATGGGAACGCAAACCATGGGGGACCCGCGCGCCATTTAATTTTAAAACCGGGGCGAGGCAGCTGTTTTGGTTTCCGCCCAACGGCTCTTTCTTTTCCTCCCGCTGCGCTGCGGCTCTTTGGGTCCCACGCTGGAAACTTCCGCTCTCGAATTCCTTCCACGTACCAAAAGATGGCGTGGAGTCCAGAAAAAGGCTCGCCAGATGGACGGCTCAGATTATAGACCCGGGATGGCGAGGTGTACTCGGGCCATCCGTTTTGAGAGCGACCTCCCACACCACCACCGGGCAACAACGCAAAGTTTGTGCCAATTTTCATTTCTATCCTCCTCTTTTCCATTTTATTACAATTCATACAAAACTTTCTTGCAACCAGGTATGCAAACAGAACACATTCATATTTATTTTAAAATCAATACATGTATAAATTTCACTTTGATGTCTATAAAATATAGGAGAAAATAGAAGTTACATCGAGGTGCAGTCAATTAGTTATATCCGGCTATTTTTCTTAGGGATTTTATCACTTGTACCCCTCCGAGATATTGCAATATCAGTTATGCCCCTATCTCTTTGGTAATATCAGTTGTACCCCTCACTTCTTGTTATTTTTTCACTTGTACCCCTCGGGTTAGTTACCGTCCATCCACAACGTAAACGGACGTTAATTTTGAGAACATAGGCGGAATTAATTTCTTAAAAAAAGTTAAAAGGTCATTTTACATCCTCCTCATCATCTTCTTCCTCCTCTTTCCCATCCTCTTCTTCCTCCTCCTCCACCTCCTCCTCCTTCCTCTCTGCCCTCGCATCTGCCCCGCACCGCCTAGCTCCGCCTCGAGCACTCCGCACCTCCTTCCAGCCCGCAGCCCCCGCCCCTGCCCCGCGCCGCCCAACCCCGCACCCCCTCCCAGCCCGACCTCCCGCACCCCCTGCCGCCCGACCTCCCCCGCCCCTCCGCCCCGACCTCCCCCACCCCCTGTCACCCCTCCGCCCGACCTCCCGCACCCCCTCCCAGCCCGACCTCCCCCACCCCCTGTCGTTCCGTGTGGCAAATCTCCCCACTCGTATTTAAGCCCCCACCTTCCGAGCTGAACCCAAGCAGTCAACTTCAACTCCCGAGCTCGAACCGGTAATAACCACCACCTCACCAATGGACTCCAACAACAATCCCCTTCTCCGCTCGCCGCAATCCGACGAGGAGCCCTACGCCACGATCTCCTCCTCACCGCCGAAGTACCGAGCTATTTGCACCAAGTTCTGCGAGATGCGGCACCCCGTCTTCAAAGGTGTGCGCCGCCGCAATGCCGACAGGTGGGTCTGCGAGGTCCGCGAGCCCAACAAGAAGTCCCGAATCTGGCTCGGAACTTTCCCGACGGCTGAGATGGCGGCACGTGCCCACGACGTAGCTGCGATGGCACTTCACGGCCGCTCGGCTTGCCTCAACTTCGCGGACTCCACTTGGTTGCTCCCGGTTCCCGAATCCTCATCCCCGAAGGATATCCAGAAGGCCGCCGCGCAAGCGACCGAGGCATTCCGCCCTGCGGAGCACAGCAACAACGCCAATTCGACGAATGCAATCGAGATGCCGGCTCAGGGAATTGCAGAGGATTTCCGGTTAGAGAATGATGAGCACTACCCAGATATGGTGGAATTCGGGTGGAGAGCACACCCTGTCCGGAGGAGGAAGAAGATGAAGAAGGGTATGGACCATAATACCCTTCTTAACCACACCATGGTTTGAATAAACCATGGTTATTTTAATTTTTTGACGGTCAATCTGACGGAAGGACACAACTGGTGACGGAGCAAGAAGTTAGGGGCACAACTGATATTACCAAAAAGATAGGGGTATAACTGATATTGCGATATCTCGGAGGGGCACAAGTGATAAAATCCCTTTTTCTTATTGGTTTTTGATTATATTAAGGAAATATATGAAGATTTAGTTATTTTATTATGTGGAATATGTGTTTCAAATTACATGTAAATAAACATTCTTAATATGCCCATCTAGATAGGGTCAATTTCAATAATTTTGAGACTGTTAAAATGTGGTAGTCATGGAAATGATAGAAGTGTCAAATTTAGTTGAAATTATTATTATATCTTGATGATATATGGTGATTTAAATCGCTCTAAGTTTCATTTCAAAAATACAAAAAAATAATGAAAAAATGACCGGGTGCACCTAGTTAGCTTCACCCTGGATGCAGCTTCCCCAGCCCCAAAATATCGATATACATTATCTGCTTAAAATTTATTTTTAATTATATATAACATAATACCATTTCTTTCATCATATCTGATATAAATAGTGCGATATAAGTACATTTATTCTTTTGTTTATTTCGTCCAATACTTGTATATTTAATCTATTCTTTTAAATCAATATCTGTATTTTAAAGATACGACAACATAATTTTATATCCATCAATATTAATATCATCGTCCGTATTTTAAAATAGATAAAGATATGATAATACATGATTTTTTTTCCTGTTTGTATCCATGCTGGTTACTCGAAACGCCATCAGTTTACAGCTCAAATTTTCCAATTCGTGGATGGAAACCATCACCATAAATAATTTAGGGATAATTTGCTCGGACTCCCCTCTTTTTTCTTGTTGTTTCATTTATTTCCCCCACTTTCTTTCAGTTTTTCTCTGGACAAGATAATAATAGGGGCTCAGCTGGTTTTGAAGGACATACACAAAACAGGGTATTTTGGATCTTTTTTCTTGCATGCATTTACACCATGTTTTTTTGTTAGATCCAACTGTGTATGTGTATTTTTTTACATCTTACTTCATTAAAAAATATATATTAATTTAAATCACAAACATGCAAATGTCATCTGAAGATGTCTTTCAGTTGATTTCGCTAATCAGAGAGGTCTTCTCAATAAAGGCTCAAGTCTGTATATGTAGAATCTAAGGAGTGGTCTGGTGGTAGAGCAGTGTGCCTCCACCTTAAAGGACCCGAGTTCTAATCCTACTATTAGAAAATTCTGTATATCTTAAGAGGGTTGTGACCTCTCCTTCGTTATTACATTTACCTTGTATATTGTTCTTAATTTTTGATATGGCCTCCGCTTAAGTTCTAAATTAACTTTTTTTAAGTATTAACACTACATTCTCAATTGTCTATTGGTAAAGTATTGCTTTGCGGCTCTAGGAACTAGGTTTAAACCTCTCCTCATCCTTTTTTTTGTTAAAAAATTAATTC
Organism: Ottelia alismoides; assembly: GCA_037367405.1. NCBI lineage: Eukaryota > Viridiplantae > Streptophyta > Magnoliopsida > Alismatales > Hydrocharitaceae > Ottelia > Ottelia alismoides. The sequence continues at coordinate 181,038 of JAZKJV010000169.1, forward strand.
TGCTCACTTTTAAAATATTAAAATTATAAATATAACTTGATATAAAATTAGATTCGAGCTCGTTTATCTCTCCTAATACTTCTAATTCTCTTTATAAGTGAAATATTTTTTGCTGTTTCCTTTTAACTATGAATTTTCTTAACTAAAAATATTAAAAAATCACCATAAAAAATAATAATCTATACCTTATTGAAAACGTCAAGTAACATTAAAATTGTAAGTTTATCAATTTTTAAAATATGATTTGAAACTATTAACTCTATTTTAAAATATAGTTTGAAAATACATTATATTTTTTTTCAATTTTTTTACTATACATGATATATGTATATCTGGCCCCTCCTTGATAAAATTCCGGCTTCTGCTCCTAAAGGTCGGATTCATCCATCTAAGGCAGAGAAGAGGTTTTGACTCTCCCATAAGGAAACCAAAGCCAAAATAGTTCGTTATACACTCAAGTTCAAAATAAATATACAGGTTAATGACTATAAATCAAACAAGGAGCTTGACTAGCCGCATCCAACACAAAACGAAGTGCCCGTTTTTTTTTTCTAATAAGGCTGTCGAGATGCTAAGATGCCAACATCAGATTTCATTCATTTCTTCTTAGCTGGTTATGGAGGATGTGAAGTTGCCCTAAATTTAGAGGAGCATCGACCAACACTTCAAAGCCATGGGGAGCTTCTAAGACTGAAAAAGTTCAAACTAAATATTTCATGTGAAGTATAAGCTATGTGCTGACATGATATTCCAATTCTTTTCGAAATAAAGTAATATTTGTTAGGATTAGAGTCATATTATGATTAAGAATCCTAATGAGAGGGGACTCCTAATCCTTATAATAATTGAGTTGTATTTCATTTGTAGTCCTAACGAGAATATGACTACATGGTTGTAATTGTGCTATATATAGAGTTTATGGGAGACATTACCTCAACACTACCACAAGAACAATGTAACCCCTAGAGGGGGGAGTGAGTGAGTGAGAGAGAGAGAGAGAGAGAAGAGAGAGATGAGATAGTGAGGAAATTGAAAGAGTTGTACTCATTCTAATTTATAGTGATCGTTCTTCTCCGGTGGTCACGAGGGGTGACCAACCACTGTTATATATGGTTGTTCTTTTCTTCACGTGCTTTTGTGGTAGTGATCGATTGTGCATCTATATTTGTATAAAGTGAGTCGTATTCCAATAACCAGTATCCAAGAAGACGATATTGGTGATCGTATCAACTGGTATCAGAGAAAAGTTGGTATCGCTTCCGTTTCCAACAATGTTGTGGGGGGAGTTTTGTCCCCCTTAAAGGCTTTTTGCATCTTCTTCCATAAGCACTTATTTAACCAAAAATCTTGGGCTCTTTGTGTCTTGATCATTTACATAGAAGAACTTTTTAAGCGAGAGACCGGAACTTTACACAGCTGACATTTGTTTACCTGGTTGAGTCCACAATATTTGAGTAGCTACTCCTATGTTTTATACTTGCTTCAAAATATTAACTAAAAAAAAGGATACCCGAGTATGAAAAGGTCTATATCCCAATTTTTTTTCTTGAATCGAGGATTGCATTCCTATGTTATAGAATATTTTATATCTTTCTGTTCATATTCTTAGGTACTTTTCTGAAGAGAGGTTTGATCTCGTACAACATGAAAACACAAAAAAAGTGGATATCAACAAACAAAGATCTTATCACGTAAAAGAACAAAGTTTCTTGTGATGTGAATCCACATCATAATAAAAAATATTTCTGCTAATCAAAAAACTCTGCAATAGATGTTCAAAATATGCATCTCAATCATTTACTTCGCTCTTTCTTCGTCTGATCTAATAATGTCTGTACTATCAAGGGGATCTTGTGTTATATTCTTTGATCTAAGCGATGCTCGGATGTCCAACAACGATCTTCGACTTTTAGGTGCTGCACGATCTCCTGGTGATGGTCAGATCACCAACAAAGGAGATGACTCCATGCTAACATTTGCATTAGTTGTTGAAGGAGAATGACAGACGATCTAATCGGCGGTGGTTCACTTAGCTGGGACTACACCTGCACATGATGAAGAATTTGGTTCAAACATGATAATCATCCACCGAACGTGAGAAAAAGGTTACTGGAGTAGAAGAGATAGAGAATGGACTGAAACTGTTGGTGCACTGAGTGTCCTCTGATCGAATTCGAGGAGGAAACTGGAATGGGAGACTGGAATAGGCACTGTATTCTATTTTATTGAATCCCCCAAAAGATACCCTTTGTAATTAGGGCTGTTAGGAAAGCTCGAGCTCGATTAGCTCAACTCGAGCTTGGCTCTTTAAAGACTCACGAGCCGGACTCGAAATTTTAACGAGTTTGAGCCCGAGTTGGGTTTTATGGCTCGTTAGCTTATCGAGTTGAGTTCGAGTTAGGCATTCTTCAACTCAGAAACTCGACTCGATAACTCGTTTCCCTTCTTAATATAAAAAATATATAGAAAAGAGTATAAAAAAACCAAAGTTACAAATGACATTTGTATAATTTAATGTATAAAATGGAACAATGACTTATTAAGAGATTCACGAACTCGCTCATTTTGAGGCTCGTGAGCCAGCTTAGAAACTCATGACTCTATAAGAGGCTCGTGAGTCAATTCATTTTGAGACTCGTGATCCAGCTCAGAAACTTGTCGGTTGATAAGAGGCTCGTGAGTCAGCTCAAACTCGACGAGTTCGAGTTGGTGATCCAGAGCTCGACCCTTATCGAGTCCGAGTTCGAGTATTAGGTTTCTTATCGAGTTCGAGTTGAGGCCAACTCGGCTCGTGGAACTCGATAGACACCCCTATTTGTAATAGAAACTGGAATGGATTTTCATTACCAAATGCACTGAGTGTACTCTGATCAATGTTGATAGATTTTATTGTACTAAATAACCTCAAACAAAATACATTTTCACTAGTCAATACATAAAAATTGATGGAAGAGTGGCAACAAGCTGCGCCGCCAATCCTTTTTGGATGGCAAATCTAATCTTACGAAATACAACATGACCTCAAAATTTTATGTGGACTTTCTTTTTTAAGTGTCAATGTGTATAAATGAACAATTAACCAAGATCAGTGTATTAAAAAGTTAAGAATGTCATGTTTTTAGGTGTGTATTCTTTCCATTAGTCATTCGTGGTTTATTACTAATTTCGGCTGTGGAATTGCTGGCAGGTGTCGGTTTATTTTTCAAAAATATTAGTTCTATTATACTTCATCTTCAGCTTTTAAAGATTTCGGATGAGAAAATTGTTACTAGCATCTATTCGTTAGAACGAACTTTCCCACTAACTTTCTTCTTATGGTACATTTAATTATATACCTTCTTAATGAGGTAAAAATTGGTGGTTCAGTTCAGTACTGATGGATGTATCCGATTGAAAGATTTTTAAACAAGATGAGGAATTAAGTTTTTTTGAATCGCATTAAACTAGAGGAATTAGTTGTAGAAGGTTATCTCATCGAACAATGCATCTCCGTCGATTTGTTGCATATGGAATCAAAAGGAGATAATTTTAAAAAGTTAGAAAAATATTGGCTTGTTACATCTTAAAGCAAGTAACAAAGTCAATGGTTTGTATAAAGAATTTCTAAATCTTTGGGAGGTAAAGATAATTTGATTTCATATTGTGGTTTGAGAAGCATGTTTTAGTTTTGATGCGTTGGCGTTACGACTATCATGGATATGTAAAAATAGCTACCATTTTAAAAAATGGTGAAGATGTTCGTTTAACGGCTGTTTATGTAAAGAGTGTTCTCATATAAGGATGAGATGGATATTATGATATAAACAAGAATTATCTTTTGATCACGATTGTCCTATTGTTCCATTTAATATGATCGGCTTGGTATATTTCTTGAAATTAGTTTAAATTGGATCCACCTCATGGATATATTAGTCTAAATAAAAGGCAAATAATGCTTCACAATAAAGAGCTAGTTTGCTTATCAGAATATCATTAATTATGCTGTAAGTTTTTTTAAAACTTTAAATATTTGCTTTTATTTTAAAATTTTATTAATGTCATTGTATTTAATATTTTTAGGATTTGTTTGGTTGCTAGGGTACTTCGGAAAATCTTGGCATACCCCTCGCTCCAACCCTTTGGGTTGGGATTACTTGTATTGACCATACAATTTCTTTGGTGTAATGATTTTTAACCTTGGTCAAATACACTTATTAACATTAAAAACATATTATAATTATTAAAAAAGTTAATATAACACATAATCAATGTCACATCACATCACAATTATCATTCTAACCATCACAACTCTCCAAACAATTACTATTCATAGGAGTATACCCCAACCCAGTCCAACCCAGTAACCAAACATGCCCTTAAAGATATGGTACCCACATGTTTTCCTGCTCGGTGTTGTGAGGTTGTGGAGGCGATGAGAGGAGATTTGTTGGCTTTAGATGATGTTACCGATGAGTTGGCGGAGGATGCAGTCGACCAAAAACTAAGTAAAACGGCGCGAATCAGGATTCCTATGTTCCAGAATTGAGTGGTATATATATATGTATAATATATGGGATTGATGGGACTGGCCATGGGGGCAGCCAACATGGGTGTTCCGTCCCATTTTTTGTCAATTTTTTTTAATCATTTTTGAAAAATATCGTCATGTATATTGATCCCTATATTTATCTCCTATATGTCATTCGAATTTCGTCAGAAACAGAGACTTCTACGGCCTCCATCTAGACAAGGTCGATTTAAAAAATCCTACATCAATTAAAAAAATATTGTCTGGAAAATAAAAAAAAATGCGAAAAATAGGGTAGTGGTAGCCCCATTTTTTCAATTATATATAATTACTTATATTTTTCAAAATATCAATTACAGATGCACCTTAACAGGGAGGACATGTCATGATCACGGACCTTATATGCTAGGTTACCTCGATTACTTCATGGACAATGGTCGCATGTTATGATTACCACATGTCACGGACCTTATGTGCTGTGTTAGTCTCATGTGCGGCGCAATTTATAGAGACGTGGAGATACAACAGATGTGCGAGAGCTTGGCTAAATTTTAATATCATCATGTTTTTTTGCTTATTCTTTTATATTTTAGATCTTTCTAATCAGTCGAGAGAGCGCGTGTGTGTGTATATATATATATATATCATTTTAATCCTTACAATATTCTTTCGGAGAATTGGATTGAAGCTTGTAACTATCGGTCTTCTAGAGCCCGTTCGGATTGGGGGTTACCCCCACTTTGGGTGGGTAACCCCCAAAACCCCCATTTTTAACCCACTAGTGGGGCCACTCACTTCACATCAAAAAAATTATATATTATACCATCATATCATCTAAAAATCATAAAATACTCAACTTATACTCATTATTTCAAACTTCAATACAATCACATCACAACAACCACCCACTTTTTCAAATTTCAATACAATCATATTATAATAACTAACAACTTTTTCAAGTTCCAATACAATCACATCACACAAACCCTCCTAACCTTTAACCCACTAACCAAACACACTAAAACAAAAACGGGTTACCCACCCCCGGATAACCCCCGAAAAACCCACCAACCAAACGCACTCCTAAAGTTTTTCAGTTAAATGTATCAAGTTTTTATAATTTTTACATCATGATTTACAATTATAATAAGAATTAAATTTATAGTCAGTTCGTCACAAGGTTTATTCTCATTTTAATGTAGTTTTGAAAAGTTTACAACAAAACATGAGACAAGCGGGCAATAAGCTGCGCCCACTAGTCCTTTTTGATTTGCAAAGTCAATCCTCCTAAACACCACATCCATAAACTTAAGACTCATCACATTGATGTTCATCACTCTTTGGATCCTCTTTAAAAGCCCAACAGCTTTCGGGAGAAGAAACCTATCCCACGCATGTACTGGAAAGGAAGAGTGTCTATCAGACAAAACTGAATTGCGTAATTCTTATTTGATATTGTATTTTCTTAAATTTAAAATTAAATTTTAATCGTAGTCATTTATATAGTTTCTGGAAATTGAAGGAATAACGGTCAATTGTATACAAACTTTTGAACTCTTGAGGAAAAAAAAAATTGTGGTCGATGGCTCTCATGTCCAATGTCACGAGATTTATGAAAATACAAATGTAAGTTTTTGACTTTGCTGATTTTGTTATATCTTTAATTAAAAAATATTTTTTTCTTAACTAAAAATACGAGGAGATGAGTCAACAGTGGCAGGCAACGCAATCAACAAATGGTATCTTGAAGCCAACTCCTCCGATGAATGTTTAGGAAGTATTTTTAGCTGTTTATCCTAACGCCCCGTTTGGTTGCAGGGTTGGGTTGGCCCAATCCGGGGATATCCCTCCTTCCAACTCTCCCAATCCTCCTCACAGTTTACTATTCACAGGGGTACCCCAATCCAATTCAACACTGTCCAACCTTGCAACCAAACGAAAAGAGCGTCGTGGACGCTTTCGTTGTGGCGGAGTATCGGTTAACAATATCAACTGGTACGGGAGGAAGGGGACATGGATTGCCCAAGGAAAATGAATGATTACAAATGGAGTTGGCGAGTGTGAATCAAACACCACCACATTACCATGCCTCTCTTAACACGACAAGTTTATGGATAGAACCAATGCTTTACTGGTTCTAGTTTATGTCTGCCATTGAAGATAAAGCTGATGACTTTCCCTCCAACTGCCGAAGATATATCTGCCATTGATGGAGGATGAGTGCACAGCACCAGCATCAGCATCGTGATCGACAATACATTGCTCAGTAGTAGTTTTGACGACAGTTGTCATGAGATTTTTATGGCGGTTTTGGAACCTATGCCGACGGTTGGACAATCGTCTGCACTTCTAGTGTTATGAGAAGAGGCATAACGACAAAGGTTACCTGCTATTTTAAATGGTGTAGACATCGTCCACGATGACCACAGCTATCGTCGACGGTTCTTTGGTGAGGATAGTTTTGCCTTCGAAGGTGAAACCAGCAGGAATGAACCATCGTTAATTCATAACGTTCTCCACATTTAATATTTATGTCTCCAGACGATTAAAGAACGCATCTTTAACAAAAACAAATCAGAGGCTTCAGTTATGGAAGGATATGCCATTGAGGACTTTATAAAATTTCATGCAATGTATTTGGACTAACTGCACAAATAATTTCAACAAACAAAAGGAAATGAGCTACGGTCATCTAACAATGAAAATGGTTTTAATTTCAGAATCCGTATTTACAGCATGTGGTAGATAGTTCCGAAAATCCTTTTACCGATTTATCTACGAACCGATCATAAGAGTTTTCTTGTAACACCCAACCTTGAACATATTATCATATCTAAAATTTAGAAAGTGTGGGTGTAATTTATAAATGATGAGGATTACTGCTTGATAACTTGAACTTATGCATTTTAGGTGGTTGTTAACAAGTCCAATTGAACTTAAATCTAAGAAGTTGTTAGTGTCAATTTTCTTCCGTAGCAGATCGAAAACCCAATACTAATAAGTTTCCTATTTCTATTGGTACTAATATTCAATCGTCTTTGATCCTTTGAAACCTCTCGTGTAGAAAAAGAATGGCATTGATAGGAGCAGCCAATGACGATCGGGGATATGGTCGAGGAGGACACGTGAAGGGAGACGTCCGCCCGAGAGTGTACGCGTCGACACAGCGAACAACGACGGCGACTGATATCTAACCAACGAAAAAGATGACGAGGACGTTGACGGCTCCCTCACCAGTACGCGACACGCGTACAGAGGTCTCCTCTTTCGATACCCTTCGCTCTCATTGCAATGTGCCAAATGGGCCTATTTAATTATTGATGGAGACTTCTTCTTCTTAATTTTATTTATAGCAGAAGTCAATGTTGTTGAAACCGGACTGGTGAATCAAACCTTAACCCGTTCACTTGATCGGTTTTGATGAGCGATGCAAACGGTTATGGATGTATCCGTGATTCATCACTGCATCTGTTTTGTACAGATTTTGATATTCATATCTGAATCCATTTTAATATGGATACATATATAGATATCGTTTTGATATCCGCAAATATATGTATCCGTATATACATATAGTCATAGACTTATTTTAACCCTCTATAATATAATTCTATACATTCTTTTACCATATTTGTATAATTTTTATCATACAAACAAATTTAGTAAATTTATATCATGTATTTTCCACCTAATTCCAGCTAAGTCAGTTCATTAATCATCCCTCCTCTTTCTGACTGACCTCATGCCTGCCTGGAAGGAGAGTCCGAGATATCTAGTTGGAGCTAGGGGGAAGGATGCTTCCTAGGATAGTGCGGATTCCAATCGCGTTTCGGACCTGACTTAAATCATCCAGCTAGAAACTATATCAAAAAAGAATTCGTATATATTTAAGTTAATTATATGAAGTTTTTCTAACATTACTTATATGCGATCAATATCTGTTTTACATCCGTATCTGTTTTTTAAGATATAATAAGATAGTTTTAATATCCGTCAATATCTGTATCCGCATTCGTATTCGTATTCGAAAACAGAAAAGATACGATAATACCTATATCCGTATCCGTATCTGTATCCGTCCGTTTGCATCATAATTTTGATAATTTAGACTAAATTTATGAAATTAGAATTTAACCACCAGTCCAACCGACTATACTGGTTATCCATTACATATTACCGACTAACTACTCCACCTTAACATTTTGAAAGAGCTGAATACTAAATATTATCGATGGGGCTTCTTCTTCTCCATTTTATTTATAGCAGAAGTCAATTTTATTGAAATCGGACTGGTGAATCGGACCTTAACCCGTTCGGTTAATCGGTTTTGATAGTTCGGGTTAAATTCGTGAAATTATGTTGTAGATGTTGGATATTAAATATAATTAATATATTATTATTCTGAAGTATTTAATTCAAAATATTATTATATTTATAAGAATAATATTTAGTGTTGCATATTCAAGGAAATAATTTAGGTATAAAGTAAGATATTTACATTATTTTTTATTGTATATATATTTTTAAGGTATTTGAGTGTGTATTATATATATATATATTAATTCATTCCAGTTTAATTGGATGGTTCAATCACTTTTTTCCTTATATGTTTTGTTTAATACGATTTTAAAAATAGACAACATCATCCACTTGAACCGATTTGATTCCATAGTCTAACACGATTCAACCTTTTTGATAATATTTCCGATTCAGTTTCAAAAACAATGATTAAAAGAGTGTGTTGTAGATTCCCTCGGTAAAATTAAATAGTCAATGGGAAAAAAGATGGGAAGAAGCGTACTTTTTAAAAATTCTAATGGCACAATTGTAAGAAAATTTTATAAATTGAGCTTTGATTTATATTTATCTCAATAACAATAAAACTAAATCGAGGGATTTAATTTTCCAAAAAAGTTATAGGCATAATTGATACTGCGAAAAAAAAGGGAGGAGTATAGCTCATATTGCAAAAACTAAGAGGGATTCAACTGTAAAAAAGTTTTTCTGCATCCCTTTGAGATTCCACAATTACAGTCATGCACCTACTTTTTTTTGCAATAAAACTTATATCATTGTATTCTTATAAAATTCACGGTACCATCAATGTAATGTATGGGGGCATAAGTGTGATAACGGAAGGGGGTTAGTAAGAATACATGATCACAAATATTTCAAAAAAAGGCAGGAGCATAATTGCAATTGCAACATTTTGAAGGGACACATGTTAAAAAACCCATTTATATATGTATGTGTATTGTATGTATGTATGTATATGCATGTGAATGTCCTCACAAGGATGAGTTGAACCACTAGAATGTTGCTATGAAGATCAAGTCAAGTCTGATCACCTGTATTGACCCGAATTATATTAATCCTATAATTATATGGGTTAAATGAGATTGCCCCTTAGGGAGACTATGGCCTCCACCATATTTTTCTCATTTTTTATTTTTTTTAAATTTTCTTTCATGGAATTTCATCAATATATCCATATATTATGTCATTCAAATTTCGTGTGAAACAGAAATTCCTACAGCGTCAATTCATATGGGATCAATTTTAGCAATTCTATTACGGTTAAAAAATGCTGTCTGGAAGAAGGCTATAGGAGTCTATGTTTTGTACGAAATTTGAATGACATAATATATAGATGTAGTGGTGAAATTTCAAAAAAAAATCTAGAAAAAAATAAAAAACTGGAAAAAACTTTATGGGAGGGCCAAGTTAGTTCTCGCTACAGGGCAGCTCCATTTAACCCTTATTATATTCCTAATTTTTTCAAAGAAAGGACAAGCGGGTTCTGTACGGATTATTTTGATGCTACAAATTGAGATCAATGTTTGAGATTTCAATACAATCTTTTTGACATGACTAAGGACCCTGCAAATGAAATCAGATGTATACAGCTCTTCTTTTGCCAAATGTTTTTTCTGGTCACGAATATATAAATTTTAGATGATAATGGATCCTTGGCTCCCCGTTGTTGTTGTTTGAATATGTGGCAAGTGGTGGGAGAAGTATTTATGACCGTAGGATCCACACAAATAGCTACATTCATTCATTGACAAAGTAGAAGATATCAATCACGATGCAATTTCAATTATTCCTGCAATACTGCCATTTAAGGAGCTTTCATACGTGTTTTCATATGATTATATGCAATTATAATATGATTTATATATACTTTTGATTCAGCCAAACTACATTGTATATTCCGTGGTCACTAGTTTCTCAAGCTACAATCCGTGACTTAAGTCTTCATACAGAAGTTGTGGCCACAAGTTCTGCGGTCACTTGTAGTGACCATGGTATATTCGTGGTTAGAGAACTCTCGCGACAAGACTTGTAGCTACGGCTAGTAGCCACAACATATTGTGGTCATAGCCTAATTCTGTGACCACAAACTCTATATATGTGTGCATAGCTTCGTAGTCACAACTTATTTTTCTCGTAGTATGTTATTTATCTCTTAATTGGGAGACATTAATTTCTCTAACGCCCATTCCTTTTACTTAGTGATTGCAATCTCACTAGACATCATGGGAAATGATCATCTAGTACTCGTGATATCAATCTGGCTGAGGGATTTTTATTCTTTGGATCATTGATTTGGCCTTTTACAAGGTTTAGTTGGTATGATTATCGCATTGGGCGAAATTGCATTTACTTGTTTTATCCAGCTTACTTAAACTCCGTCATAAAGGAAAGATGGACCTTTAGTTTTGTTACTTTTGCAGCCGAAACACCCGTAGATTGACTACAAATAAAAACAACAACGACTTGTACAAAAGCATTCAACTTTATTGAATGAATGTGAGTTTCTTCTAGATGGCCTCACGTGCTTCTCGTTCTCTGATAATTTTATTTATTTATTTATTGGATTAAAAGTCATCCTTTCCGTAATTAAACTTTCGATAATATCAATAGAGTGGCGTCTACGCTTTTTAAACCCACAAAAATGGTTTTCCTCCCTTCTCGTCATTATCTCGATGCTTTTTCAGTATTCAGTTGTGAAACTTAATATAATAAATATTTTTTTTCAGTATTATCTGACTAATAAAAAAATAAAAGTCTTAACATCTAATTTGCAGATGATTTGCTTTTGCTCATATGGAATATCATGGAAGACGCCACTAATATTGTGAAAATCCTCAAGATTTCTTGACCTCTCAAGTATGAAAATTAACATAATCAAGTCTAAATTCATTTCTACATAAGAAAAATCAAGGGACCTTAACTCCCTTTCTTCAAAACCTAGGAGGACTTGCCAAAGGATCTTTCCCTACTAATTATCTTGGTTAGAGTATGTACTTTTAAGAGATTACCGTCTTCTTTTTCGACCACTATCGCGGAAAAGGTTGATAAAAGACTCACCTTATTCAATAACTTCTCACTATCGGTATCGACAAGATCGACTTTATTAGACTAAAAATAAAAATAAAATAAGATATTTCTCACTTGTGTTCTTCTTAAATTCTGCAATATCAGTTATGCACCTCTTTCTTGTAATATCAGTTGTGTCCCGGACTTCTTACAAATTTTGCAGTTATGCTCTTTAGTCAAGGTAAGGTAAGGACATAATTGATATTTCAAAAGGGTAAAAGTATGAATTTTGTAAAAAGTTAGGGGCACAACTAATATTACACAAAAGGGAGGGGTATAATTGATTTTGCACAACTCAAGAAGGCTAGCAACAACATTTCATTAAAGTAAATACGAATAATTCTATAAAAAAGAGAGAGGCAATGCTCGTATAGTATGAAGAGGGAAGTGATATTATTCCAGCACAGAGTGAAGGAGACGAGGTTAAAGAGTAACACACTATTTGTTAGAATGAAACCAGATTATGAATTATTTTTCAAAAAATTATATTCTATTGAATAATTACAATTTTTTCTTAAAAAATAAATAGTCAGGCCAATGGGTCGATTCAATTGGTCGACCTAGTCAAGCGATCTAACCTGATTTTGACCGTTTTTATTTTCTTGGTAAAAATCAAGTGGTGGACCATTTTTCTTTCAGACGGTTGGTTTGATTTTTAAAACATGGTTATAACCTTGTCGAAAATATTTATTCATGTTAATGCATATACCTTCGTAATCAAGGTTTCCATGGTCTAGAAGCCCATCCGCGTGCATGATTAAGGACCTAATCCTATATGCTCCTAATAAAATCTAGGGATTTTTACCCGGCAGATCCTATAATCTTCGTCAATTACCTCTACGACCTTTGAAACATCGAAATTCCTTCCTCGACCCCGTAAACTTGCTCCGTCTTACCCTATAGACCTTGCCGTTTTGTGAGAATGGCATGAGATTCAAAGATGATGAACACATCAAGCTAAAGAGTTAAGGATCATAAATGAAATAAATTTTCAACCATGTATTAGTTAGAAAAATGGGTGTTTGTGGCATCGTCGGTGAAAACACTCCAACCTCTAATTAGATTTATACTTTAAATAAACATATACTTATCTTTTAAACCTTAAATGACATTTGCTGAAATCACATAAAAGACAAATCTTAAAGGTTGGATGTCTCTTTATTATCTTCTAAAGTTTAGGCGTGACATTGAAATTACACATATACTCTGTTTTTAAAATGGTGCCATAATTGACCAATTTATTGAATAATTTGAACAGCAGTCGTCATATCTTTTGGTGTTAAATGTGCAGCAACGAATAATTGCAAAATTAGCTTATGTTCTTCTAATTAGCAATGGATATTTTATTCATTGCGAAAGATTTATATAACAACGATTTATTCATCGATTTATTCGTTAAAATTTATACAAAATGTTGTTAAATTTATCGACGATTAGAGTAAAATATCAACAGACAACCATTAGTATATATTCTTTGCTAGAAATATAACAACAAATAAAATAATCGTTGCGCATTTAAAGAAGTAACTGATATTATTCATTATTATATTTTAGCTACGGATGATATGAATTATTCGTTGCCTTATGTTAATTTTGTTGTAGCGAAATTAATAAACTTCAAAGAAAAATCTAACGGACCATACTCGCTGATGTTATGGGTATTAAATGGCTGGTAATTTCTGGAACTTATGCTTGGAAGTCATTCTTCAAACAAAATATAAAATGTGGACGCAGTTGCCAAGAAGTATATGTACATTGGCACCTCTCATAAAGAACCAAAAAAGGCACCAAACAAAAATTCGGAATTTCGAATTATCATCCGCGAGGCGAGATAAGGGCAGCGAAATCGTCGCATCTTCATCCCGTCAAAGAAAGACTATATAAAAAACAGGGCGAGTGAGTTGCCTCTTTCCCATGGAAGAAGAGTCGGATTTTGTGGATATTTGTTCGACGATTCACGGCCTCTGTCTGGTGCAGGTACTCTGCTAGGTCTCGCTGGTCTGTTCGGGGATGAAATTCTGTCCGCTTTCTGGAGGATAGAAGAAAAGGAATTAGAGTTGAATAAGAAGAAAAAAGGGAAGGTCAAGGCGGGGATATGGTCTCGCCGAGTCTGCATTTCCGGACTCGGACGTTCATGGACCCTTCCGTCCAGCTCATCTTGGCCTCCCAGCACTGCCGTCGCGGCGCCTGTTTGGTAAATAACACCAACACGTTAGCTTAACAAACAAGGCAACAAAAACCATGATGTTGCATATGTGTACAAAAATTACAGCATACAGTGTGTAGGGAGCTCTTTCAATAGGATGTTATCTTTCTTGACTTCAGAAAAACTGCCCATATTTTGTAAAAAAAAAACATCAGCAAAATTGCAAAATAGGTAATCATTTTGTATTTTAACAAATACATTGCAATGCAAAAATGTACATTGTAAAATACAAAACTACACATTGCATTTTTTTTAAAAAACAAACATCAAAACTATACATCATAATACAAAATATTTACATATTTTACAAAATTGTTGGCATTTTTTTTTACAAAAAAGGATGGACTTCTTGAACTTAGGAAGAATCATGTCATATATTAAGTATCTCTCATATCGCAAGCACACGCACATGACACACACATATGAATTATCCAATGTAACATGTGTTCAATAGAGTATTAGTGAGCACAAATTAGACCATACATATGTATTAACAATAACTACATTTCTAATTATATAAATATACATGTTTAATAACGATTATATTTAAAATTATATTATATCTTTTAAAAAGGGAATACAGCTTTGGAAAGAAAAATATTAAAATCAATAATTTTGAACAAGATTGAGATCCAAACACTCAAATCAGTAATATATACACAATGATCAAGTAAATGATCGTTGTAAAAAATAGATCAGTAATAACAAATAACGACCACTCCATAATACTACAATGTACATAATTCGGTAATATGTACATATATGCAATTGTCAAATAAATGCTTGTTGCGAAATCATTAATATATATATATAATATATATATATATATATATGAAATGGCTACACTGGATAACTGGATATATAACGAGCATTGCATTTATTTCTGTAAAAATTCCTTTATTCATCAACGAAGTATTTCATTTATTTTACTAAGTCTTTCTTCCTTATCATCATGTGTTTAATAACCTTTTTCAAGGTACCATTTCTGTATTAATTGTAAATACGAAGAATATATTAATAATTACATGCTTAATCTATTACTTGAGTAATATTCCTAACTTACTGGCTATTTATTTGTTATTAATGATCTTAGAACAATTATTTACTTTAGAATTGTATATATATTACCGAACCGTGACATAAGACATAAATATATATATATATATATATATATATATATTATTGATTTGATGATAATAATTTACTTAAGAACTATATATTCATTAGTTGAGTAATATCCTTAAATATTGAATTTTGTTCAAACTAATACTACAATTCGAAGTCATTGACCATTTTTCTATAATATTATTGATTTCAGAACAATCACTTACTTGATCATTGTAAATATATTATTGAATTATGTATAGTGTAATATTATGGATGTAAATTACTGATTATTGTTTGAGAATTAAAGATGTTGTAATAACCATTTACTTGACTATCGTGTGTGCGCGCGTGCGTGTGCGTGCCTGCGCGTGCGTGTGTATTACTGATCCGGGTATCGGGATCTCAATCAATTATTCATTTGAATATTTTTTTCCAATACTATATTCACTTTTTCAAGGACAAGATAAGATTAGAATAGTATTTGTTGTTAAATTGCCAAGTATATTAACATCCTTTTAAAAACGACAACCTTATAAATAGGTAAGCTTTCAATTAGTAATTCATATGTATGATCTAAAATTAGTGCTCACTAAGATTCTAATGGGCACAAGATTCATTGGATATGTTACACACACTATGTATTTTATATCTAACTCAATCATATTCAAGTACGTGTATACATATATTTGGATTTATTACAAGATTTATATCGTCTTCAACCACTTTTTTCTTTCCGATTCGATTTAATCCGTTATGGAAGAACAATGCGATCATCATCCACTTAAATTGATTTGATTCTAGGGTCTAACCTAATCTGACTTTTACAATAAACGATTTCTAATTCGATTTTATAGGCATTGATTTTTAGCAACAAACATTGATGATCATGCTAGTTATCAAAACAGCTTTAGGTAGGTTCTTTTTGATACATTTGGAATTTATAGAGATCACTTCACAGTATAAGTAGCAAAATAATAATAATATAATAATAATATGATTTTTCTACTTAAGTCGAAGCCTAATGGTACTCTTGACTAAATTTTCCTTAATCCATCTAGAGTTGGGGAACGGATCCTCTGTTGTAGGAAAGGTGTGGTAATCCTCATTAGGTTATTTTTTCATGATTTTGATTTCAAAGTTTAATCTTAGAGATTGAATTTTACTTTAATTCTCTATCTATCCTCCAAATTTTGTCCAAATCCGAACTAATTTGCTATTTTATTTTAATTGTCAAACATTCGGTCATAATCCAAGCAACTTAAATTCGATTTAAAAAAGATCCAAATGTTTAGGCATTAAGATAAAATAGCAAATAAACTCGGATTTGAACGAAAATTGGAGGATAGGTAGAAAATTAAACTAAAATTTTAATATACAAAATTAGATTTTGAAATCAAAATCATGAAAATAAGCTAATGAGGATTAGAGCACCTCTGCTGCTATCTTTCCTACAACGGAGGATCGGTTTCTGTAGAGTTGATGACATACTGGTCCAACCTCCGTGTGTTGGTGCCACTACTATACCGTTTGGATCTAATTCTCCTTTCATGTGGCATCTTCACTTTGGACACATTCCTCTTCAAAAGTCGTGTCATGTTCTCTCTCATATCTTTGCTCGTACTACCTTGGAGTGTGAGACATGTCATCTTAGGAAGCATCATCGTTCTTCTCTTTCGAGTCGTCACAGTAGTCAGTTGTTTGAGATGTTTTCGTTTTGATATATGGGATCCTAGTCGTATTCCCGATCATTAGGGACATCGATTCTATATGATTGTTGTGGACGATTCTCTTGAGTTTTCTTGTTAAAGAATAAATTTGATGCGTAAGGGGGAACGCCAAGGGCCGTCCAATGAGCATCCGAGGGTGGCGGCGCATGATCGGCAGGTGCGATCACACACATCCCGAAGCGCATCTAATGGCTCCTGGGCGCTGCACAGCAGTGCATCTAACGGTCCGTGCGTGTTACAGCAGAAGCGCTCTCGATACAAGGAGGGAGAGAGGGGGATTATTAAGAAGTAATACGTACGTACCCTGTTCCAGTCGTAGGGATCCATCTCCGGTGCGATGACCTGAACGGACTGGAGCTTCTCCACTCCCACGTACTCCTTGCTGTAGCACCTCTTCTCCTTCTCCTCCTTCTGGTACCCCGTGACGGAGCCCACCCGCCTCATCCCGTCCGCCCGCGCCTCGTCGAGGAAGAACAGCACGGGCTCGCGGCAGACGTCGGAGCTGAGCGGCCTCGTGTTGAAGGTGAAGGGCCCGTCCTTGTGAGTCCCCCACGTCCGGAACGTCTGGAAAGGCGTCTGGAGCTCGTCGGGCGCCACGGAGCGCGGGTAGACCTGCACGGCATAGCCCCACGAGACGGAGATGGACCAGTTGAGGGTGTGGTCGTAGCACATAGTCTGCTGGAGGGTGCGCGAGGGGTCAGCGCGGCTGGCAGCTATGAGCCTGGCGAGTGCCTCCAAGCGCGTGGCGGCGTTGGGGATGATGGGATCTATATAGTCGAGGTGGTGGAAGGACACCAGCGGCGCCACCGGGTGCGCCGCCAGAAGCCCCAACGAATCCCCTCGGATGTCCATCTGCACCGGACCCCAATTGATATATCAATTCAGATATATTTTAACCATAGGAGAAATAACTCGAAGATAAATTAATAAAAGGTGTTTTTTTTCAATACTACTACTAAAGTTCTATGCAATTACACCGCAACTCCCATAACATTTGTCCTTACACTCAACCAACTATCTGTAATTTTACTCTATTTAACACACATGCCCTTCTATATGGTTTGGTCGCAGACGCAAAGTTGTTATAATTACATGATTGATGGTGTAATTTACAAGAGTCAATAAAATGTGTTGTAATTGGAAAGGACTTTATAAGGATCATAAACGTAAAAGATCCTTAGTGTACACAAAAATCTCGATGAATTATGTATCTAATTTTGATTGTGGGAATGAACATTAAACAATAGCATTGTGATAACTTTTAAGATTTGTTTAAACATTATTTTGAGCTAATAGAGTAAATTACACAAAAGTCTCTGAAACTATACACCGAACTTCAATTCAATACTTGAGCTTTAACAAATAACATATCTTTAAAACATGTCGCAATATAATTTTGACCTATGTTATTTAAGGTTACAAAGACAAAATAATCAACTAAATTTCTACGATTGTAGACTACATTAAGACAAATATTAAAGATTAGACAATCACATTCTTATTTTTCAAAAGTAAGTACAACATTGAGATCGGGCGTATAGTTCAGAGAAAATTCTGTAATTTACTCCATAAAGAAAAGACAACAACAATGGAGATCATATAACATATGGTAAATGGGAGTTTTATACCATGATTACTCAAATATTATCCAATTACACCTAGACCCACGGGCGATTTCTTAATATACGTAGACGAAATGAGTTGGAAAGATTAGAATACTTTTTTTTGTGTAAATTGCAAAAAGGGATCAAGTATGCCTCGATTACCAAGATCATAATTTTTTAATATAAAGAAAAAGAATCTGAACTATTAACTTTAGAGTTTAACGTGACATAAAAGAATCGTAGAAATGCACGTAATTAAGACAAACTACTCTTTGTTGTATTTGAAAGACAATGCCCCTTCTTGAGAATTGATGCGAAGTTAAAGCTGTTTTCTGTAATATACCCCACATTTCATTAACGGCGGATGTTTAATTGGATGAAAAAAGGGGTAAATTGGTAACATGACGTATCTATTGTCTTTTTCTTTAATATCTATATTAATATTACTAGCTTACATAATGACTACAAGGTAATGTGAAATGTTATCGTGTGATTTCTTTACAAGACTACATCAGTGAATACAATATCCGTACCCCTTCGGAATGCAAACAGTTGGATACGGATACAGAAATAGGTATTATCGTATTTTTATCCGTTTCTTAATATGAATACGGATGCGGATACGGATATTGACGGATATTAAAATTATCTTACTATACCCTTAAAAAATGGATACTGTTGTAAAACGGATATTGATCGCACATAAGTAATGTTATAAATACTCTAAAGAATCGACTTAAATATATAAAAATTGGATGAAAAACACATCATATTAATTTACTAAATGTGTATTTGTATCATAAAAATTATATAAATATGACAAAAGAAGGTAGATAATTATGTTAAATAGGGTTAAAAATAAATCTATGACTATTATTTATATACAAAAACAAATATACGGATACATATACGGATATTTGCGAATATTAAAACGATATCTCTATCTGTATCCATTTTAAAACGGATAGTGATACATATGTCAAAATCTATATAAAAAAGATACGGTGGTAGATCAGATACGGATATACATCCCTATCCGTTTGCATCCCTAGTACGCCTCCAAGATATTACAATATCGGTTATACCTTTTCTTTTTGAGAATATCAGTTGCATCCTTGACTTCTTATCGTTCTATCACTTGTGTCATTCGGGTTAGTTGCCGTCCATCCCCAACACAAAAAGACGTTAACTGAGGATACAAGCACAAATAAATTCTAAAAAAAAGGTTGAAAAGTCATCCACATCCCCTTCCTCCTCCCAAATCTTCTTCCTCTTCCTCGTGTTCTCTTCCTCATCCTCAGCCTCCTACTCCTCCTCCACCAATAATGCTTAACTCTTAGATCCATAATTCCACCGACCACCGCTGACTACCTTCCCACCTCCCCCTCTCGTTCGTCCAACTCTTGATGAATCAACTTCCTTCAAGCCCTCTTCTTTAGCAGCCGAACAAAGAAGCAATGGGGCGGTGGGAGGTGGTCAGCGGCACATGGAGAGGAGAAGGAGGAGGTTCGGTGGGGGAGGGGCACAGTTGAGGAGGAAGGGACGAGTTCCATACTTATGTGCATGAAGCGCCCATTCCCATCTCCATCTCCCGCAAAGCATATCAAGGAGCTTCTCGTGAAGGTTGGGACATATGAAGGAGAAGAAGGGGAGGGGGCGAGCTAAAGAAGGGAGAAGGGGAGGGGGCAAAATGGAGGGGGAAGAAGGGGGAGGGGGAGGTTGGGGTGGAGAGAGAGGAGGAAGAGGGGGGAAGGGTGGGCGAGCAGGAGGGGGAGAAGGGGGAGGTTGGGGTGGAGAGAGGTGGAGGAGGAAGAGGGGGGAATGGTGGGCGAGCAGGAGGGGGAGAAGGGGAAGAGGGGGTGGTCGGCGGGGGCAACGAATGAAGAAGAAGGGGAGGGGGATGCGATCAACAAGGGGAGGGTATCGGGGATGAGGCGGAGGGATGGGAGGGAGGGTGAAGACGTCAAGCGTTGGAGAATGAAGGGGGATGGGGTTAGGGGTTTTTATTTTATTTTTTTTTGAAATTTTTAATAGTCATTGGATAGACCATAGGTTAGATTAATCCAATGATATGGTTGGATTAACGGAAAAACTAATGGAGGGCTATGGGAGTGATACGGAGTGACTATTCAAAATTTCTCGTGTAATTCACAATCACTCAGAGTTATGATTGTAATTACGAAATTACTCAACGTTATGGGTGTGAATTTTTCTATATATATAGGGTTTAATGTCACAATCCCTTGGGGGCAACCAAGGACTACTCCCGCACTATATTTCGATAATTTTTTATTCTTTTTGAAAAATACTGTTATGGATTTTCTTCATTATATCCATCTAATATGTCATTCTACTTTTGTCAGAAACATAGACTCATATCAGGGGCTGACCTACTTCTTGGTGAGACCAGACACATTATATCATAGATAAGATCCCATTATAACTTCACTAAATCAAGAGTAATGCCCCCCTTATTTGATAAATGTATCTCCTCCCCTACGTATCCATTAATCCCTTTCCCTCCCAGCAATACACTAATTGATGCCCACCCGCTTGTTAATCTCATCCACTAATACTCATACAACTCCTATTGAATCCTTTCCATTAATTATCCATTCCAAATCAAATCCTTTAGGATTTGAAT
Organism: Ottelia alismoides; assembly: GCA_037367405.1. NCBI lineage: Eukaryota > Viridiplantae > Streptophyta > Magnoliopsida > Alismatales > Hydrocharitaceae > Ottelia > Ottelia alismoides. The sequence continues at coordinate 202,216 of JAZKJV010000169.1, forward strand.
AGTCTATGTAATATTACTTTACCGAGAGTGTGTAAGCATGGTGAATGATATTAAATTATTCGTTTTTTATGTGGTAAAAATCTAGTCAAGAAACCGACTTTGTGAATGTACAATATTAAATGAGGCATACACTAACTAACTATTTTTCTATGGTAGACACAAAATCTAAATGATATCATCACTCAAGTTACCAAACTATATTCAAAATAACACTCCCTCCTCATGATGCTTATTTTTCAAAGGATTGAGTGATTATCAAATTTCCATTGATGATGTCTATTCAAATAAAGCTTCTTTTGATGCATTTGTTTGTTTTAAATTTTATTTGAAAAAAAGGTGGGAGATAAGAGTATCATCATGTTTATGATATCACATGTAGGGATGCGGGTGGATGCAGATATATTCTACCATTGTATCCGCTTTTATGTGGATATAGATATATGAGTTTTATTTTGATGAATATCAAAACATATAGATTTGAATTTTTATTTTTATTTTGCATATATGAATATGGATAGTGATATTTTTTCCATTTTTAAAGATACAGATATACATAAAGATACATATATGTTATGGTAGATAGATCTATATCTATATCATAAGCAATAATATTTGATTCTAGGATATATGGATATAGTTTTTATTTTGGTGGATGTAAACATAGATAAAAATACCGATTTGTTTGTTTGCTGAAAAGTTTATTGATAGAAACACCGTTTCAATTTTTAAGGATATGCATACAGAATATGGTATACCCATATCCTCCCATCATTATATCGATTTTTAAGTAGATATGGACGGGTAGTATTATTTTGAAGTGTAGGGATGTAGATTTTATTTTTATTTATGAATACAGATATGGATACAAATTGTTAATTTGATTATAGATTTGAATTACATGGTTTCATATTTACATATTGAATGAAAGAATACTTTAAATTTATTGCAAGATATATGTTTGACTCACTTAGTGATGAAAATGGTATAAACCTCTATGAAATATGAAAATATATGAGATCAATTATAAATGAAGGAACGATTTAATTTTATCGTATTATTTATCATTTTGTATTATTAAAAAAATGGGGTATGGATTTTTTATTGATCAATAGTATAAATGGGAAATACTTTAAACTATGAATTTTTTCTTTAAAAAATTAGCATTTGACTGATAATAATATGATATAAAATTTGAACAATAAGGTGTCCCACCTACTATGAAATCCTGGATCCGCCACTGATATCAAGTCCAAAATTTTACGATGCATTCACTCCCTGGCTTAGAAAATTTTCACTCTGTCGAGATGGTGTCACGATAGTTCTGGAATAAATTCGGACAAATTTGTCGGCGTTCCTCCATACCAATCCATGTGCAATTTGCCAAAGGATGTTACATCCACTTGACTAAGTAGCCTCAAAAAAGGCCTCGTGTTGCGATCACGTCTAGAACATCTGCAATGCCTTAGGCTTCGTTTGGTTGCAGGGTTGGGTTGTGGTACACCGGTGTACCCCTCCTTCCAACCCTCCCAACCCTCCTCACAGTTTACAATTCACAGGGGTACCCCAACCCAACCCAACCCAACCCAACCAAACAGACCCTAAGGGCCTGTTTGGTTGCTGGGTTGGACTGGGTTGGGTTGGCTGGGTTGGGATGGGTGAATAGTAATCTGTGAGGAGGAAGTACCCTTGTGAATAGTAACCAGGGTTGGGCCAACCCTGCCCAACCCTGCAACCAAACAGATAGATGATATGCATCAGTCACTACATGCAAAAGATTGAATACATCGAAATCGATGAAGTCTGGACATTTGAAAGTAGATCCAACTAACATGTTCTTGTGTATAGCCCATCATCCACTGACCAACTGTTGATGAAACTTTGCTGTGCCGGGGTTATATACAAAGTCCCATATATTCCCAGTGTAGTCTCTTGAGAAACAATAATAGAAAAAACACATACTTCGACATGTCATTCCTTAGGGAGTACTGTTTCACGTAAATCAATATTTTTCATTTGTTTATTGATTCATTGTTTCTTATTTCATATTTCGCAACATATGTTTTAATGCCATCAAATCGAGTTCTTTCATATATTGTTAGAAAATATTTGTTGCTCTGGATGGTTGATTGGATATGTGAGATAAAAAATTTGACCTATGACAATGAATGTTTTTGAATATATATATATTGTGTTAAATCTGTAAAAATTTTCATTGCAAAATTATCTTTGGTTGTTTTAATTTACAACGAATGCTATTGTTAATGGTTCGTATTACAGTGATTATACGTTGTCATTAAAATTTACACGAATCGGGTCTAATTTAACAATGATAAGAACAAAGTCAATAAGTACATGTTATAATGACTAGTTGCTCATGCCATGGAAACGAATACGGGTACTCATCCTGATTTTAACGAAACCACGACAATTTTGCAACACACTCGTTGTTATAAATTTAACAACGAAAAGAGACCCATCCAAAAAAACAAAACGAAGGAGGACTTCAAATATTTACAACAGTTCTTTCATCTTTATATACAGATTGCTCGACAAGATTAATTTTATGAAAAACATATGGTTGAAAACGAGCTTTGCCTCAAAAGAAGCAAGTGCAGTAAAAGCTTTTATGTTACATTTTCTTACTCGGAAGAAAGAAAGGCAACCGCATACACACAAAATGGAAAGCAGATCCTCCACTGGTACAGCAGGTGTTGTAACGTAGATGCGGAATCACAATCGGATGGCCCTCGGCGGAGGCCGGGATAGCTGATGTGCACCTCCAAGGTGATCCAGCAGCTCCTCTGACCCCCTCTGCACACAAATCATGATACGTAAAGAAAAGCTATATAGCAATCCAGCACGTATAAAACCCAAAGCACGAATGCGATCACGCGGAAAGCACGCAGCTACACATATGCGTTCGGGCACAATCGTTCAGTTTCCAGTGAAGAGATGGGCGCCGGCTGTGTAGACGAAGTGCGTGGGATCCGCAAGCCCGAAGACGCTCATGACCATGGACGCCACAATCTTCACCACCCTCATAAATTTCTTAAACTTGGACCTCAGGTTGTTATTACCTTGGTGAGGCACCAGCCACGCATTGCTTAAATTCACAGACGTCATGGCCCTGCAGCTATTCGCATCGTTCGGGAACACCTTCCTGTCCCAGTACTCGGCCAGCAACCCCTTCACGCAGTGAACATGGACGTTGTACCTCCCGTCCATCGTCGCATATCCCCATGTGTCCACGCTCTTCCACTGCTCCACCACCAGCTTCTTCAATCCGCACCTCAGGCACTCTTTCGTGAGTTCGCCCCTCAGGTACATCTCGATGTTCTCCTCGTCTCCCGGGATGCCGCCGACCCTGATGGTGGGCTGGAGGTTGACACAGCAAGGATGGAGGTTCCTCTCGTGGCTGGTGTGACTGCAGTGGTAGAGGAAGCCCCGTATAGGCTTGCTGCATGCGTCGCAATGCGTCCCGCTGCCTCCCTGAGTGCGGAAGCGGAATAAGCACCTGCGGAAGAAGGGGTGCGAGCGTTGGTCCTCCGGACGCGCGCAGAACTTATGGAAGTCGCAGCCGCTGCGGCATAGGCGCTCTGTGCACTGGAACCTCTCGCCGCAGCCGTGGTCTTTGCAACCGTCGCAGATGTAAGCGTCGTTCTTGTTCTTGAAATGAAGGTCGTGATTGTGCAGTTTGCGGTCTGTGATTATATCCGTCCTCATTGTTCGCGTACAATGAATCTCTTCTTCTCGGATTAAGAAGCTGCAACCATCACTTGACTCCAGTAGTCATTACACATAAATTACGACGGACGAATATGATGCAAGTTCGTACCTGTGCTGTTTTGCTCCCGATCTGAATCCTTCGCAGGTATCGGTGGATACAAGCCTCGACTTGGTTGCATGTTCGATTTATAGAGAAATGAGATTGAGGTGGCGGGACGAAACTACGACTTGAGCCATCGTCAGGTAACTTCTCTGTCTTTTCCCTAATCGACGTGCAAAGCATTTTCTCGAAGTCGTATGAATCAAGGTTTTTGAAACCCAACCGGAAACCTTGTTGAAATGGTCGAATCGGGTCGAACCATGTAATCAAACCGGTTCAACCGGATGATGACATCATCATTATTTAAAATCGGATTAAACTAGACCGGTGAAAAAAAAGTGGTTGAACCGGCTAATCAAACCGAAATGAAATAATATATATATATATATAATATACTTAATATACTTGAGATATATATAAAATACATAGATAATGTATATATTTTACAGTATACATAAAGTATTTTTCTTATACATCATCAAATATCATACATATCATATATATATATATATATATTATTTGGACTAGATGCTCTATAACATGATAATAGTTTAATTATTTTTAAAACCCAACACATGCAAAAAGTTGTGCCAGTGTAGTTGGTCGGAAGTGTGAAAAAGGTAACCAAAGGTCATGGGTTCAACTCCCATTATCAACAATATTTTTAAATAATTTAAAAATTAAATGCGGTTCAACTTCGGTTGAACCTGGTTAAACCGGGTCAAAAAAATAGGTTGAACCGGGCGGGTTAATTAAAATTTGAACAATTAAACCGAACCGGCATAACCGGTTAACCGGACCGGTCCAGGCCCGGTTCACCGGTCGAACCGGTCGAACCGGCCGGTCCGGTCCGGTTTCAAAAACACTGGTATGAATACAATATGATAGCTGAGTTTTTTTTGTAATATACCCTATTAACTTGAACTTTGACATTTTTTTTTCTGATATTTACCTATAATCTTGAGAAGTTTTTTATTTAGGTATATAATCTTCGATAATCACGAATCACACCCAGAACTTTGAATAGTCTTTAAATCTTACATGGCGTAATCCTGTTTTAAATTCCATTTGTTTCACGGTTAATTTTTGATGGAATCCATCAATGTTGAACAATTTTATCTCTTGAAATAAACACATTTTCAAGTGATACATGTGAAATCCCGTATTTTTAGTCTAAATTTGTAGTATTTTCAACATCCAAACAATTTAAATGATTGTCATTTTAGAGAGCTCGTCGAGATCTTTCCAAGGAGCTCAAGAGCATAAAATTTTGGCATTCCTAACCCAAGATATATATGTGTTTAAATTGGATGATCGAGATACATACATGGATTTGAACCGGATCTGAATTTGGATCTACTTTCACCTCTCCTTCTATTAAAATAATGTGATAGGATGCCCTCTTAAAAACCTAGCCACCACCATCTGTCCCCCTCATTAGAGCACCACAACCTTAGCTGCATTAGTCGTCGGAGGGTCACGTCGACGTCGGAGAAGGTGCTCTGACCGAAGATCCGTGACCACCATCGCATAGGAGAGCTCGATGTCAACCGTTGCCCATTCAACTTCGTATGGATATCAGATATTTGTGTTTCATCTCTTTTGATATTGATGTATGATTTGATCTCAAAATTTCTCTAATCCTCTCCCAGATGGAGTTTCTATTTTACAATAGGTAGTATTGTTCAGGTTGATGATTTATATCCAGCTATTATCCGTTTTTGCCTGTGGTTCTTGTGCACATGAGACTAACGAATATTGGAAACAATCATACATGATCATACTTTATCTTCGGACATTGCATGAGGGTGATATCCTTATACGCTTTCGGATTAGCGAAATCGGAGTATTACAACATTATGCACATGAATTCGGACATTGCATGAGGGTGATATCCTTATACGCTTTCAGATTAGGAAAATCGGAGTATTACAATAATGTTGATCAACTCATTACTTTCCAGCAACCCTCTCGGCTCTCCAGATTGATAAAAAAGATTACCCGATGCTTCTTTATTGATGAGAATGTACTTTTTATAGAAAGACTATTACTTGAATATGATGAAAATGACGATCAGATTTTGATGTTAATGGGTTTAATGCATATTAATATTGTTGGTTAATTTTTATCATATCTTATGATTTCTCTTTAAAGAAGCAAACGTTAAAATATCCAATTTAGTAATTGACGAATTCCAAACGACTTTTCGTTTCGTTTTATCTAAAATAATATAGAAAGGGATGGAGGCATTTCAATAAAAAACAAACTCCCTATTTCTTATTTATGATACTTTTTTTATCAATCATGCTGGAAAATCACACTTTCTCGTAGAATATTTGCTTAAACAAAATTTGATGATATTATTTTATCTTGATTAATTTTAACTAAGAAACAAATGTGTCGTTGTTTTCTTTATACGAATAAGTATCTACTAAGTTGACCCCCACGTTTAAGATTTAAATATTATTAGAGTTAAATATTCCCAGTACAAATTCGATTAATAGATTGGAGTTCAGTAAAATTTTGTAACGGCGAAATACATGAAGCGCACCTCAACCTTGTTTTATTAAGAAACAATTGGTGTACTATATAACTAAAGGATCAAACATGAGCTAGTTTATAGATAATGTTGTGAAGAATATACGTCTAAATTGATCTGATTGTTTTTCATCCATATAGATAAAATTCATAGCATTAAGTAGGAATTGTTATAATTGAATATTAAAAGGAATTATGGTATCCTTGAGATGTATGTGTATTAGAATTGTCAAAATGTATACACTTATAATGAGTTGTGACCAATAAGGATACAAAAGAAAATTTCAAAACCATGAAGTACAACATATCATTCAGTATATCAAACAATTCTACTCCCAGCATGTTGATGATCGGGTAGTTGGAGTTAGGTGATGTAAGGGATTGAGTATGTACCCTTGAACATCAGGTAGATGTCATTAAGGTCGCTACCCCAACAGACGAATTGGATGACGCGTTGCACCTAGCAGCTTGGTAGCATTTGGAGTCGCTCGACGAAGTTGGAAGGTGGCACGGTTGACATTTTTGATTTCACACTTATACATGATATTAGGACTCATAGTAGAATTGGGTGTGACCGTATCAAATTCCATTTCAAGTAATATCATTGTGAGAGGTGTTCCGGGATGTGATTTGAAGTTGGAGAAATCAGATTATATCTTATCACGTTCTAGTTAAACAAAGGTCCTTAGATGTTTACTCAAGGTGACAAACAAGTTCCTGCGTAACGGAGACCTACGAGTCGCATATTGGCGTGTGTTAAATTAATACGGGAAATGATTCATGATCGGATGTTGATAATTGTAATTGTATACGCTGTGAACTCTAACCAAGGGATGGAAATATCAATATCAACGTGGTAGTCATCAAACGATGATTAAATTAATTAATAAATTAATAATAATATAATCTCTTGTAACTTAATTAGAACAGTTTGATATATTCCAGTTCCTATAATTTATGCGAATGCCATTAGATAGAGTTACTTACACATGCTTTGCTTACCCTTGCACTAGTTATTATAGTGATTATTTCGTTACTGGACAATTGCTCATAACGTTACCCTAGTTTGAACCCAACATGTATAGCTGAGCAACAACCACAACAGTAGCAGTTTTGAGAAGATCGAACTTTCTACATCATACTTGCACCGAACTTGGTACATTTACTTAGAATAATTTATTTGCTTAGTATTATTTTCTTTTTCCTTTGAGAGATAATGTAATGAGGAAATTTGAATTCTATAGTTATATTTTGTATCTCATTTGTGGACATGGACTTGATGATAATTGTTAATGAGAATGAATGTTGCAGTTACATTTCATTCTATATTATTCTCTTGTTGTTATATATATTTCAAATGATGATCTAATATTTATAAGATGGTTTGCAGAGTATCATATTCATGGGTGTATTTGAACTGTAGGTCCAATGCTCCCGTCCCGTTGATTTCGGTAGCCGGAGGAATGGAGCATCGCAATACCCCTCATCTTCCTCCCTCTGGACAACCAGAGAAGCATCGTGAGTCGCATCGTTACTTCAGGTTATAACAGTGGCCACTCCTTCAGCCACCACCATCGTGAGCAGCATGCTCTACTTCAGATCATGCCCCATCGCTACTTCAGGTTATCACGGTGGCCGCTTCTTCAGCCTCCCATGCAACGACAACTGCAACCACAAAGTTAGTTACACCACATTAAGATCCAACCCTAATTGGCTTGCTTCAATTCCTTTTGAGTCAATAAAAAAATGTCCTATTTTTACGTAAATTTACAATGTAGGAAATCATCTTGAGATTGTAACAATTATGATACTCAATATTGGGAAAAATAATTCAAAGTTACATAGAAATAGATGGGAGACGGGCAACAAGCTGCGCCGCCAATCCCTTTTGAATGGCAACTCCAATTCTTCGAAATACAACATTCATAGACTTGGGGACCATAACATTGCTATGCATGATTTTTTGAATCCTCTTAAGGAGCTCCACTGCTTCACTTGCCAAGAACCCAAATGTATCAAAATCAAAGGGGATGAATACGTGTTGATTGTCAATGCAGGCCTTCTCATGCTTAGCCACTTTAGCTAAGGCAGCTTTTTGTGCAGCGCATCCCGCAACAAAATCACTCTTTATCGGACCCACCAATGGAGACACTCCAGTCAAATCAACACATACATGCTTTCCTCCAGCCCATCCAAATATCAAGACATCTGCCGGTCTAAGTGTCGATCTCCCCTCTTGTGGATCAGTTAAGAAATTCACCGGTGCTTCTTTTTTTGAAGCAACACCTGCACGTCTGAGTATATCAAATAGAACATCTCTGACAAGTTCATGTCTGTATTTAAAACATGGAAGCTCGCGACAATGAACGACATGATCCCCAAAAGCATCCAAGCAAGATTTGTGGCATACTGGACAAGCCTCATCTGGTGGGAAAAGGGCAATCATGAGGCGGTACTTGAGAATACTACGATATTCAATGGGTGACATATGCAATCCAAGCCCCTCAATAGGAATAGCAAGTAGGAAATCTTGGGCATGTTCAGCTTGTAAACAATGGAAAATTGTTTTTTACCTAGCAGACATGTCAAACTCAGCTTCCATATCTTTTACGATTTTGCTAAAAAAAGAATTCGCCAAAGCATTCTGGGCTTTAGGGGGGATGGTATCCTTACTAGCAAAATGTGTAAGATCAATAGATGGGAGTGCAACACGTAGGCCTTCCAAAGCATTAAGGAAATCAGAATCCATACCATGTATCCCGCTGTCTCGTAGCATGTGGTCTTAGAGCATCCAGGATTGAGCTCTGGAGGCCACAAAAGCATATGCAGAATCCTCAATAGCTGAGTAAAGACCTAAACCGCCGAGCCAGATGGGTAGCGACGCCACTCTCCATTGAAGGTCACCAAAGAAAGAACCTCCAACCACCACAATATCCTCAATAGCTCCACGTAACCCTTTGTCAAACCATGCAGCGACCCGTTTCGTGTATGTGGATTGACATGTCCGTAAGCCGAACATAAGCTTGGCAGTACCCATAAAAGAACGTAATAGAAGTAGCTCACTTTGTGGATCATCCAGCTGAGGAAGTAAATACATTAAGTCAACAGCCTTGGTAGCCCTCATCATAGCCAACTCTTCAATAAAGTCTTTATCTCTACTCACAGCTCCTCCAAGCAATTTCACACCTAGCCGCGACCTCCCAATATCTATGGGAAACAAACCTTCACGGATCTTCTGACCATCACATGAAGGCCAGAACAGCTCTGTTTTTTTATATTTAGAAAAAGCCCCATCTCTGGACCCCTGCATTGAATAATGTCAAGTGCCTTGGCCACTTCTACAGTGTCCCCAACAATTGTCCCATCGTCAAGATACCAAGCATGAAGTATGAGTTTACAATTGTCTCAGATCTCATGAATAAGTGGGTGTAATGCTAGAGAAAAAAGAAGGGGGCCTAAAGGGTCACCTTGCTGCACTCCTGTTGATGACCGCAAATGATTGTCTCCAATATATAATCTGGCGGCTTGAGCATAGATAAATTCCACCCATGGAGAAATAGAGGGGCATCTCCTCCTAACTTCCTCAAGCATTAGAGATCTATCTATTAAGTTGAAAGCATTAGAGAAATCCACCGTAAGCATAGAAAGAGATCCGTCTCCGTGAAGCTTGCTCAAAAGATGATTGGTGCTATGTAAGATGGCTTCCGCTCCTCCAGATACACCAACTACAAATTGAAAGTCGTTAAGATAATTAGATGTCTCCTTGCTAACCCCTGCCATAGCAACTTTAGATACAAGGCACCTCCATATAGTACCTACCGCAATAGGACGAATGCTGTTGTCCGGTTTGAGCAGTGGAGTTAGAGGTGCAGAGGCTATAAACTCAGCCAGACTCAAAGGACATCTCCCACTAAGCCACAAATTAACTACCAAGGAAATAGCATGCAAGAGATCCTTGGCAACCGGTGATCCTTCCCCACAAAGAGCATCTAAAATATGTTGAGCCCTCAGACCATCTCTCCCACAAGATGTCCCTTTAGGAAAGGATTTGATGGCTCGCAAAATAACATCTGCATCAGCTGTAAGAGGAGACTCTGTAATCAAGATGTCTGGTGTGACAGGAGGCAGCTTATAAGGATGTTTAGCCTCTAAGGCCTTCAAGGTGTCTCCATTAAAAGGCGCCACTCCTGAAGAGCACAAAACCTTTATGGCTGCAGTAAAATGTCCATCTGCCACTTTGCGAAGACATTGTCTTATGCTAGAGCTTTGATATTTACCCTCCTCCAAAGATTTATTCTGATTAACAACTGAAACCCCTGAAACATCCCCCTTCATAAAATCACCCACCCAATTGGTGAAGCCATCTGTGCTGCCCCACTTAGTGAGTGAGCTCAAAATAAATTGTTGTTGCAAGAACCTTCTATTACCAGATCTTTTATCCCTCCTGTTCACGGGTCTGAAAACCTGTAGGGTGCATCGGGGAAGAAGCAGCAATCTCACCCAAGCTTGTAAGGATCCTGGCCCAGCTATAACTTGATGCAGAGCTGCTTTCAAAGCATGAGAGAAGGCAAGCCGACAACTTGGAGGAATGCTCTTAACAGTGGTGATCGGGTGCTTGAAAATATAATCAAGGAGCGCAGCATCAATAATCACACCATCATTAGCAGCAGGTACAACATGTGTTATGTGAAGGGTGGGTTTCAGGATACCGATAATGTGTCCTTGGACCGCCCCTGCACCATCTGTGGCACAAACAAGACCATCGTCATGATGGCAAGCATGACACAAAGCTTGTATCTTCATGCACCTTCCGCACAACCATTGATCCAGGACCCTCAAGGTCCCTTCTACTGCAAGAAAAAGATCAGGATCAACTGTGATTGCGTCCCGCAGAGTAGACACCCGATCATCACTGGAAAGATACACCCTCTTAATATGAGAGATTAAACGCATAATCCCTTTGCTCCATTCTCTTCCATCGGGACAACAATGGAAGTTCCAAAAAGGACAAATCACTCCACCAAGACGATGGGAAGAAATCTCTGTGGAGCAAGACCGCGATAATCCATGATGAGCAGGGGACGCGCGAGCACAAGGTGAAGAATGAATAGTTCCTCCTAAAGCAGAGACCGTCCCCGTGGGTGGACGAGTCATCTTCGAAGACGACAAGGTCGGAGAAGGTATGCAGGACGCTGGGCGGGGGTGGACTGGTTGGGGGGGGGGGGGGGTTGGCCGGTGTGCATGGGCAGACTGGTTGGGAGGGCTGGTTGGGGCAAGTGAAGGTCAAGTTTATGATGACGTTAAAGCAACTAAGATCGTTAGATGTCCATTGATATTTTACCTGGAATGACAGATATGCCCTCTCTTTTCTCCCTTTATGAGTTCTTCACCTAACTGGAGATCATCACCTCCACACCCGGTCCCATACAAGTCCCTGCCACCTCCTTCTTCACCAACCTCCACACACCGACGCCATCCAAATCCCCATCCACCATGTTGCTGGAGCCCCTCCCCTGGCTTGTTTTGGGATGTGCCCTCCCCAACCACACGAACCTTTTCCTCCACAAACTGTAGATATGCTCCTTCCCCCTCGACTTCTCAGACATGCTCAAGGTCCCCCACGAGGAGGCCAAGCGCCTCACCCTCCTCAAGCTCGTCGACTACCTCCAGCAACCCCATCCTCCCCTCACCAATAACCTCCAGCAGAACCTCCTCCTCATCTTCTCATCCAACATCTTCCTCTGCCTCCACTGCCCGAGATCGATCCAGAAGAGGAGGAAACTTACTATAACCCCACCTAGCCCTACTTCCAGATCATCTACAAGCTCCTCCATTATATCATATTCTCCGACATCGAACCCATCACCGTCAAGCACTTCATCACGATTCTCATGATCGCGAGTACCTCAAGATTGTTCCCTATCGCATCTAAGGCAAGTCCACGCTCTATCATCTCGCAATAACCTTCACATATTTGTTTAGTCTTTATAATTACAACGATGTAAATGGATAATAAGGACGAAAAATAGAAGCTCGACTCTCCTCAGTTGAATACGAGTCCCTTTCCGGCGGCACCCATTCGCGACGAAGATATGTAGGAGGAAGAGTTCCTTTTGGCCTCCATCTTCTATTGGTGACCAGTTGTGTCTTAGAGGAAGAAGAAGTAGCTCTATTGTCTATTGGAACACGAAGGAGCAACGCTTGAGATCCACCATGCTCTAGCACTCGTCTAGTTAATTCGTTGAAGCGAGTGAACCCAATCTACAACATTGATCGAAATGTGTGATCTTGCATGGATGGGATCTTGAGGAGAAGGTATTGGTCGGGTTGGAGTTCTTGATCGAGTCAAGAAAGAAGGCGGCTGGAGATGTTATAGAGGATTGGAAAGAAGATGAAAAGAACCAGAAGAAATTGGAGAACAATATCACCATTCCAAAGGTAATATTATATTTAAAATACTTCTGACTTAACAATGCACTAACGAAGGTCTCAATTTAGAATAAATGAACGACTTAGCTCCCTATTCATTATAATCTAGGGTTTTTATCAGTTGTGCCCCTCTGAGATATTGCAATATCAATTATGCCCCTCTCTTTTTTGGAATATCACTTGTGCCCCTACCTTGTAAAATTCACAGTCCTGCCCTTCTGTTAAGGTAAAGTAGGGGCATAACTGATATTGCAAAAGTGCAGAAATGTGAATTTTGCAAGAAGGTAGAGGCACAATTGATATTCCAGAAAAGAGAGGGACATAACTTATATTGCAATATCTCAGAGGGGCACAAATAATAAAAACCCTACCATCTAACAATGATTCCTTGTATTGGGAATCAACGTACAGATGGATCCCTTTTGGAATTTACCTTATTTTTTTCTTTATATAAAAAACCGATTAAAGTTTTTCCATTTATCCCACTGAAGGCTGACTATGAAAATTCAGATATGATGTACATGACTTTACAAAAAGGTACAAATAACTTTTTCTTAGAAATGGAATTTGCAAGATCTGAGCCTTGATTTGACTGAAAGTTTGACCTGGCATAGCTCAACCAGGAGACTCATGTTCAAGTAGCATGAACTATAATTACTGTGGCACGCTAGCATGCAGGCTCCAGTGATATTCCTCTAAGTTTACTGAAAGGAATGCCATATTATGAGAAAACAAAAAGGTTTTGGTAGAAATTAGTTTTATGCAAGTTAATAGACTTTAGGCCCTGTTCGTTTGGGTCATAAGGAGGAATGGAATAAGGGGAATAAGTCCCCAACACGCTTCCCCGTGGTACGACTATTCTACATTATTTCATCTTATTTCACTCTTATTCCTATCTTTATCCCACCTTACCTACCTTTATTTCACCTTATTCTCCTTATTCTTATCCTCCAGCCGAACGGAGAATAGACCCTTATTCTCCTTATTCCCCATCCTTATTCCTGCTTATTCTCCTACCGAACGGGCCCTAACAGGTGGAACATATAAAGAACTAGTGACATCTATCGTTAAAACACCGGATTTTGTCAGTTGTGCTCTCCTTAACCATTGCAATATCATTTATGCCCTCCCTTTTTTGCAATATCTGATGTGCCCCTGACTTCTTGCACCATTATCTCGTGTGCCTCCTTCCGTTAGTTTCGCTATTAATGAGTTGAACTAAATCATAGTTTGATTAACAAGAACATAAGTGTCAAAACAACACCCCCCATCACTCAGACCCCTTCCTGTACCCATTCTCTCTTAGGCCCCTTCCTACGCCTTCACCCCTCCCCCTCCAGCTCCTCCTCTTCCTCCTCCTCATCCGACCACAGCCTCTTCCACCCCTTCCCCTCTAGCTTCTCCACCGTCGACGACAACCTCTGCCCCTTCCCCTCCAGCTCCTCCTCTGACTCCGACCATCTGCTCCTACACCCCTCCCTCTCTAGTACATTAAGACCCGATATCTTTATTCAATCGCAACCACCACCTTTAGACCTCTACACTCGCTTCTTATACCACCATGATTCAAACCCCTTCATCCTTCGATCAAGTCGAAGATCCTCATATGATGTCAATGCTGACTAGAATAGATGATGGGTTCCGATATGCGGTGTAGGATGGGAGACTTCTCCTTGATGGAAGAGGATAGTGCAGTAAGCTTTTCAACCTGATCTTTGGAGAGCGCGAGGACAAATGCATCACGAGCCTCCAGGTCTCTGCATGGTTCTCAGTCTCGTGAATCAGAGCAAGGTAGAGGACAGAGCCTCCTTGGCTTTCCCGCTAGCGGCTCGTACAGTCGCAGATGAAGAATCGGGGCAGAAACTCGAGTCTAAGCTCATCCAATTGGGGAATACCTATATATGCTAATCATTTCTAGATTCCAATAGAATCTGAACTTCTTGTTTTGTTTAAGCACCGATATTTGGATATAAAGGACGCTACTGCAATGGTGAACATCATTCAAAGATCAAGCAATGGATATTCAAGCTATATGAATTGCATTATATTACATCGCTTATTAGAAACATTTCAAGTCCCAACCAACATGTGCCTAAGTCTCATGCTACGAACTCAACTGGGGTTCTTTCACCTTCGACGGTTGGGTTCTGACTGAGTCAAAAGAAGTGCAGCTATTTGGCAGCGAAGCTCTTTTCGTCAATGTATCTCTCTACTAGAGTCAAATACCTAATGGGGAAGGTGTTCTGATGTGGAGATAATCTCGTCTACTGTAGAGGGGCACATCATGAGGACCCTCATCATAGAAGGAGGGGCTGAAGGGGGAGGGGCAGAGAAGGAGGATGTTGTCGGAGGAGAACGGAGAGGAGGGGCTGGATGGAAGGGGCAGATGAGGTTGTCCGCGGAGGAGGGACTGGAGCGGGAGGGAAGAAGAGTGGAAGGAAGAAGAAGAATAAAAGGAGAAGAAAAAGATATATCTATCCTTATTTTTTTATCTAATTCCCATAGTGTTTCCAAAGTTAACGACCGTTTTTGGATGGGGACGGATGGCAACTAACCCGAAGGGGTACAAGTGATACTTGTGGAAGAAATCAGAGGCACATTCGACATTGTAAAAAAGGAAGGATATAGCTGATTCATAAATATTAACTGCATCCCTTAAATATATCCATTAAATTGCAGCTCCATGTATATCATTGTCATGCTAACAGTGTTCTACTTCCACTTCAGGTGGAGAAGCTCGAGATGAACATAATATTAGGGATGAAAACGAATGTGAATATATTCGTCTCTATCGTATTCATTTTATACATATTTTGGTATTCGTATTCGTTCTAAAATAGATGTGGATATGGATATCATTTTGACATTCGCTAATATTCGCATTCGTATTCGTATATTAGTTTTCATACATAAGTATAGTAATAGATTTATTTATAACTATATGTAACAACATTTTATGATTGCATTCATCATTGTTGATATAATTGTTATGAAATTACTATATATAGCATATCTATTTTATATGTAAACCCTCCTAAACATTTATATTTTATTTAATCTATTAAAAATGCATGTTATTATTCGTATTCAATTCATATTCGTTTTACATTCTTATTCGTTTTTAAAGATATGGTAACATTTTTTTTACACATGTCAATATTCGTATATGCATTCGTATTCGTATTTTAAAATGGATAGGGATATGGTTATACTTATATTCGTATCTGTATCCGACCGTTTTCATCTCTAATGTTATGTTTACCGGCCTTCACTTGCTAGATACTAGTATGTGAAACAACACACGAATTACCATATTTTCTTTTCCATCTCTTGCCACTAGATATTATGTTGTAGATCTCTGTATATTTTGTGCTTCCCGAGGTGAATTATCGTCTTGGAGTGATGTTCATCACTGTTGAGATATATATATCTATCTTTTCTTTTGTCTTATGTTTTTTCTACTTCTTTTCATCTCTATTATGTAATTTTCCTCTACTATTTCTCCTCTTTGTATAAAAGAGCTCTATGACTTCATGGATGAATAAACAATTGTTCTCTTTCCACAATCACTTCCTTACCGGGGATCTGTTAGATGGAACGTAGCATACCCTCGTGTCTTAGCACACCATCCTTAAGGCTTTGTTTATTTGGAGAATAAGCATGAAATAAGGGATCAATTCCCTGCCCGATACAGTTCTCAAGAGTACGGTTATTTCCATTCAAATCACATTATTTCACCTTATTCTACCCTTATTCATATCTTTATTCTACCTTACCTACCCTTATTCTACGTTATTCTCCTTATTCTTATCTTTCCAACCAAACAGAGAATAAACCCTTACTATCCTTATTCTCCATATTTAATCTTGCTTATCTTCGAATCGAACACCCCCTAAACAGTGATTGATTCTCCCATAGTAGACAACACATGTTTGGAATATTGCAAAGCTCCTTGGTTGCACATTTGTATAAGTGTATGCATGTCTGAAAATAGATATAATCATATGAAAAATGAAAAAGTGTACAAAATAAATACAATGACGAGTTAGATACACAATTATCCATATTTGTGTAGAAATCTGACGGCATGGTAGATGTTAGAATCCCAGTTAATCTAGTACTTCTGTACAGTTATTGATAGGGTTTTATATAAATGTGTTGTGCCCTTCTTAGATTTTTCAATATCAGTTATGTCTTCTCTTTTTTGCAATATCAGTTGTGGGTCTTACCTTCTTCAACCATTGTCAATTGTGCCCTTCCGTTAATTTTGTTATTAGTAAGATGAATCAAATCATGATTTATACAAAGGTTGATTTAGTAAAAATTTCTTATAGTTGTGCCCCTATATTTTTCCGAAAAAATACACATGTACTGTTGTTATTCTTTTCAATTATGTACTTGTACTATTGAGATAACGTTCGTTGAAGAAGAGGATGGATGGGAATTAACCTGAGGGGCACAACCGTTAGTTGCTCAGGAATGTAGGGGCAATTGTTGATATTGAATGAAAAAATGGGCATAACTGATATTGCAGAATATAAGAGGATACAGCTATAAAAAAACCTTATTAATATGATAAGTTACGTTAATTACTATGAGAAAAACATGTCAGAAGTGGGATTTGAACCCACGCCCTCTCACGAGGACCAGAACTTGAGTCTGGCGCCTTAGACCACTCGGCCATCCTGACATCTTGGTTAGTCAGGGCCAATATTTAATTTTTTACAATCTATTATATTTCCTTGTCGCTTATTTTTTGATCAAATAAAACAAAGCAAAAATATTTAAAAATAAATATCTCATAAATATATCTTTACTTATTTTTTGTTAGTATTTTTATCACTCGTATCCTTTTGCAATATCATTAATACCTCTTACGTTTTTTAATATCAGTTGTGTTCTTATTTCTTACAAAATTCACAGCCTGCCCCTATTTTACCTTAAAGGAAGAATAGAACTGTTAATTTTGTAAGAAATCAGCGGTATAACTGATATTACACAAAAGGGAGGGGTATAAGTTACATTGCAGAAGTTAGGAAAGGCATAAGCAATAAAATACCCCTTTTTTGTTAATGCAAGTGCTCATTGTTTGGGTATTGCTAAACTCACATGGGACCACTGATCATTAGGCGAAAAGATTTTTTTTAATGAATAGTATCTCATCTACAATGATGTCCTCGATAAATTTTAAGGGCATGTTTGGTAATTGTGTTAGATTAGTTGGGGTACCTTCCTGTGAATAGTAGTTGCTTTCGATGGTTGGGGGTTGTAGAGGGTTGGAATAATAAATATGATATGATGTGACATTGATTATGTGTTTTAATGATTATAACATGGTTTTTATGTTAACTTTTATTTAAACATGATTAAAAAATATTATACCAAAGAAAATGTATGGTCCATACAATTAATCTCAACCTAAAAATGCAGAGATGGAGCTGAGGATATCCCAGGACACCCGAGATTAGGGGTGTTAGAAAATTCTCAAGTTCGATATTCGCTCAGGTTCGACTCGCTAAAAGTTCGATTCAGATTCGGTTCGGAAATAAACGAACCGAACCTGAGCACTAGTTTAGGCTCGATTAAATAAACGAACCGAACCTAAAAATCATAGGTTCGCCCAGGTTCGATTCGTTAAAAGCTCGATAAACATACACATATACATATTTACAAATCCTTATTTGTAGAAGTGGACTTATTTTGAGATGAGTGGTTTTTATCCCAAGGTAAGTGAATTTTGTCTAGAGATAACTAGATATTTACGTGATAACTAGATTTTATCTCGGTATAAACTATCCAAAAATAAATAGTCACATCGTGTTTACAACATGTATCATCTATGCTCTAATACTTTTCCTTCTTTATCTTCAAATCAACAGAACACGTACAAATATTACCTATCGAATATCTCTGCATTATTCTTATTCCTTATCCCCATCTGAATAGTTATAAAATATATTATAATTATACCCTTTTCAAAGAGGCGAATCCTTATTAATCTAATTTTTTCAAAAGATGAAGATGAGTTAGATAAAGAAAAAAACTAAATGAGTATTTATTCTAACTGTAAATACACACATATATTTCCATTTCTCTTCTTTTCACTCCCTCTTATTAGAGAATTCTTAAGTTCGATATTCGCTTAGGTTCGATTCGTTTAAAAAGAAGTTTGATTCGGATTCGGCTCAAAAATAAACGAACCGAACCTGAACACAAGTTTAGGCTCGATTAAATAAACGAACCGAACCTAAAAAATATAGGTTCGCTCAGGTTCGGTCCGTTTACACTCCTACCCGAGATATCCTAGTTACCAAACATGCCTAAACATGTTACGTGTGAAGAAAATATGTTTGGAAAAGACGTTGATTTTCATAATCAGCAGAAACATTTTTTTTAATTAGAATTGCAGAGCCTTTGATGAAGCGTAACCTGAAAACAGCTTTTTTTATCAGGATATAAACTTTTAAAGTATACATTCCTACACTAATATCTTTGTAAAATCAAATTGCGTACAGGGAATTTTACAGGGAATATTCTCTACCTATATGAGAAAAATGGGCTTGCCCTTTAGGCAGCTAATAGGTTGCCCCCGCTTCATTTTCAGTTATTTTTTTTATTTTTTTAAAAAATATCGTCATGTATTTTCATCACTATATCTCTTTAATATTGCAATTTAATTTCGTCAGAAATAGAGACTCTCATGTCATCTAACAGATAATTTTAACGATCTAGAAATGTTGTAATCGACATATTCTGAATGGAGGATATAGGAGTTTATTTAAGATAAAATTATAATGACATATTAGATGAATATAATGATAAAAATATATATCGGTATTTTTCAAATAAAACAAAAAAAAATTAACCGATAGACCTTGGGTGATTGAACTTCTGGTTGGGGTTTGCTTTGAACCACGCCCTCAATTTAAATATATGTTTATGGAAAATGATGATTTAATATAAAATAAGTTAAATAGAGAAGTCACTGGTGCTCATTCTTAATGGAATTTTACAGCCATAACGTTACATTGGTTCAATGTTACATATATATAATAATGAAGTATAATCCTTAATAGTTGTTAACCATTATATATCATAATCCTATATTTACTTCCATCCGTTTATCTGTTAATTATGACGTGAATTATTAGATATTTACAATTTTAACCATTTGAGTTCACAATATTTACAAACATGTGCTACTCTTCTTTCATCTGCCACTCCGTCTTTTTCGTCTAATCTCAACCCATCTTCATCCACCATTGCCACCACCACCTCGATTTTCATGTAATCAACCGTATCATCCAACATGGCTCTGCCACCATCTTGATGAAGAACAACACTAAGCCAAGAGCCTATCGTGATCTCTCTTAGGTGAGAACATTCTACATTTCATGTATATTGATTATATCATAAAGCTATTACAGAGAGACTGATGAGAGGCAGCCAACAAGCTGTGCTGTCAATCTCTTTTGGATGGCAAATCCAATTCTTAGAAATACAACATCTATAGATATGGTAACCATAACATTGCTATGCATAATTCTTTGGACCCTTTTGAGGAGCCCTACTGCTCAGTAACCAAGAATCCGAAGGTGTTAAAACCAAAATGAATGAATACATGTTGATTGTCAATATAAGCCTTCTCATGCTTAGCAACGTTAGCCGAGGTAGCTTTCTGTGCAGCATATCCTGCAATAAAATCGCTCCTTATCGGACTCACCAATGAAGAAACTCCGGTCAAATCAACACATGCATGTTTCCCTCCAGCCCATCCAAATATTAAAACATCTACTGGTCTGAGTGTCGATCTCCCCTTTTCACATGAGAACATGTGTTCACCAAAACACCATCTTCACATGCGATCATTTTTTTCCTCCCATGTATACTCTCTCTCTATTCTCTTCTCCGTTTTCCTCTTTTCTTTGTATTACACGCGTTCTTTAGCTTCTTGCTCCCTCTGTTTTTCATCTTCTACATCTCCCTATCCTCTTGTTCCCCCTTCTCCGTGCTGTATCTAAATCGATCCATCACTCACCTCGCTCTTTTTGATCTCCTGCTTCTTCTTCTTCTTATTCTCACGCAATCTCAAACACCATCTCTTGCTCCTCTCATTCCCTCACACAAGGAGCACCCACAACGCCCACCCTCCTTCCCATACTCGAGTTGTATTTGATAACCCTTTGGCCAGGGTCAAGCCCCTCGAGCATCCAACCTTCTAGTATTGTAGGTAGCCGCGAGGAAAGTTGCTCGCTAAGTCGAAAGTGATGCCGCCACCCGAATCTCCAGTGTTCATTTCTCCTTACGTTTTTGATCAGGCGCCAATCGACATAGAAGAAGAAGGTCTAATAATCCAAGCACGCTTAACGAAGAAAAGGGTAGAGAAGGAGGGTGTGAGTCCCTCTCATCGCAACTGAGTAGTCACTCCTCCTCGCTCATGCCCTTCTCCAGAAAAAAGATGCATCGATCTTGACAGTAGGTTGCGTGGCGATGATAGTGGGGGTTTGAAGAGTGGATCACAGGTTGAAGGAGGAGGAGAAAGGGGTTGAGAACGGTGACTGTGGTGGCGATGCTGTTCGGGGATGAGATGCACTACTAAGAGGAAGAAGAAGGGGAAGGTGGTTGTAGAAGTACGGCGCATGTGTGGGGAGGTGGTAGAAGAGGAGGGAGGAGGATGAATTAAATAAATAAGTATTAACCATTAGACTTAATCTGGTTGGATTAAGTTAAGTGAATGATTGAGTTAGTTGAACCAACTAAAAGAGGATTTTACATGTAAGACATAGCGAAAATTCCAGAATGTGGGCGTGATTTACAATTATAGAAGGTTATGTACGTAATATTGAAACTATACAAGGTTATAAGTGTGCAAATACCTTCTTAATATGAATATTTTTAATTTGATAAATATTAAAAAAAACATAGATAGGATACATGGTATGTCGCTACGGTAGTTGTAAAATATTATAAGAACCACCAACATGGTGATGATGTCTTGCCATTTCCACGATAAGCCTCCATTTTAGGATGTTAGATCTCAATTAGTGGTTGTAAACGAAATCACTAATGCAGCAAAACCATCCCACAAACCACCACAAACTCACAATAGAATAGGGTAATTAATAAATCGCAATCAACAATAACTTGAATACTTAGTAGTCTGGAAAAACGGACCCTGAATACTTAGTAGGGGAAAGATGGGACATAATTTACAAGGCAAGGCTTAGAATGAAAGTTATCTGCTTAATTGAACAACAAAGAGGATAACCACGTAGCGAGGTTATTTTGAGTTTACTATTTGAACCTACTTAAAGCTACTAACAGAAGAAAGTCGCTGAAAGTAGGTGCAAGATATGTAGTGGCATCTGGCTGATTTTAACACCATAGGCACTACCACTTATTATGTTGAGCCAAGAGGGACAAAGGTTAGCTACTAGATCATATAAAAGGACATCCCGACAGAGAAGAGAAACGCATGGAGGGCTCGGTAGTGACGTTGTGGTTTGACATATTATTAGACAAGAGAGGGCAGTTGATCTTTTCTTTTCCATGGACCTAGGAGCTGCTTTGAGTTAGTAGCTGCTTTGTTTCAATTATTTAGATTAATATACCAAACTTGTTGGTCACGTCACGGGTGGGTCTGTCGTCAAAGCAAAGAAGCAGAGCTTGATTGAATATATATCTGGTGCGCTTATTTATTAGTTGGTTCTGACTTGGGTCTTCGAGAGAAAGGAAAACTTGATAGTTGTAGTACGACTTTGTAGCAAGCGATCGGGAAAGGAAAGCAGTGAATGCATTCTCGGGACCTTGTGGCGGGAGACTTTGACATTGTTTGTCGGTCGAGGTGCTTAACCCATTTTTTTACTGGTTGAAGAGAGGGAGGATTCAAACCCTAGTCCTTTTAAATTGGTGGCTATTGCTTCTACCACTATGCCATTAAAGGGATTCTAACTTAACTCATGTTTGAGGCATATGTATTTCAAATATTACAAAGATAGGTTTTGTTCGGAATGCTTACTAATCACATACGTATATATTTATATACGTGTCACCATATACTTCTCCACTTTAATAAATACATGCAGACATAAATATTGGATACAAATATTTACCTATATGAAAAATGTATTATCATATAAAAGTTGATATATATATATATATATATATAAGAGTTTAATGGGGCTGCCCCCGCGTCATTTTCGGTGTTTTTTTATTTTTTTGAAAAATATCGTCATGTATATTCATCCATATATCACTCCTATATGCCATTCGAATTTCGTCGGAAACAGAGACTCCTACGACTGTCTGGATGAAGGCCGTAGGAGTCTCTGTTTCTGACGAAATTCGAATGGCATATAGGAGGGATATAAAGATGAATATACATAGTGATATTTTTCAAAAAAAATAAAAAATGTCAAAAATGACGCGGAGGCAGCCATGTTGGGGCAACCCCAATAAACTGTGAATATTACTCAAAACAAAGATAAAATTATGAATGGTTTACATATTAATTTAAATACATATGTATTTACACATGAGATAAACATACTAAATATTTTATGTCATAACAATTATTATATGAAACATGGTGAATGAAGGTATAACATTTTATTACATATAGTGTAACACCCATACCTCCAAAGATAGTTCCACATCTAAAACTCATAAAGTGTGAGAATGGGTTATAAATGATGGGGATTACTACTTGACAACTTGGACTTATACATTTTGGGTGGTTGTCAACGGATTTATTTGGATCCGAATCCAACAATTTGATGCGGACATGACAATGGGAACTATAACATTTCTATGTTTAATTCTCTATACCCTCTTAAGGAGCTCTACAGCTTCGGTCGTCAAGAACCCAAAGGTATCAAACTCGAAAGGGATGAAAACATGCTGATTGTCAACTATCTCCAAATGCTCCTTCCTGCCCGGGATCAGGCGACCCTAACCCCAAACATAGTACCACATGGAAAACTCACAAAGTATGGGTGTGGTATATAAGTGGTGGGGATTACTACTTGACAACTTGGGCTTAAGCATTTTGGGTGGTTGTCAACGGATCCAATTGAGCCCGATCCCAAGAGGTTGTCAGGGCCAGTAATGCTCCGCTAACGGACCGGGGACCTAATCCCGCGACGTTACAAATGGTATCAGAGCCAAATTCTCTCTGATAGTGGAAAGGGCTACCCGAGAGGTGGAGCCGCCCCTACAAAGAGGTTGGAGGAAATGGCTACCCGGAGCGTGCAACCGCCACTATCACTGGGAATAAGTGATGGGCCATGTCGCAACGGGGACGTTGCGAATATAAGTGGGGGAGGTTGTAACACCCTAACCCCAAACATAGTACCACATGGAAAACTCACAAAGTGTGGGTGTGGTATATAAGTGGTGGGGATTACTACTTGACAACTTGGGCTTAAGCATTTTGGGTGGTTGTCAACGGATCCAATTGGGTCCGAACCCAATAAGTTGTCAGGGCCAGTTTCCTCGCTAACGGACCGGGGACCTAAGCCCGGGACGTTACAAAAATACAAATCTTCTCATGTTTAGCAACTTTAGCTGAGGTAATTTTCTGTGCGGCATATCCCGTAGTAAAATCACTCTTTATCATACCAACTAACGGAGACCCTCCAGTCAAATCAACACATGCGTGTTTTCCTCCAGCCCATCAAAAAATCAAAACATCTGCCGGTCTGAATGTGGATTTCCCCTCATCTGGACGTCAAAAAATTCACAGATGCTTCTTTCTTTGATGCAACCACATCCTTCTTGAGTACATCATAGAGGACATCTCTGTCAAGATTATGTCTCTATTTAAAACCTAGGAGTTCACGGCAATGAAAAACATGCTCCGCAAAAGTGTCTAGGCAAGATTTGTTGTATGGCTGGAAAATGATTGTATGGGTAAAAATTAAAGATGCAAACGGAAGGATACTTATAGGTATTACTGTATCTTTATCCGTTTTTTGAATACTAATGCGGACATGTATATTGAAGGATGTTAAAATTATCTTACCATATTCTTAAAAAGGGTAAAATGGGGCAGTCCCTTTGGGGTAGCTAACTTGGCTCCCCCACGACATTTCATCCATTTTTTATTTTTTTTTGAAAATTTCTTCCATGGATTTTCATCAATATATCCATATATTATGTTATTAAAATTTTTTGAGAAATAGAGACTCCTACTGCCTACATCCAGAAGGGGTCATTTTTAGCAATTATGTTACTATTAAAAGATGACTATTTGGATGGAGGTCGTAAGAGTCTCTGTTTCGCACGAAATTTAAATAGCATAATATAGGGATATAGTGATGAATATTCATGGAAGAAATTTTCAAAAATAAAAATAAAAAATAGATGAAATGTCGCGGGGGAGCCAAGTTAGCTCCCCCAAGGGGCTGCGCCATTGAACTCTTTTAAAAATAGATACGGATGTAAAACTGATACTGATCGCATATGAGTAAGGTTAGAAATACCATATAAAATCGACTTAAATATATAAAAATTGAATGGAAATCAAATGATATAAATTTACTTGATGTGTTTGTATCGTAAAAATTATACAAATATGATAAAAGAAGGTTCAAGATTATGTTATATAGAGTTAAAAACAAATCTATAAAATAACTACAATTACATTAAAAAAATACAAATACAAATATATGCAAATATCAAAATAATATTCGTATCTATTTAAATTCAGATACAAATATCATAAAAATCGGAGGAGAGAGAATAAAACGATGACGTGTAAGATGTCTGTCTGAATGAATATATCAATTGGGTCCGGAACCTCCGGCGGGGGCGCAAGCGTTCCTGACGATCTAACGATCGACATTCTTCTTCCAGGGACATCCTCTCTTCCCCGATTGGATATAAAATTGGCGAAGTATCTCCTGACATGCAAATCTTCCCCATATTTTTATCCGCCTCGGGACGCGATCTCATCCCTCCGCCGACATTCCCCTCTCTCCGCTGCCTTCAACAATGCCCGCAAGGGTACCGCCGTCGAACAACCACCGCTCTCCCTCCCATGGCGCACTGCGGCGAGTGCTACGACGACCCCCACTCCCTCCTCAGCGTGGAGAACATCCTGCAGTACCAGAAGGCGAGCGACGTCCTCATCGCCCTCGCCTACTTCTCCATCCCCGTCGAGCTCCTCTGCCTCGTCGCCTCCTCCTCCGTCCTCCCCTTCCGATGGATCCTCGTCGAGTGCGGCGCCTTCGTCGTCCTCTGCGGACTCACGCACATCCTCACCGCCTTCACCTTCTCCCCTCACTCCTTCCTCCTCATGCTCTCCCTCACCGTGGCCAAATTCCTCACCGCCCTCGTCTCCGTCGCCGCCGCCGTCATGCTCCTCACCCTCATCCCTCAGTTCCTCCGCGTCTTCGTCCGCGAGGGCCTCCTCCGCGAGAAGACCCGCGACCTCGACCGCGAGGTCGGCCTCATGAAACGCCAGGAGGAGGCGCGATGGCACGTCCGCATGCTCACCCGTGAGATCCGGCACTCCCTCGACCGCCACACCATCCTCTACACCACTCTCGTCGAGCTCTCCAAGTCCCTCTTCCTCCACCACTGCGCCATCTGGATGCCCTCTCCCCCACTGCAGCAGGGCCTCGTCCTCACTTATGAGGTCACCCAGCGGGACCTCCTGTACACCACCTGCATCCCTCGACATGAACGCTCGATCCCGGTTGACGATCCCGCCATCGCGGAGATAATCCGATCCCCAACGGGGCTTGTTTTGGATTGCGATTCTGGTCTGGTGTGCTCCGGAGATGAGGAGGAGCCGTCCGGACCTGTGGCCGCCGTTCGGTTGCCCCTGCTTAAGGCGGCAAATTTTAAACCGGGGATACCTGAATTCCGGGAGGAGTCCTATGCGATACTGGTTTTGGCGCTTGCCGTTGACGAAGGGAATCTACGTGAATGGACTGCAGAGGAGATTGAGATCGTGGAGGTTGTGGCGGATCAGGTGGCAGTGGCGCTTTCACATGCGTCGGTGCTGGAAGAGTCACTTGCGGTGAGGAAGCAGCTGATGGACCAGAACACGATGCTGAAGCAGGCGAGGCAGGATGCCGAGATGGCAAACGTAGCGAGGAGTTCATTCCAGAAGGTAGTGGGTAGGGAGATGATGACACCGGTTCGATTGGTGGAAGCGTTGTTGTCAGCGTTGCAACTTGGGAGTCTGAGGCCGGAGCAAGCCATGTTGGTGAAGGGTGGCTCGTTATTGTCTGCTCTTATAGAGGATGCCGCAGGGCTCTCAAGATTGGAGGATGAAGTTCTGGAATTGGTGTTGAAACCTTTTATCTTTCTGCCTATGATGAAGGAGCTGGTGAAGGTAGCAGCGATGCTGTGTGCAATCCGGGGAGTGGGTTTTGATTTCCATGTAGGTGATGAGATTCCAAAATGTCTGATTGGTGATGAGAGGCGGATTCTGGAGGTGGTGGTCTATATGGTGGAGGTTATGTTGGAGTCCTGTGATCAAGGTAGGTGTGTTCTTCATGTCAGCATTGAGGGTGGCTCACAGGGTTTGTGGAAACAGAATAAGGTTGAGGAATTTGTTAATTTGAGGTTTAAGGTGGAGAGAGTAGATTATATGTGTGGTGGTGGTCTCAAGAGACTCTCTTTGCTTTCTGAGGAAGAGGAGAATCAAGGACCTGATCTTAGTATCTGCAGGAAGCTTGCACAGGTGAGCTTATAGCATTTCTGCCTGTTTTATTTCACTCTGTTTCTATATGGTTTGGTTATACATGCTCCTTAGAACTATATGTACCCTGTTGATAAACCTTAGGTACACATTTAGAAAAAGAAAAAGAAAAAGAAAAAGAGAGATGTATAGAGTGAAATTCCTTTTTTTAAAATGCTGGAGCGGAGCCGAGGTATTAAGATTATATGTCCAATTTGAATGTTCTCACAGGAAGTTATTCATAAGGGTTATAGGCAGGTCAGATAGGAAGTACATCGGGCAAAGATGCCTAGTTTGTAATGGCCGTACATGAGCTCTCATTGTTAGTAGTAGGTGGAGAGTAAAACAATGGTCAATATCTGAAATGGTCGACAGACAACTATTATCATCACTACTCTCATGTTCTATCCTGTGAGCAAGCGACAAATACTGGGCCACCTCTTGTTGTTTAACGTTCACCTTGTTATTTATTGTTGTCCCTATGGCTTATAATAGTGTTTCTTTTTAATGATTGCAAAACTACTCTTCTAAGTAAAAAATGTAGTTAAAAAATCTATTTCTCTTTGCTTTGGTTATGGACGTGATATTAAATAATGATTAGCCTTTATACATCTTCTTCTTAACATCACTAACAACCCAACACACATTGGTTGGTTTAGGTTATTTGGGTGTTTACCTTTTATGCAGTTGATTGGTAAATTATGTGGGTTAGAAGCTGGGACAAGCTATGTTGTGTACTTTTTTGTTTGACGGAATATTGGTGTTAACTTGTAGAATATATGGGATTTCAAGGCAAGATTTATTGATGGGCAGCATGAGAGGCAAGAGAAGGTGGTGGACGAAATTGTGATGGGTGACATACCAAAAGAGAACGAGGAAGATGGGGAAAGAGAAAGCCATGGGCATGGGAGAGGCAAGGAAATGGAGGATGGTCTTGATGTGGGAAATATGCTCTCATGTGTGGCCAACGGCTCGCATCGCTAGCTGTGGTGCTTTCGATGTGGGACGATGAGACGTGGCAAGTTCATGTTGTGACCCAATCATGTGCCTTCGATGTAGGAAATTGGTCTACCATCGGGGCTCATGCACGGTGGAGAATGGGTGGTGACTGGTTTGGATGCTCTGCCCGAGCATCGAACATTGTTGGAAGTGATTTTGATTGGGGATGTTTCATGCAAAATGGGGTTGTACGGGTCATGACATCATTTGGGAGGAGGGGAGCTTATTAGGGAATCCTTCAACAGGGTTGTATAGGTTGTTTGTGCATGAGGGTTTTCTGAGGCAAAGGTCTGTCTTCTTCATGGTCGATATAAGGGGTTGCCCTCCGTGATGGTGTGACGGTGCCCATTATTTCGAGACGGTGCAAGCTTGCCTCAACTTCAGATGATTTGAATGGTAGGGGTGCCTCTTGGATGGTCTTATTTTCGACTATGAAGTTGATGCTATTTGCTATTGGGGAGGTAACAACAGTTGTGGCAGATGACTTATCGTGTGCAAAATCGTTGGACCTTGTCGTTGAGGTCAGTGGATGCCTAACCATTATGCTAATGGAACTCAAGTTTTGGTTTGGGAGGTCCTTTCTCAATGTGAAACTTTTTGAGGTGACCGACCAACAAGTTCGGTGATTGGTGGTTGAGTAGGTTCATTTTCAGTTCTAGATGTTGCGACTTGGTTGGTTTGTTTTTATAAAATCCATAGCACCACTTGTGTCACTTCCCTTGGGAGCAGTTCAAGATGAATTTGGCATTAACTCTAAGGGCATCTTAAATAATGCCTCTGATGTTGCAATGGCTCTCCCTCGGAACTTATGGTGCCCTCTTAATCTCCGAGCTATTCGGCTTGGGCCTACAGACTCTAAGTGTGATTACCTTATGTTTTTCAGACTCGATTAATTCAAGTGGCCCTTTTTAGCTTGAGGGACTTGAATCCTCGTTACCAAGTTAGCATGTCCCTTTGGTATGGCTGGACTCATTGAAGTGTCATCGATTACCCTTATTTAATATGTCATTTAGTTTTAGTCAGATAATCAACGATAAATCAAAAACCATGTAAGCATGCTCACATTAATTGTAATGTGATCGATTTGTTTAGTTTACTTGGCAAGTCTCAATGTCGAGCTCAAAGAGGCAAAAATGTGGGGTTATTCTCACTCAAGATAAATCAATAATTAGATTATCCAAATAATTTTTTTACTTTTACACATGCAAATATGAATGCGGCTTCTGAGAATGAGTTAAAGCAAATCACATATTTTGTAGAAACCTTGCTTTCGATTTGTCGAAGATGGCGATGGATGTGCATGATACGAGGTTGATGATGGGTTTAAATAGGGAAGAAGGTAAGTTGGGACTATGGTTTCCAGGCGGTGGTTTCGGCTATGGAGGAACGGTTTTTTGGTTTGAGTTCTCTGCTATATTCCGTGGGGACATGAGGGATATGATTGGGTTTTGTTTTTATTGCATGCAGAGGTGGGGTATGAAGGCATTTGGGTTTGCATGTTGGGGATAAAGGCCGGGGAAGAAGTTTCGATTGCATGTTGGTTGCAGAGGGTGGAGGATAATGGATGTTGGGTTTCAATTGCATGTGTGAGTGAGATAAGGGATTGGAGTTACGGTTTTGATGGTTTAGGGACGAAGAAGGGATTGGTTTTGTTGGAGTTTGTTGGGTTCGATCGGGAGAATATAACGTGAAAGAGGATTGTTAAGGGGGAACCAAAGATGGGTGTGGTTCGTAGTGAGAACAACAAGGGGTTCATCAGGTAGGAGGATGTACAACAAAGGGGATTGCATAGGCTTAGTTGATCGAAAAGTTTGGCATTGGGTAAAAGCAATGGGTGTAGGTTTGACATGGTGTAAGGGAGTTTCGACCTTCTGCTGATGTGGAGTTGAATGGTCCAATGGGTGCAAGACACATGCGGTTGACTTGTTGACTGTGCATGAGACACACAGGAAAATGAATTAAAAATATCACATGGAAATGGATGAAAAAAAAGTAAAAAGAAAAGTTACTCAGAAAGATCTTTAATATTCATGAAGGACTCAATGTGAGTGGTCTCAAATATGCAAGGTATGAATTTTTTGGCGACAGTTTGTGTACATAAAATATCAAAAAATGCTTCTGTAATTTTTCATTGATTTTCTTTGATGAATGCATGGATGCAAAATGTATTTAAAATGTTGCATAATGCATTGGACACGAATGTATTTGTTACGGGTTAAGAAAAAATAGAAATAAATTATGGGAGTGAGTTATATGCAGATGAATAAGTCAGAATGTGCATAGTTAGAACTCTTATTTTCTCGGCCTTTCTGATTTTTGAACTTTTATGCTATTAGTTGAAACGTGAATTAAAATAAAGAAATGAAAAAGAGATAATGAAAAATAGTTAAATATGTACATAAAGTAATAGGCTAAAGTTAGTTCATTTTGTACAATGCACAATTAGATTTCAAAATCCCATTTTTACGATTGAACTCCGATTACTTTAAATTTGATTTTATTTTGTAGAGAATTTGATGTGCTCTAATTCGAAGGTAAGTAGAGTTAAATCGGACATTGTAGGAGAAAGTTATTCAACTTTACGTCTTTTTTATCCTGGACATTAGGGTTTGGATTTTTGTCAATATTTACAAGTTGGTATTTCTTAAGTTTTCATGGAATGAGGTTAATATTATGTACACAATGTAGTTGGTTTCAAGTCAATTGGACTTAGTATGAATTTACTAAAAATATCAGAAGATTGTACAATATATATACATTTAATTGAATGTTCAGTTATGCTTAGAATTCTCATCATTTCATATGATTTTATAACTTAATTTATAAGGAGTTAATTTCTCCAAATTAATCCACTTTCTTGCATGAGATGATTTTATAACTTTGTTGTTTTATGTGATTTTTA
Source organism: Ottelia alismoides (assembly GCA_037367405.1). Classification (NCBI taxonomy): domain Eukaryota; kingdom Viridiplantae; phylum Streptophyta; class Magnoliopsida; order Alismatales; family Hydrocharitaceae; genus Ottelia; species Ottelia alismoides. The sequence continues at coordinate 233,602 of JAZKJV010000169.1, forward strand.
TTGTGTTTTGCTCGAGAATTTAGGATCAAATTTGAGAATAAAAGATATGATACGAAGGTTCATCACTCATGTGGTTGCTTGATGGAATCGAGGGCATATGTCCCCTGTTAATGTTGACCACTACAATGGTGGTTCTGTATATCGACGTTGATAACAAGGTTTGTGTTTCCATGCTACTACCACATTATATTCTATTGGGAATAATAGGGAATTGCATTAGTAGTTGGAGCTACTTCATTTTTGTGAGGGGAGTGTACCTTGAGTTGGGGTTGTGCATTGATTTAAAAAACATCTAGATCGCTTAAATACATTGTTGATGGATTTAAAATGTAGATGTTAAAATTGAAGATGAGAACGCTGCATTGATTCTGGTAGTTTCCCTTCCACTATCATGTATGGGAATTTTGTCTAATCTTTTATTGTTGGAAGAGAAGGGAAAATCCTGGAGGAAGTTCACATGTGTCTGCATACGCATAAACTTTGATATATGGCTAACGACAAGCAAAACCCTCATGCTACATGTTTGGTTGACTCATGAAAATGAGTCATGCTAGTTCTTGCTATGAGAAGAAAAGAATCACAATTCTAGGGACTTATACAATTACTGTAAGGAAAATAGAAATGGAAAAAAGATTGCTTAAAGGGCCTTCCCGTAGCATATGAATACTTGATTCATGTCGTTCTTACATATAACCCTGTCTTACATATAACCTCCAAGTAAGATTGCTTCTGCACATATGAGATGATAGATGGTGGAAATATAATGAGGGATGATATAGTGTACAAAATTGTAGGGATTAGATCTGTGAAGATCAAAATGCATGATGGAGTCGTGAAAAATGTGATAGAAGTTTGTCGTATTCTTGATTTGAGAAAGAACCTGATATCTCTTGTAGTTCTGGACTCCAAATGATATATGTATAGTGCTGAGAGAGGAGTTACATAGGTTGCCAAAGCTAGGGTGGTTGCCAGCAAGAGAAACAAGCAGAATACCCTATATATAGAGGCTTTCTGTTGCTGGTTCTGCAGTGACATCCCAAGCTGTAAAACTAGAAACAGAGTTATGTTATATGCAGCTTGGGCATATGAGTTAATGGGATGAATATCCTCAGTAAGAACGGTCTCTCATCGGGGATTGCGTTAGGGATCCAAATTGGAGTTTTATAAGCATTACGTTTTTGGAAAAATAACATAGGAAGCAATTCAATAAAGCTATCCAAAGGACGAAGGATATGCTTGATTACATCCATGTTGATTGTTGTAGCCCTTCGCATGTACCATCTTTGGGAGGTACCAGGTAGGCTGGTACTTCTCGTTCATAGTTGAGGATTATTTTAAGATGATTTGGGTGTTCATGATGAAGCACAAGAGCAGTTAAAGATGTTAGTAGATAATCGAATTTCTAAGAAGGTCAAGCGTTTACATATTGATAATGGATTGGAGTTCAATGAGTTCTGCAAGAAGATGTTGCGAGACACCACACTATCAGACATACGCGACAACAAAAGGGAGTTGCAAAAGGAATGAACATGGGCCTTCTGGAAAGAGCAAGGTGCATGCTCTTAAATGATGGCCTTGGGTAGATCATTCCAAGTTGAAGATGTGAATACATCTTAATTGGTGATTTGGAGCCTCATATCCACTATCGACTACAAGACACCCATGGCGGTATGGCCTGATAATAATAATCATGGTTTTAAAAACGCATCTCGATGAGTCGAGGTGTAGGCGGTTTTCATGGAAAACCGCCACGACATGAGGCTATAACATCAATATGGATATCCGAGGTGTAAGCCTCACAGAGTCGAGGCAATATCGAGGAACTTTTTCTAAGATCTTGTTTGTGTTGGTGAATTAGCGTATTACAAGTTTACTCGAAGCAAGACCAAGGAACCTTTTTTAAGATCTGTATTGCAAGTTTACAAACATACCAATCCCAAATGTTGTTGAATGGAGATCATAGAATAAGAAAATAGAGATAAATACTACAATATATAAAAAGAACACCGAGATTTACATGGCCCTAATCAGTTAGGTTCACCGCCCTACTCTACAAGAGGTCCCTCATGTTCTCATTCTTCCATTATTTCTTCTCAATGGAACTTGTAGTACATAATCCTATATAGAGGTTGCACGCATACGCCTGACTCATCTGTCTCTCGATGCATACCGCTTTTTAGTTCATCTATCGCAGAGCTGAGCATGTACTTACAGGGCGCATCTTTCCAAGGCATGTACACTGCAGCATGCACAATCATAAAGACAATCACAATGATCCGAATCTTTCTTAAATTTGCCGGGCCTTCGAAGAACGCATATGCACAATTCTAACATGCTTTTGTATTCATCTGACAGCTTATGCAGGGCGATATCTCAACCAACTTTGATCCATATAGTCCATTGGAAGTTAATCTACTAATAAGGCTTGGACGAGAGCTGCTACCAGATGAGGGGGCCTTCAGGCCAAGATGTTTGGACGATAAAGCCGCCTTGAGCTTATTGAAGGGGATGCGAATCCTAGTTGGAGCAGGCGATGATCTGAACAGATCTGTAACAAAGAACGTCCTGGAGAAAGTCGGATGTGATGTCATTCTGGTCTCGTCATGGCACGAATGCCTGGAAGCCTTGTATCTGAAAAGCAAGCGACTGGACTTGCTGTTGATCGAAGCTAGAATCCTGGAGGAAGGCAGTGACATCTCTGGAAGAGTTCGAAAGCTACGGCTGCATAGTTGGCTTCTGATACTGGGTCTGATATCGAGATACGATGGGGATGCCAAGGTCAAGTGCCTTCAATCCGGAGTGCACGGTGTGATACCCGCGCCTGTTATACTCGACGAGTTGCTGGCGGAATTAGAGAGGGCAAGGCATCACCTGCACACAGGGCCTACACTATGAAAAGGGAAAAGATGTGTACATATGTGTGTTCGTGCTTGATATATACTCGTTTTTTTGCGATCAATTTCCAACTAGCGAGGGACGCGAAGGGAAAAGAATCGGTAGAGATATAAGAACATCAGTATGGATGAAGAGTAAATCAAAAGAATTTTGCTATTATGTCTCAAGTGTTAGGATATTCTCCTGCCTCTTGCACACTGGATTTGTCTTGGATTTTTTCGTAGCAGCCTGCAGTCATATTTGTGTTAATGGTCATCTATGTGTCCGATCTGATGGAGGCAACTTTAACCATCCTAATAATTGGAGATGATTCATTGTTTAAATAAATGAACCGAGGATGTGTGTGCGCGTGCGCGTGCTCTGATGGTTGCAGAATTAATGCAAATTTCAAATATAAGGAGATCTTAGGTTTGGACTCATCATCCCTGCAACCCTCATGGACCTTACTATAGCTTGACTTCTCCATCCCAAGAATCTCTCAACTTTTAACCCCTCTAACTCCAATTAATGCAGAAGGGCTGTGGGACGATAGATAAGAAATAAGGTTGGATAATGGATAGTGAGTAGGGATGCAAACCGATGGATACAGATACTCAGGATATTGATGGATATTAAAACTATCTTACCATATCTTTAAATAAAAGATACATATGTAAAACAAATACTGATTATATACAAGCAATGTTAGAAATATTCTATAGAATCGACTTAAATATATACGAATTGGACGGAAAACACATGATATAAATTTACTACATGTGTTTGTATCATAAAAATTATACAAATATGGTAAAAGAAGATACAATTATGTTATATAAGGTTAAAAATAAATCTAACTATATTCATATACGAAAATGGATATACAGATGGATAGGGATATTTGCAGATATCAAAATAATATCTACATCCATATCCTTTTTAAAACGGATATGAATACGAATGTCAAAATACTTATATAATGGATACGGTGACGGATCGGATATGGATATATCCGTAACTGTTTGCATCTCTAACAGTGAAGTTTATCTATCATTCTTGTTTAATTGGGTTCAGGGATAAAGAATGGATAAGTTACAAGCAGACATAATAAATAATGTGTTCATTTCATCTATAAATACAAGCAATCAAATGAACATATCTTGAGAAAATAAAATATTTGAGAATGAGGATTTAACGTGAACTCTTGAATGAGTTCTAAACGGATCCTTGATGAGTTTAAGGGAGTGTTATAAGGAGGTAATGTAATAATAAAGAGATTTATTCCATGTTCTTTGTATTGGCCCGATGGTTTGTTCATAATTTTTACCTGTTTGTTATTCTTGAGAATATAAAATATGTGATAATTATTGTGGCAAAGACTAGAGGTTCGTTTGGTTGCAGGGTTGGGTTGGCCCAACCTGAGGTACCTCTCCTTCCAAACATCTCAATCCTCCTCACACTTTACTATTCACAGGGGTACCTCAACCCAATCCTGCCCAACCCTGCAACCAAACGAAAGTGAGTGCACTATTTCTCGGTATAGAAATGGTTACCACCAACATTCTATTATTTACCCAAACTTATGTGTCACTGGAAGGAGAAGTGAATGCACGCCCTTAAGGCGATCAAGGTTACACCTGAGGGAGAGTGGCCTCGTATGGCTGAGGGCTTGTGCAGGAGGGAGGGAGCATCGCATTGCCATGTGGAGCGAGGAGGGGGCGGCATGCTGAGGGAGGGAGCCGCGTGAGAGGAGGATAGAGCCTGAGTGTATGAATTAGGGGCATGTTTGGTTACGAAGTTACCCCAAGGGTAACCTAAGGTAACTTACACCTCTGCATCATTGGGTTGGAATTCCATCACAAATCAATATGACATCACATATCTCATTTCAATCCTTCTCCCAACCATCCAAACAACTACCATTCACAGGAGCATACCCCAACCCACCCCAATCCAGTTACCAAACACACCTTAACGTCACCGGATGGGACGTCTTCATAGTTGTCATGTAACTAATAGTTTGGATGATCAAGGACGATCATGTCAAATTCCATCAAGGTAGAGGTGGAAGGAACTTCCAAAAGCAAACCAATACTCATTATTCACACAATTTGAAGAAGTCCGTTGCTTTGACTGCAGACGTAAATAGCATTTTTAAAAAAACTTGTTAAACTGTATCGTTTAAGTTGGCAAAAGCTAAAGCATTATATTTTGGGATTTTTACACCAAGAACCTTATAAACTTTGTCAATTATCTCCACGACCTTTGAAATAACCTAATTCCCCCTAGACCTCATAAACTTGTTCTGTCTTACCCCCACAACCCTACCATCAACTTTAACTTTATTAGAGTCAATTACTTGGGTTAAATTTGAGTTAATCTAATCAAAGTAAATCGAATGATGGATCTTCAATCTCCCTCTCTCTCCGTTCTTCTCCTACCCCCTTCTTCATCCTCTTCTTCTACCAAATCAAATGAGAGATATTGCTGCGGACCTGGAAAGCGGCAGACCTGAAGGAAGAGGAGAAGGTTGAGGGAGCGACTGCTCTTGCTGCAAGCAGAGGCAAGGCAGGAGGGTGCCAGGGGTGGAGGAGCAGGGAGAGTAGGGTGGCGGGGCTGGAGGAAGGGGAGGCGATGGAGGGGTGGTCCTGTTGTGGGCGGAGGCATGGGAGGAGGGCGACGAGGGTGGAGGAGCAAGGAGAGGAGGGTGACGGGGCTGGAGGAACAACATGAGGAAGGGGAGCCGATGGAGGGGGTAGTCCTGCTACGGGTGAAGGCATGGGAATAGGGTGGTGAGTTGGAGGAACAATAGGAGGAATGAGAGGCAGTGGAGGGGGCAACTTCTACTGCAGGCGAGGCCACGTGCTCACCCGCAAGATGCAGGACTTAGGGCATGGATGTGGGTGGTCAGTCGGAGGAGGAAGAGGCAGAGGTCAGGGGGAGGGGGATGAGGCTGGAGAGAGGAGGAGGACGGGAGACGACGAATGAAACAGAGGAGGGAGAACGAGAGGGGAGGGGAAGGGGGGAGGAGGTCGAGGTTTGGGGAGGCCGGAGGAGCAGTTGTGGCTGCGAGTGGAGGAGTAACTGCAATTGCGGTTGCAAGTGTTGCGGAGGGAGAGAGGGGTTGGAGGAACAACTACAACTACGGGTGGAGGAGCTGATACGATTGCAGGTGGAGGAGGAAGGGGAGGGGAGGAGGGGGAATGGTATGTATGGAGGAGAATGACATTGTTTGTAATTTTTTTAACAAAAAGGTCAATATGTACCTCATTTTAACGGAATTCGATTACATTTAACCGGTAAATGGACGAGAGTTAACCGTGGGGTTCGCGGAGTAAATGTTAACAAATCTACGAGATCGAGGGAGAAATTAGATTGTTTCAAAAGTCGTGAAGATAATTGGCAAAGTTTATAAGATTCATGTATCTGAACGCTTTAGATAGAGCTCCACATCTCCTTCTCCTTAGATGATAGGTGAAACTATTTATGAAAGCTAGCACTTTCTTTTGCTTTCTGAACTTGTGTGTTGCTTCAATATAGGATTCTCGTGATAACACATCTAAACCAAGCAAAATTAAGATCAACAAGCCACAAATTAACCTGATTTAAGACATGATACATGGAAACTTATATCTAAACACAGACACAAATTACACCATAAATGCGTTAAACAAAGGGTCTTAAATCGCACAAAATTATACTCATATGCATATATAATTGATCTAACCTTAGCATAATAAATTTTAATATTTATGTAAAATAAATTGAATACGTTGTTTAATGAAATTTTCTTCATGTTGTAACATTACAAATTTCTGGAAAAAATACTTTAAGTCATCAAATAAACATTAAAAATTGAAAAAAAAAATCTAAAAAAACATCTGAATGTCAAATTTCTAAAAATAAACTTCAATACCACATTCACGCTATCGAACAATCCCATCAATGACCTACCAAGCTACAATACCAGTGTCAAAATCTCAAAAAAATTGATACTAATCGGGTGTTGCTTTAGTCTCACCCCAGTTACCCCTCCTAACAAGCACAATAACGCCACAAGCACAACCACATGGGAAAGCAAAAAATATATACTCTCTATTTACAAGGAAGTCTCACTTTGGAGTGGGGTGTGGAATAATGAATTTATATCCTTCATTTTATACATGAGCCTAGGGCATATGAAGGGACACTCATTCTTCATGTTCGACAACAATCTATCACATTTTGCTACAACGCACAACCACCCGTCATGTTGCTTATCTCTTAAACTCCCTTAAGTCCATTTTGTCACTCTTATAACATGTAGATGATATCAGATCATCTGCCCAGTCATCAGCAGACCTCACGCTCCATGTTGTACTACTGTGGCTCCTCCCAAATGCCACCTAATAGTTTGTCTCTTGCAAGAGGGAATCCATGAAATCTAAACCTTCCATTTACATGTACTTAGCCATCTAAAAACTAAATGATGTCCTTCAAAACTCAAGTTGTTAGGGTTATATGAGAGTGTACAAAATCTTATCCATGCACTCAAATCCTGACCTTGGAGCATACGAGTACTACATGATTTCTCCAGCATATGACCTTAAAGCCTTCCACGCAGAGACTGTTACGCGTCACCCAAAAAATTTTCAAAAAATAAAGAGAAGAAATTGGAAAAGAACTAGAAGAAGATCTCAGATCAAAAAATTTCCTTCACAAAAGTTGTTCGTTTTGACAAGATCTACTTCTTTATTGAAGGAACCGGGAGCAACTGAGGTCACATGTACAAAATAGCATTTTTGGTGTTCTACGTGTGTATGGAAAATCAATTTTTAGGGGTTTGTAATTTTTTAATGATTTTTAAAGAAGATAAGAATTATAGAAAATTATAATAAAATACAAGACATTTAACTACACATTAATCTATTTTTTAGATTTTTAATAAATAAGGAAATAGGGAAATAAAATTGAAGTAAGGAATAAGAGAATTTTGTACAGACTCACAAAGGTCACTCGGACTTAGTCAATGTCTTTGATTTCAATCTTAATTTGGATTTGTATTTTTATGTCACTTGATAAAACTTTCATCAAAGAATACAAATGAAAATGAAATAAAATAAAATAATTTAAATATATACATAAAATCTTAGGTCAAAAATACCAAAAAGATAAATTGCGCAAAAGAGGCCCAAAATCCAACTTTCACTTATGAGCTCCGAATTTTATGAAATTGGTCTTATTTTGAAGGTATTTGAAAATGAAGTACTTTAAAAGTGAGTAGATCAAAATCGAACAATGTATGAGGGAGATATGTACATTTCAGTCTGTCTGATGTGAAATTAGGTTTCGGGTTTATTTGTTGCTTATTTTGAGTTAGCATTTTTTTGTATTTTTTTGTTCTTGTTAGTAATATCTACACAATCGAGTAGTTTCAGGTCAATCAGAGTTACGATGAACTCACTAAAAATAAGGGAAGCTAGCAGCTTTTTAGGCCAATTTACATTTGGATTTTTTATACAATTATGCATGATGAAATGCGAATATTATTTACACATGTATGAATGCTAATGATGCTATATTAATTATTAAATGCATATGGATTTTGGAAAATATAGCCTACTTGATCAATTTTAACATGTTGAATCTGAGATTCATCATACATTCACCTCCCAAGGTCCAAGGTCTCGTCTCTACCTCCAATCCACTACATCTGCCCCGCCTCCACCTCTCCACCTCTGTCAGCTCATCTCCTCCTCCTCGTCAATGTTCTTGGTCTCCTCCTCCACGAGACAGACGCCTTCTACGTCTCCTCTTCCAACAATCCTCCAAGAGAAGGTATAATTTTGTGCTTTTCTTTTTATTTATGTTTTTTACTATTAGATTTATATTATGTTGTATAGTTTAGATATATTGTTTCATAATCTATATTTGTGACATCGTGATGTTGTTTTATATATTTTGTGGTGGTTGAATATTGTGATATTGTAATACATTATAATCATTGTGATGTTGTTATGTACACTTTGTGATATTGTGTTGTTCTTAAAATATGGTATATCTTTTAGTTTATGTGGTGGCGTAATATTGTGCAACTAGAACATTATATTCAAATTGTTAGAGAACCTAAAATAGTAGTTACAAACATGGAACACCAATTGCTCAGTTGAAAGTAGATATGCACATTTCATCGACATCATTGCTCAAAAATACAATACAGGCATATGTATGTGTGCATGTTTATCTATTATCTATGTATGTATATTTATCTATGTATCTATATATGTGTATGTATATATGTATGTGTACGTAAGTGTAAGCCTATTTTTACGTATATGTGCATGTCTATGTATGTATGTGTGTACTGTATGTATGTGTGAATGTGCATATATGTATCTATGTGTGTGTGTCTATATATATATATATATGTATATGTTTGTGTATATATGGGTATGTGTGTGCAAGTCTATACATGTGTATATATGTAAAAATGACCATCATATATATATATAGGGATTTTTACCCGGCGGACCCTATAATCTTTGTCAATTACCTCTACAACCTTTGAAACATCGTAATTCCTCCCTCGATCCCGTAAACTTGTTAATCTTTATCCTACAGATCCTGTGGTTAACCCTCATCCATTTAATCGTTAAAATTAACCAGATTATGTTATCTTCTTATACATTATACCCATTTTATCTATCAAATTACCATAAGTGCCACTCACTCTCCCTCCCCCTGCTTAGCCTCCATTGCTCCCCCCCCGGCGACAGGTGCTCCACTGGTTCCCTGCTCGAAGCACGCGCTCCACCGGCTCCATGATCGAAGTACCCCTGCGGAACCTCCCCCCCCCTCCGGCGGCCGGCACTCCACCGGCTCCCTGCTCGAAGCACCCCACTCCTGCGGAGCTCCCCCGGGGTGACTCACCCAACCCAGCACCCCCTGCTCCTACGAAGCCCCCTCGCCGAAGCATCCCTGAGGCCCCCCCCCACCCCTGCGGCGGCCCGGCGCCCGGCGAAGCCGCCCCGTGCCTCGACCCACCTCGCGCGATGCCTCTCGTGCCCTCCCCCGCGATGCCCAGCCCCCTGCCTCCCGTGCCCTCCCCCACGATGCCCAGCCCCCGTGCGATGCCTCCCATGCCCCCGCGTGAAGCCCCTCCCTCCCCATCCCGCGATGCCTCCCGTGCGAAGCCCCCCCCCCCCCCCCCCCCCCCCCCCCGTGATGCCTCCCGTGCAAAGCCTCCCACCCCACGACGCCTCTCCTGTGGTTCGTCCCCAGCCCCTCGCCCTCCCCCAGGACGTCGTGCGTCCCCAGTCGCCCCTGGCCCGCCTTCGATTTGAAGCCCCTCCCCATCTCCTCCCACCGCGAAGCCAGGTGGAATGTCGGCCCCCTGCTTCTTCCTGTCAGGTCGAGACTCGTCGGAGGGGAAGTTGTAAGAGGAGGGAGAAATTTTTTTCTTCTCTTGCTTCATTCTCGCCGTCCGATCGCGGATTGGTTAGATTAACTCATTTTTAACCTAAGGAAGTTAACTCTAGATGTGTCAATTTAACGGTAGGGTTCGTGAGGTAAGACGGAGAAAGTTTACAGGGTCGAGGGAGGAATATCGATGTTTCAAAGGTTGTAGAGGTAATTGACAAAGATTATAGGGTCTATCGGGTAAAAATCCCATATATATAGGGATAAATGGGGCTGCTTGGGGAGCTAACTTGGCTCCCCCCACCCCATTTTCACCAATTTTTTTATTTTTTTTTGGAATTTTTTTCCATGAATATTCATCACTATATCCCTATATTATGTTATTCAAATTTCGTGTGAAACAGAGACTCCTACGGCCTCCATCTAGACAATCATTTTTAACGGTATCAGGATTTTTTAAATCGACCCCGTCTGGATGGGGGTCGTAAGAGTCTTTGTTTCGCATGAAATTTGAATGACGTAATATAGGGATTTAATAATGAATTTACACGATTTTAGATTTCAAAAAAATAAAAAAATATGTGAAAAAGGGGCAGGGGGAGCTAAGTTAACTCCCCCTAGGGGGCATACACATTTTCCCCATATATATATATATATATGAGAGAGAGAGAAAAGGGATCCTACTCCATGGAGTAGGTAACTTACCTACTCCATTTTCTTCTTTTTTAATTTTTTTATTTTTTTTGAAAAATGCTTTCATGAATTTTCATAACTATATCCTCTAATATGTCATTCAAATTTCGTCAGAAACACAGACTCCTACGGCCTCCATCCTGGCAGTATTTTTTAACGGTCTCAGATTTGCTGTATTTTTCGCGTTCTGGATGGAGGCCGTAGGAGTCTCTGTTTCTGACGAAATTTGAATGACATATTACAGTGATATAATTATGAAAATCCATGAAAGAATTTTTCAAAAAAAATAAAAAAATTTTATAAAAAAGAATGGAGTAGGTAAGTTACCTACTCCATTGAGTAGGATCCCCTTCCTCTCTCTCTTTCTCTCTCTCTATATATAATATAATCTTATGTTCGTACATGTGACATATATCTATGTATATATGTATGTTTATGTCTTATATATCTATGCTTGTATATATGTCTCTATTTACTTTGCGATTGTTTATGTATAAATCAATGTTACCATATATTTCCGCATGTCACATTGAAAAGTCAAGTTTTGATAATCATGCTATCATGTAAAATCGTAAGTAATGCGACAAGTTTTCAAAAGATTAAACATGTATTGTATGTAAAATGTACAAAATAAATCACACACACTGTATGTCCCTTCCACACCATATTTATGTGCGGTCTTATACAACAGGTTGTGTGTGATTCACATTGAATGATTTCATCATTTTCAGTTTTGTTATAATTATTTTATTTTATCATAAAACTACTAGACTCGTGTTGGATTGAGATACCACGAGCTATAGTTGTGGATTTTGATGTGTGCAGGTGGAAGACATAATTTTTTGCATATGCAATTTGAAATAGTTACATAAGGACACATTAATTAGGCACAAATTTAAGGACACATTTCTCCATAACCCCATTGATAACGAACGAAATCTACATAAATTCCCTGACAACATAAATGGCTACTACTTTACAGACATCTTCTTGTTCTCATATGTATAATGTACTTATGAGACACAAGGTATATGCATAATGGTACATTTATATTGACTTTCCTTAATTCGAAGATCCCAAACCAAGGGGGGTCCGTGAAGATTCAGATCGTGATATAAGGCAGTATTTGTTACATGTAAAAGAGTTTATATTTGAGCACACATTTCGGTGGCATAACTCCTCTCCTTCTTGGTATAAATCAATCTTTCATCTTTTTACTATTGTCATTATGGTGACAATTTTAAGAGAATCATGATTGATTTATGAGGTATGTTGAGTAGGTGCGGAGTTATGCTACTGAAATTTGCTCAGAGATAAACCAGTCTGTGAAAAAGACCATCCTATATTAGAGGTTGAATCTTTACGGATGTGCTCAAGTGATAACATTAATGAATGCAGTTCTCCTCTCATCTCTTGACGTTGGTGAAATATGTGTTAGGCCCTCGCTGTATCATAGGTTCGGATTAGGGTTTTGTAAAGAAGTTGTTGATGGTAGGATTATGGTTTAGGCCCTCGTTGTATCATACTTTTATGGGTTGTAGATATTGATGGAAGATCTTATATTAGTATCTCGATGAACTTTGAATATCATAATCTGTAATTACAACTCTCGCTTGTTGACTTGAAAGCAGTGAACGACTCAATCAATCTGACATCGAACATGATGTGCTTGATCGTGATCCCGATATTGCTGAATTAGTTGAAGATAATGTTCAGTTCTTCACATTTTTAAAAGACGTAGAAGAATCAATATTGTCTAGAAACAAGATGCTTAGATTTAAGTTCTTCTTGTGAGTTACTACATTGATTTGATAAGAGGGTTTCTTGACAAGGATGGATTTCAAACAATTGGCGAGATGCAAAGAAAAAATTCTAGAAAATAGGACATAATTCGGAGAAATTGATGCATACCAAATGATTGCAGTCTTTATAGAGAGGCCTACAAGAACTTGAACACATGCCCCGTTGTGGTGCATTGATGAATCGTAATTTTCCAGGCAAATCTTCTCCTTGGCGAGACAGTAATTGATTGGAAATTTTACTGGAACATATACATCAAATTATATTTGTGATCATGTAAAGATAAACATCAATCTGTATGAAAATCCCTTTCTTTCTTTCCTTCCTCTGTCGATAGCCATTTTCCGGTGGAAGAAAACCAAATGGTGAATACAGACAGATAGATCCCTCTGCAATCTCGTAGATACAAAATCAAAGGCATATATGTACGTAAACGTAAACCTCACACAACATTCATTTCTTTACATCTCAAAAATCGAATGAATCCCATGCTAAGTTCTCATCCCACCTATTTATCCACTTCCCACAAACACGCCAACTAATTACCATCAATCGGAGTCCTCGGCCTTCCCGCACACGCAGAACACGCCGGGCTGATACCGGTACACGCAGCTGAGGCCCACCAGCACCTCCACGATCGCCGCCTCCGCCTTCTCCCGGTCCGCCAGGTGCAGCGTCTGCAGTAGCAGCACCTTCGGCGCCGGCTCCATCCTCTGCCGCTCGCAGCTCCTCTCCGCGTGCCACCGCACCGTGTCGTGCGCCATCGGCCCCAGCCACTGAAGTATCCTCCCCGCAGCATCCTTCCACCCCGCCGCCATCTTCTCATCATCCCGCGCCTCTGCATCCACCCTCCTGCTCTGCCTCAGCTTCGCCATCAGCGCCACCCGTAAACCATTCGGCAGCATCTGGTACAGCTCCTCCCTCGCGTCTTTCCCCGCCGATTCCGGCGAGAACAACATCTCCTCCGCCAGCACTATGACGTCCGCATACCGCAACGCGAGCCCTGCTTCGCCGACGGTCCCTGCCGGCGCATCCAAGTAATTCACCGTCCACGACCTCACCTCCTCTTTAGGGACAGCTGGTCGCAGGATAGGCCCGGAATTGCGGAAGAACGCACTGCCGGCCGCCGTCGGGCGTTCCAGCGGCCCGGAGAAGTAGAGCTGGTGGGGGTTGTAGTGGCGGCGGTTCACTGCAAAGCGGTACCGTCCGTCGCGCTCGAAGACAACGAGCGGGAGATCGGTGACGATTAAGGAGAAGATGGAGCAGATCCGCGCGAAGAGCGTGACGACGGAGCGCGACATGAGGTCCGCCACCTTCTCGTAGCTCCGCCCCCACAGCGAGTCCTCCTGCAGCTTCGCGACGACTCGCCGTTGCTCGGCGAGCATCTTCATAAGCAGATCTGCCCCGGGAGGATCCGCCTGCGATTTCCCGGTCACGGCCGGAGGGCCTCCGGCAGTGATCGGGCCGCTGTAGTTCCGCCACCGCTCGAGGTTCCGCTCGGACGCCTCGAGGTCGGCCAACGCCTCCATCTCACGGTGGAGCGCCGATGTGGCGGAGAGGTACCCCTCCATCTTCTTCACCTTCTTGTCGAGGTCCTTGACAGGGAATCCGAGCACGAAATCGGTGCTGCATCCGGACTTGAGGTCGTTGTAGATGAGGTCGAACCCGCGGGGCCAATTGACCCGGCAGCGCTCGCCAAGGCGCGCGATGGACGCGGCGGCGTGGTCCAGGTCATCGACGATCTCGGCGCAGGCGACGCGGAGGAGGTGCAGGTTGTCGGTAGAGTTGAGGTAGGCGACGCCTTGGGATCGCAGCGTGGAGCTGCGGAGCTTGACGATCTCGGGGTCGGTGATGGAGCGGTGGAGGGAGATGAGCCGCGTCATGGTCTTAGCGGCTTCGAACGATAGGATCCCGAGCTTCTGCTGCTGCCCCGCGTCGGCATGGAAGGAGCCGATGTCCGCCGCGGCGAGCCGCTTGCGGACGGTTGTGAGCCACGACTTCTTTGGGAGGGCCACCATCTGGACTCTCTTCTCTGCCGAATCTCTGCTGTTGCTCTCTGTGTGTGGCCGTTGTTTCCTTTGTTTTAACGATCGTTGGAAGTTCGGGGTGGATAATTTGGATGCGTATTAAAGGATGCGTGGGATGTGGGTTTCCACGAAGGTTCCTCAACGCGGCATCGCGAAAAAACAAAGAGGAAATGGGATTATATTGCGGCGAGGTGCGTGATAGATAACACTAGGGCCTGTTTGGTTGCAGGGTTGGGCAAGGTTGGGTTCTAGTGTTTTTGAACTGGACCGGCCGGCCGGTTCGATCCGTTCGACCAGTGAACCGGGTCTGGACCGGTCTGGTTAATCGATTTTTATCGGTTCGATTATTCAAATTTAATAAATTTGTCCGATTCAACTTATTTTTTGATCTGGTTTATTTAAATTTAATCAAAGTTGAATCACATTTAATTTTTAAATTATTTAAAAACTTATTAGTAATGGGAGTTGAACCCATGACTTTTAATTATTTGTTTCACACTTTTAACCAACTACACTAACACAATTTTTTGCACTATTAAGATTTAAATATAATCAAATTATTATCATGTTATAGAGCATCCAGTCCAAATAATATATATATCTATGATATGTATGATATTTGATGGTGTATAAGAAAAATATTTTATGTATAGTGTGAAAGATATACATTATCTATGTATTTTATATATATTTCAAGTATATTAAGTTTATAATATATATATATATTATTTTATTTCAGTTTGATTAATCGGTTCAACTACTTTTTTTCACCGATCTAATTTCATCCGATTTTAAATAATGATGATGTCATCATCTGATTGAACCGGTTTGTTTACATGGTTCGGTCCGATCATTTCAATAAGGTTTCCGATTCGATGTCCGGTTTTGATTTCAAAAACCTTGGATAACACAAGTGGGGAGTTCGGAATTTTGAAGCAATCGGAGGGACAATACGGACCTTATGCAGTAGTTCAGAGGCCCGGCTATAACATGAGGTGCATGCTACGAGCGGTTCACACGGTAAGAATTAAAAAAAATACGAATTTTATGAACCTTTCGATAACGATCGAATGGGTTCGAAACATGCGGAGGGAATACGTTAACCGCTACCGACTTGATATATAATATAGTTATATATTCCTGGAAAAGTATTTACGGTAAATTACAAGAAAAGGACTCCAGTTATGTGTCAGTTCCGAGTAGGCCCTAAGGATTGCATTTGAACGGTAGGGCAAGTTTTTCATCCGAACATTTTGCAAAAACTCTTGCATTTGAACATTTTGTATTATATACGTTTGAGTGAAACTAAGGACTGCATTAATGCAAACAGGAAGGACGAGCTTTCATAGTATCTTTATCCTTGAATTTGTTTAACGATTTCTTGGATTGATCGTAGAAGGTCTCTGGTCCTTCGGAGTTTGGGGTTCTTATCCAAATTGGATTCTTCTCGTGGAATCGTTTCTGACGTGTGGGATTTGCACATAGCTTTGCTTTGCGTACCTAAAAGGTTGAACCGACATCGACAAGCTAAAGCTAAGACCCATTGCAATCGTATACATTTTCCGGAAAAGAAAGGGAAGACCGGTATCGGTATTGAGCCGATAAGGTAGACTGAGGTTGGGAACTACGTAGGAATTTGGTCATCGTTGTGGCGAATGTTCACACTCCTCAAAGAGGCCATAGGTCATGGTCGCATGGCATACCATGCACGCCATTTATTTTCTTTTTAGAATAGGGTATAATAAATTTTAACTCATGTTCTTAATTACTTAATTATCTGTGTGGGTTAATTGTTAAAACAACGAGAGGATTCTAGTAATTGCTTAAGCGACAGTGAGTCTGATTTGTCACGTCATTATTTAGCGACTTTCATCCCATCATTTTTCACGGAGTCAACTGGACCTCCTCCTCCCTTACCTGATTAAATAAGCCAGACCTCCCTCTTTCATTGTTTTTTTCTCGCACAATCCCTTTTTTTAAACCTGGTCTCATGTCCTTTTAATCACCTGAATAATGCTCTTTCGACCATCAAGTGAACTTATAATTTGTTAAGTACCTTAAAGAAGCCGTCACTTCAACTCACGGCTTCCATTGGGGTTTGTTTACATGTGATTTATTTGCATGGAAGCCGTCTCTTGAAGATGCGGCTTTGGCCAAAACCGAAGCCGCATCTTCAAGACGCAGCTTCCATGCGTTTTTCCCCCATGTAAATAAACCCCAATGGAAACCGTGACTTGAAGTGACGGCTTCCTTGGGTACTTAACAAATTATAAGTTCGCCTGGAGGTTCCGTGGAATAAGTTTACACGGATACCGCTCAGACGAATTTACCTCCTCTGCTTTTGACTATAGTTCATCTTATGTTAGTTTTATCTTAAATTCACTTTTAATTCTGTTGATTTCCATTTAGATTTACAGCTTTAGATCAACCTATGATCTTGTTGATCGGAGGTCTTTTTGATGTGTTAAATCACGACTCGATCATGCCTTTCACCTCACTCGACTCATCACGCTGCTTCATAGACCTCTCACACGATCTGATCAACCTCAAATCATCAGATCTGAGGAATTTTTGGACTGATCCCTTTTAGTCCGCAGATCTAACCCAAACACCCTCCATTTTTTGTTGTTTTTACTCAATAACTTCTACCGAGGCATCGCCTTCGAGCATACAATAAATTACAGGAGAAGGAGGTCGAGTTGCAGACGTATCATAGCTCAAGCTCCTGGTCCCTTCTCAATGGGACCTGGACTCGTTCTTCACATCCGATCGGTGCTGGACATCATCAGGTTCTTTTTGAGACCATTAACAACCAAATCTGAAGTGGATAGGAGGAGGTTGAGCCAAAACAAAGTCCTCTACAGAAATCTTCTTCCTAGTTCATCTATGGGCCTCGATCGCCATCTGATTGAAGAACACTGCTCCAGTTTTCATCTAGACATCAGATTGCGCTCAAATACATATGGTCAGATCTGGCAAGCTATAGTTGATTCCAGCCGCACGATAAGCACTTGCATCGCATATATTATTGGTGATTTTACGCTTCGCACCCTACTGTTTCTTTTAATTGTAAATAAAATATAATTTTTCTTACGTATCGTGTTGAGATTATTTGAATAATCCATGTTTGTTTTTTATTTGGATTTTTATTAGTTGTGTCATTCTAAGATATTGCAATATCAATTATACCCCTCTCTTTTTTGGAATATTAGTTGTACCCTCGACTTCTTGTCATTCCATCACTTGTGCCCCTCTGTTACTTTGGTTGTTAATGAGTTGAACTTAACCATGGTTTTTTCAAACCATAGTTTGGGGAGGAGGGGTAAAATTGGAAGTCCTCATCTTCTTCCTCGTGTTCTCAAAATGAGTAACCCCAAAATTGAAAGGTGTCCACGTTCATCATCATTGGTGGTCGGACAGAGGTCGATGATTGTCTACGATTGTGATCCTTGCTGCAAGCAGAGTCTCTTTCTCCACGGATGGGGAGGAGGAGGGGGCAAGTTGGGGCAGAGGAACGATGAGGCAGAGGAGGGGCAGGATGGGGGCGGAGGAGAGGATAAGTCTGAGGAGGGGAGGCTAGGGCAGAGGTGTTGGACATGTGAGCCCACGGCGAGCCATTATGCAATAAATGTTATTGCGAATATCATTCCCTGATCTGAAATGAAGAATAAATAATTTGCATAATAGGTCCCTCTGTACAATTAGGGTTATGTACCATGGCTGTCTTAATAATCATACAGCTGTTGATTCAATTATTGAATCATAGAGGCTGGTGCTTGGATGAATATCTAAAGAGTTAGATTGAGGACTCATCAAGCACCGTCAAATGATTGTTAAGATGTGATCTCCAGCCTGAGTAGGAGATGGCAATCCTTTCTCACATAGGCTGATATCTGACCGACCTCTTGATGCAGGTCCTCTGCATAGGAATAGAGATTCGGAGGTGTCAGATTAGTTAGGTCAAAGAGTTGACTTAACGAGATCGAGATAACCAAAGTCCTATGTTGAATGCTGTCACAGCATAGGCACGCATCCTCTGACCGGAGACAGATGTATTGCTATATGTCTGAGTATGTACATTTGACAGACCAATAGGTTGATGACCTAACCAAGGTCTATACACCGGCGCGTTGGTGTGCATATAAGGGCATATGAGTAATACGATCTCTCAAAGGGATCATACAGGTTCACTACTGAACCGGAAGACATGAGCTCACTCATGAGATATTGGGAAGAATCAAATTCCGTGCACGGTCGTCTTGCTTTGGAAGCTTGACTGAATTTGTAGGTTTGATATATACTTTTGGAAAGTATATGATCAAGACCTAGGTATGATATATGCTTTTGGAAAGTATATGATCGATACCAAATCCCAATGATCAAATGAGAAACTTAGTGATCAAACCCTGAAGAAGACAGTGTAAAATAGATCTTGATCTTCGGGTTGACCATAGGTCTTCCAGTATGCAGGATGTACAGGTATTGGGAATACCTGAAGGGTGATGTGATCATAAACGATTGTATATCCATGACGCTTCCATTCCGAGGGAGTGATGAAACATGTCTGGATTTTAGTGACTCCTTTCAGTAGAGAAGCAATCCGATCTTAGTCCAAGTATTGGACATTAATCTGAATAGGATTCAGATTCAATGAGAAGATTGGATTTGCGGCCTTGATTTAATCAAGCATCTTTGAGAGGTCCGTAAGATCTGGATTTGAGATGAGATCTCAACATCCAAGTCACTATACGTGGAATAATACAATCGCCCTGTCCTTATCTCCAAGTATCTGCGGAGAAAGCACATTATTCTTGAAAGGGTTCAAGAATAATTCTTTTGATGAAATATCCAAGCAAGGACTTGATGATTAAATGTGATTTAATTATCAAGCTTAAATATGAATATGATTCATATTGTGAAAATGATTATCTAAGATAATTAAATGAGATTTAATTATCAAAGATTAAGAGAATGTGGATAACACTATCCATGATATATGTGTGTTATAAATATGATTTATAATATACATATAATAAGAGAGAGAATTTATGTAAATAGCATTTGTTAATTAATAATGTGGATTGGATTCACATTTGTTAATTAATTGGAAATGCAATTTACTAACTAGTTTGGGTTGTGAATATGATTCACATAATATTCAATGGCATGATTGAAATATTCACAAATTAATTTAGAATTATTTTTGTGAATATTTTTTTGTGATTAATTAAGGAATAATTAAATAAATAAAATGGAGCAATAACCACCTTCATAGGTGGCGTCACCCATGAATGGTTCATGGGTGACGCCCCCCCCTTTTAGGAGGGTGGTTAGCTCCATTACATTTATCATATTATCTCTTAGTTAATTAATGTTTAAATTGATGTTGTTGTTTTTAACCAACAACAAATCATGGCCATTGATTTATCATGGACCAAGCATATCCCTTGGATCTATGTGTCCCATGAATTGAGATCCATTGGATCCTAAACTAGTATATAAGGAGGGCTAGGGTAGCCTCTCCATGGTACATCATTAAGAGTTGTGCAAGGTTACAACTCTCTCTCTCTTTCTCATTCTCGCCCTCTCTCTTTCTCTTCTTCATCAAGTGGACGTCCACTTTGTGATGAGAAAGGAGAGACTCTCGGCTTTCTTCTTCGACGACTCGTGGATCTCCATCTTCTTTGGAGTTTCTTACTCTAAAGGAAGACGACGGATTTCGTTTGACGAAATCGGGGGAGCCATCGCTTGGATCTTCATCGAGGATTGCGGGAAGGAACGTGACTCATCATCGCGCCCGCAAGTGCGTTCTTCGTGGATCGGACTTAAGATAGGAGGATCTCTACTTTGGGATCTCGCGATCACAACCACGCTTCAAGAGGTATTCCTTATACTTTGTGGTTTGATGAAACGATCCGAGAAATGTTCTCGTGATCATGTGGTTTCATCTTTAAAGTTAAAAATTTTAATTTCCGCTGCATCTAGCGACTAGTGCGACTAGTTGCTCCGATTGCATACGATGCGATCGACACGCTTCCGTGATGCGCTTGAGGATTCTCAATATCCTTCAAGTGGTATCAGAGTCAGGTTGAATAAGGTTTGGATATGATCCATAGACCTTAGACGATTTGGTTCTTGAAAGGGTTGCGAAATTTTTACTGCATTTCAATTTTCGCACCTCTGTCTAATTGAATTTTTCGACTCTGTTTAAAATGTTTAAGCACGAAATTTTCAATTGGATTTTGTTCCCCATTAAACAAGGAAACCATAGGACTTGAGTTTACTAAATTTGGACTTCATTTGCTCAAGATATGGCTTTTTGAATATGACTATATTCACTGTTGCGGGAACTGCGGATTTGAACGTAATTAATGAGATGATTACGGTTTTAATCCGCCTTGAAATGCGTGAATTATCACTTGGGTTCTTTAATAAATCAAATAGGCAATCTTTGAAAACTGAGTTTGCATTTTTTGGATTTAAATTGATCAAGATAAGTTAATTTTAGTGATTGGGGGTCACTGCTGGAAATTAACAATTTTGATCTTGAACCTTGTGATATGTCATTCAATTATCATGATGAAAATTAATTGTTAATTTTCTGGAATAATTAGTGGTAAATATTTGTGAAATATTTAAAGAAATAATTATTTCATTGAATGACACTTGCCTAAACTATAATGATGAGATATTAGATCTTGATCATTGTTTCATCAACAAACATTGCCTTCATGAAAACTATAGTTTATCCTACAATTGTTGTAGGACAACTTTTACATGAAAAACCCTTTTGCTTGAATAGGATTGGGGATTTATCTAGCAAATCTCCTTATAATATAATCAAAAATGTTTTGATGTATATTATATGGTATAATTTCGGTTGAAAAACCGATGAACATCTCAAAGTACATGATGGTCTATCTGGTATTATCCTTTCCCGAGGCGGATGTGGTGCCTAGTCGGAGAGCATTGGGGTAGCGGGTTGCAACGTATGTGGTCCGTCCCACTCTCGTCGGTACTGGCCATGACAGCGGGTAGGGACTGTATAATACCGGAGACAGACAATGTGTATTTTTCTAATTATTAAAATTCGAATAATGCGTACTTTGAGTATATACCTACTATTCAAGTAAAAGACATGTTTGTTGATTGATGACTGGATTAATGATTAATTTAATATGATTAAATTAATTATATCCAATAAACACTCTATTTTGAATAGATGTGTATTTCCCTTGGAAGAATTAATTATGTGAATATGATTCACGATAATTAATTATAATTTGAATATGAGGTGGAGGATCACATAAGTGACATCCATGGTCTCCCGTCAAGGCAAAGGATTTCGTCGCCAGTTGTTGTGTATAGGAGACGCCTGTCCGAAGTGACAGATCCTGTACATGATTTAATTGGATCGGGTTCTTTGCTTCTCGAAAGAGTAAGGCCGTATACGTAGTGACCCCAATATCGGGTCCTCATATTATTGGGGCGATATTGGATTGCGTATAGCGAGTATTAAGCCTGTTGACGGTTGGTTCAATTAATGACGGGTCAACATCATTTTAGGGGTGGTGGGCCCGGGTGTTAAAGACCGAATTGGGAGATGCAAGTTGGACTTGCAAGGCAGAATGTGTTCCCGCTTCTTTTTATCCGAGTTGTAGGTTCTCATATTATTGGGATGCAACGAAGATAGGAAAGGAGATCCCAGATCTTGCTAGAGATATAGTGGTAAGAATATCTCTTACATTGAAAGTGATTAAGGGAATGAACTTTCAGTGTTGACAAGGCAAGACAACTTTGATATAAAAATTCCTAAATCAAAGTAAAACATGTATATATAATATATATACACTTATGCAAATTTCTTATTTCAGATAATCCTTCATTAACCCCACTCAATGTTATACTCAATGATAACCAGTAAAAATATCTTGGATTGGACTCATGATCCAGATATTGTACTTGCAATTGGACACATAATGTATGTGGTTGCAGTGTGCAAGTCCCCTCAACATAATGAGGAAGGGCAATTAAATAAGACAATAAGACATCACCTTAGGGTTTGTATGTCTCTATAGTCTTGATCCTTCATCGAGTGTACTTGGGAAGTGACATGTTGATGATGATCGTAATTGTCGAATAATCCTTATAAAATAAAAGAAGATATTTTGGCATACATATGTGCTCTAGACATTTAATCATGAATGACATGGTTCTCTGCATTATGCAGAATGGTGGCTCGAAAGAGATGATGTATTCAAAATGTTTGAATACCTACCTGAACCTAAGTCTCCAAGAGTTAAGATGTATGTAGATATGATGAATATCATCATTCTACTATCTATACTCAAGTCATTCATGAAGCTTCATAGTAATCATTTTGAATGAATTTAATGAAGCATGTATAAATGTTGAAATGCTCTTGTATTGAAATCCTTTGAATTCAACATAAGAGATTCTTTGTCTTGAACAATGGTTGTGTATAGATGAAGAGAGCACAGTGGAAGCATGGGTCGGACCCGAGTAAGAAGGAAAGTCAAAGAGTTGACCTACTTCTGTGACTTCCATATCACATCCAAAGAGTTGGATGAATGCCAATGCTGCAATAAGTTGATGTGTTGATAGTATGACTATCAAGTCTGTCTAAAATCCTTAGTAAAGGACTCAGATAGAGCATCAGAATAATCTACATATAATCATTGACTCTGACTTACTTATTTCATAAGATAAAGTCTGATAATTGTATCCCAATCTTCTAGTGATATTTGCAATTGGTTGCATATATATATTAGAAGATTAGAAATTTGATCTTAAGGTTTAATAGTTATCTACATGGATATTGATGTAATTGTTGCATCAATCTCTGTTGGATAGATTGACTTCATATTCTCAGTGGGAGAGCCCTTAGTCTTAGAGAATGTCTCTATGACCTAGATATTAGAATACCCTCATTGTTTATTTCTAAATGTTGGAAATAAACATGAATTCTGAGATAAAACTATCATAAAGAGTTATGATGGATATATTTCAGATAGTAATCTAACATCTAGTGGACTCCACAAAATTAGAAAATTAATGAATGATTCATTAAGATTTCTAATACTGAAAATCAAACCTTATAAGATCAATAGGAGGTTGAAGATCATTTGACAATGATCTGGCATCAAGCCTTGGACATTTGTCTATTGATTTGATCAATAGACTAGTAAGATACGAAACTTTAGAGTGTCTAAAATTTCAAATCTTACATACTTTTGAATGTTGTATTCAAAGTAAAAATGTCCAATACACCCTTCTCTGAGAATGGTGTTAGATGTCAAGGTATTCGGGATCTCATACATATTGATGTATGTGGATCATCTATATCATAGTAAACATTATGGATATGTGATATCTATTGATGATTACGTATGATATGAGATTTCTTCTCTTCACCTGAGAAACCTTTGAAATGTTCAAAGATTTCACAATTTTGGTTTAGAACCAAAGTTTGAAGAAAGATGAAATGAATTTGATCTAACCTAGGTAGCTTGTACCTATTAGATAAAATTCAAAGAATACCTTATGGAGATATGAATATCATTTCTATCTCACTCCTCCTGATAAACCTGAACTCAATAGAGTTGTAGGGAGATACAATTGGATCATGTGTGACATGATTTGATCAATGATGAATTTTAGCATAATTATCCTCTTAGTTTCCATGTATATATGTGTAGTAGAGACTACAATATATATCCTTAATAAGATTCCATGCAAGTAAGCTGGAATCTAGCACTTGAGAGTGCTACTTCATTAGGAAAATAAAGGATGGTATTGGATACCTACTTTATGACCTTGAGATTCTTAAAAGATATCATTTCTGAGAATGTGATTCTTAGTAGATTGAGACTCTCTTGAGAATCAAGATGAAAATGAAGTAAAGGAACTCATTTAATCTTGAGAAGATAATGAGGCTCCTGAAATAGGAAACTAAAAGGACAATTAAAGATGAAACATTAATACCTCTTCAAATGAGTTTGAGGATGTATTCCATGTGTCAGCCAAGTCTGACAATGATCGGACTTCATGTGATGAAGCTCCTAAGGATCATGACATGGAATGATGGATATTAGCAATAAAGTCTAAAGTAGACTTCATATACAAGTGTTGTATATGGACCCTCGAGGATCCACCTATAAGGGTTAGACCCATTAAGGTGTAAATGGATCTTCAAGAGAAAGGAAACCTGATGAGAAGGTAGAGACCTTCAAAGCTCGGTTCGTAGCCATAAGCTACACATCGGAAGAGAAGACATTGCTTGCAATGAGACTTGCTCTTCGGTAACCATGCTTAAACTCATCAGAATATTGCTAACCTTAGCTACACAACTTGACTATTGCATCTTCAGGATGTAATTCAAGATTGCATTCCTCTAAGAATACCTCTCTGAGGATATTCACATGAAGTAGCCCCAGGGCTTCATGGTTGAGGAAAGCAATGTGAAAGCTAACGAAATCCATCTATGGACTCAAATAAGCTTTTTGTAGTTGGAACATCAGATTTGATGAAATCATAAGTGTTATGATTTCAGATAGAATCTTGATGTACCATGTGAAGCTTAGTGGGAGTGCCATTGTGTTCATCATGCTAAATGTAGATAATATCCTAATCATTTGGAATGATATAAGGATGATAATAAGTGTTTTATGATCCGGCTATTCCATACCTTGAGATATGATCTCAAGAATACCTCTTAGATCTTAGTTCTGAAGGAGTTCAGAAGCAAAGAAAAGAGGGTATTGGGACTGTCACATTTGTAGTACACCTTGGACATATTCCATTCCTGGAAATTCCAAGAAAGGCTTCCTTCCTTGAGATTTGGTACTGACCTATCTAAAGGAATAGCACCTCAAAGAGTTGAGGAAGTGAATGCTAGAACTGCTTGCACTTGTGCATCAGTTACGAGAAGCTTAGTGTATGCTTGATGTGTACAAAAGCCAGATATCTACCATGCAGTGGGAGTAGTAAACTGTTACTAATCCTACAGAGAAAACACTTGATTGCAGTAATAACGATATCTTCAAAGATGACAAGGCTTTAGAGATAGTGATCTCTAAGTCTCATCTTCAAGAGCTTAAGACTTTATAGATAGAGATCTAAAAGATCTTAACTATGGATACCTTGAGAGATAGTGATCTCCCGGAATAAGGGTATTCTGATAAGGATTATGGAAATACTGGTTATAATAGTTATTGAGCAATAGTGTCAAGGACACTATAACTGCTTTGACTAGATTGATATTGGTTGCATAAGATGCAACATTCGCATTGGATGCGAGCACTGGTTACCTAGGGATATGCAAGTGTTCGTAAAAGGACTTGGATAGTCTTTTGGGAACAGAGTGACTGATCAGCTTACCTAGCTATTTCTAAATAGCCTATGATTGTCACATGAGTGTGAGTTTAAATGATTAACCCATTAATGGCTCTTTGGGCTAGTGGGAGATTGTTGGACATGTGAGCCCACGGCGAGCCATTATGCAATAAATGTTATTGCGAATATCATTCCCTGATCTGAAATGAAGAATAAATAATTTGCATAATAGGTCCCTCTGTACAATTAGGGTTATGTACCATGGCTGTCTTAATAATCATACAGCTGTTGATTCAATTATTGAATCATAGAGGCTGGTACTTGGATGAATATCTAAAGAGTTAGATTGAGGACTCATCAAGCACCGTCAAATGATTGTTAAGATGTGATCTCCAGCCTGAGTAGGAGATGGCAATCCTTTCTCACATAGGCTGATATCTGACCGACATCTTGATGCAGGTCCTCTGCATAGGAATAGAGATTCGGAGGTGTCAGATTAGTTAGGTCAAAGAGTTGACTTAACGAGATCGAGATAACCAAAGTCCTATGTTGAATGCTGTCACAGCATAGGCACGCATCCTCTGACCGGAGACAGATGTATTGCTATATGTCTGAGTATGTACATTTGACAGACCAATAGGTTGATGACCTAACCAAGGTCTATACACCGGCGCTTGGTGTGCATATAAGGGCATATGAGTAATACGATCTCTCAAAGGGATCATACAGGTTCACTACTGAACCGGAAGACATGAGCTCACTCATGAGATATTGGGAAGAATCAAATTCCGTGCACGGTCGTCTTGCTTTGGAAGCTTGACTGAATTTGTAGGTTTGATATATACTTTTGGAAAGTATATGATCAAGACCTAGGTATGATATATGCTTTTGGAAAGTATATGATCGATACCAAATCCCAATGATCAAATGAGAACTTAGTGATCAAACCCTGAAGAAGACAGTGTAAAATAGATCTTGATCTTCGGGTTGACCATAGGTCTTCCAGTAATGCAGGATGTACAGGTATTGGGAATACCTGAAGGGTGATGTGATCATAAACGATTGTATATCCATGACGCTTCCATTCCGAGGGAGTGATGAAACAGGTCTGGATTTTAGTGACTCCTTTCAGTAGAGAAGCAATCCGATCTTAGTCCAAGTATTGGACATTATCTGAATAGGATTCAGATTCAAATGAGAAGATTGATTTGCGGCCTTGATTTAATCAAGCATCTTTGAGAGGTCCGTAAGATCTGGATTTGAGATGAGATCTCAACATCCAAGTCACTATACGTGGAATAATACAATCGCCCTGTCCTTATCTCCAAGTATCTGCGGAGAAAGCACATTATTCTTGAAAGGGTTCAAGAATAATTTCTTTTGATGAAATATCCAAGCAGGACTTGATGATTAAATGTGATTTAATTATCAAGCTTAAATATGAATATGATTCATATTGTGAAAAATGATTATCTAAGATAATTAAATGAGATTTAATTATCAAAGATTAAGAGAATGTGGATAACACTATCCATGATATATGTGTGTTATAAATATGATTTATAATATACATATAATAAGAGAGAGAATTTATGTAAATAGCATTTGTTAATTAATAATGTGGATTGATTCACATTTGTTAATTAATTGGAAATGCAATTTACTAACTAGTTTGGGTTGTGAATATGATTCACATAATATTCAATGGCATGATTGAAATATTCACAAATTAATTTAGAATTATTTTTGTGAATATTTTTTTGTGATTAATTAAGGAATAATTAAATAAATAAAATGGAGCAATAACCACCTTCATAGGTGGCGTCACCCATGAATGGTTCATGGGTGACGCCCCCCCCCTTTTAGGAGGGTGGTTAGCTCCATTACATTTATCATATTATCTCTTAGTTAATTAATGTTTAAATTGATGTTGTTGTTTTTAACCAACAACAAATCATGGCCATTGATTTATCATGGACCAAGCATATCCCTTGGATCTATGTGTCCCATGAATTGAGATCCATTGGATCCTAAACTAGTATATAAGGAGGGCTAGGGTAGCCTCTCCATGGTACATCATTAAGAGTTGTGCAAGGTTACAACTCTCTCTCTCTTTCTCATTCTCGCCCTCTCTCTTTCTCTTCTTCATCAAGTGGACGTCCACTTTGTGATGAGAAAGGAGAGACTCTCGGCTTTCTTCTTCGACGACTCGTGGATCTCCATCTTCTTTGGAGTTTCTTACTCTAAAGGAAGACGACGGATTTCGTTTGACGAAATCGGGGGAGCCATCGCTTGGATCTTCATCGAGGATTGCGGGAAGGAACGTGACTCATCATCGCGCCCGCAAGTGCGTTCTTCGTGGATCGGACTTAAGATAGGAGGATCTCTACTTTGGGATCTCGCGATCACAACCACGCTTCAAGAGGTATTCCTTATACTTTGTGGTTTGATGAAACGATCCGAGAAATGTTCTCGTGATCATGTGGTTTCATCTTTAAAGTTAAAAATTTTAATTTCCGCTGCATCTAGCGACTAGTGCGACTAGTTGCTCCGATTGCATACGATGCGATCGACACGCTTCCGTGATGCGCTTGAGGATTCTCAATATCCTTCAAGAGGAAGGACGAGGCAGAGGAGGAAGGAGACTGTGCGAAGGAAGGACGAGGTGGAGAAGGGGGCAGGCTAGGGGCAGAGGAGAGGGTAGGGCAGAGGAGGAGGGAGGCTGGGGGCAGAGGAGGTCTTCAGCTTGGGAGGAGGATGAGGGGAGGAGGAGAGGACATGGCTGAGGAGTGGGGCGGCTGGGGCGGAGGAAGGATAGGGCGGAGGAGGGGGCAGGCTGGGGGCAGAGGAGAGGACGGGGTTGAGGAGGGGGATGTTATGGTGGAGGAAGAATGGGGTGGAGAAGGGGAAGGCTGGGCGGAGGAGAGGGTAGGGCGGAGGAGGAGGGAGGTTCGGGGCGGAGGAGGTTGTCGGTCTAGGAGGAGGATGAGGGAGGAAGGAGGTCGTCGGGGGAGGAACTGCGGGTGGAGGGTGACCATGCGAGGGTAGAGGAGGAGTTCCGAGCGGAGAGGGAGGAGGAGGAGGTTGGGGGAGGAGGAAGAGGATGGGGGGAAGAGAAGGAAGAAGAAGAGGGTGAGAAAAGACCACTGGATCTTTTTCTAAATTAATTCCACTTATATCCTCAAAGTTAACGTCTGTTTGCACTGTGGGTGGACGGCAATAAACCCAAGGGGTACAAGTGATAGAACACCAAGAAGTCTGGGTTGCAACTGATATTCCCAAAAGGGAGGAGTATAACTGATATTGCAATATCTCAGAGGGCACAACTGAAGAAAATCCCTTTTTTATTTTTGCAAATTAGTCCTTCAAAAAATAACTTAAAAATAAAAATAATAAAAAGAGAAAATAAGTAAGAATATACATTATGTATACATTTATAAATTAACTAAAAAATATGAATAAATATGATTATAGACCATATCTATTTACTTAACTCAAAAATAACTAATACAAATATGGTCGACAAATAAATAGAGAAAAAAATAAAAGACCAAAATTACCTCAAAATTCATTTATATAATGCATATACGCTTCAAATAGTCATAATAAGTTCCTTTCAACTACTTTTGAATGATTGTTTTTGCATCTTGTACATAACAATATACATAAAAGAAAATAATGTGCCAAAGGCAACATATTGAATAATCTGGAACTGGGAATATATATACATTTTTATAAAACTCCAAATCACTCAAGTTCATCTTTAAACTTCAAGATATAAACATTAAAAACTAGAAATATTAAAAAAAATAGAGGTGAAAGGGATGAGTTTTTCTTTGAGAGTCCTTTATGTCCTAAATAAACAGGAAAAGTCATGATTTTTCAATAGAATTTATTTACCACTAATAACTTAATTCTTTTTGTGATCTTTTAATAAAAATACATAAAAAGATTCAGAAATAATTCAAATATTGCATCATACATATATATATATATATATATATCAATTAAACCAAACCCCTAATTATTAATACACTAAACTTCACATACCTATATTTTGTATACATGAAATTTTATTGAACTCTACTAACTTTTAAAGTTGATTACCAAAAACATCATAAATCTTAAGAATATATTGCGGTAAATAGAGTTCATATGTAGAAATTAGATTTTATGACCTTATTGTATATATATACCATGTGATTTTAACTTATACAATATATACAATGTATATATTTACTCATCTTTCTTTGTTTTCATTTTTGTGCATATTTATTGATATTTTACTTTCACGAAAAATATAAAAATAATAAAATGCTTTAAAATATGAAGAAACAAAATTAAGAATACTATATACATAGTTATTCTATACCTATAAATAATGCAACCTATATTGATATCTTGTGAATCGAATAAAACTAGAAGACAACAAAAGATATGTGTTTAAAATTTACTTGTACCCCTACGAGTTCCCGTAAATACACTTATGCCCTTGCTTTTTGTGCACTTATACTTGCGCCTCTACCTTCTTGCACCATTAATAGTCGTGCTCTTACTTTCATGCACCATAAATATTTAACAACTTCTTTGAAATGGATCTCGCATCACTTGAAAGATGGGATAGCGGACTTTAAATGACTTGAAACTCTGATACAATGTTTATTTTATAGTGAGAATCAAGATCAACGTGATTGATTTATACTTTACTAAAAATATATGTAATTTTATCCATTGAAACACACTGTTGTGCATGCTCATGTACACGTTTTACGTTTTACCTTATTATATTATATACTATTATTGAGCCAAGTCTCATTGAATTAAACTTGTGAGCCCGTGGTATCAAAAAATGTAACTACTTATTTTATAAGGTTTGAAAAAAGAAAACTCTTTGAATTTCTCTCTCAATTTATTCCCGTTCAATAATTAATTTATTACATATGACTAAACAAAAGTCTCTGGCCTTTGAATTCAGGTAACCGTGTTGGCGGAAAATCGCCCCACTTTTATTTTTATTATAATATATTTTTAAGTGTTTATCAGTTGTGCTCTTCTGAGATATTGCGATATCAATTATGTCGTTCTCTTTTAGACAATATCGCTTTCATCCCAAACTTCTTTCACAATGATCACTTATGACATTCGGGTTAG
Source organism: Ottelia alismoides (assembly GCA_037367405.1). Lineage (NCBI taxonomy): Eukaryota > Viridiplantae > Streptophyta > Magnoliopsida > Alismatales > Hydrocharitaceae > Ottelia > Ottelia alismoides. The sequence continues at coordinate 264,900 of JAZKJV010000169.1, forward strand.
TTGTTATCCATCCTAACGCAAACGGGCGTTAACTTAGAGGACTCAATGAGAATTACATAAAAGAACAACAGTTAAACGGTCTTCCTTCCACTCCAGCTCCTCCTCCTCCTCCACCCCTCTTCCTCTGTCCCATTCTCATTCTATGACTTCTTGAGATAGAAGGGCGTCTCCAAGAAGATGTTGCAGGGATGATAATCGACTCTTGAATGATGATGTTGGTTTGTGTTCTTCTTATTCAAGAGGTGGTTGAAGGTCGTGTGATGCACGATGCTTCGTTATTCTAGGGTTCGAAATAATGGTGATTTTCTTGATTCTCAAAATCAAAATATATGTAAGAATGCAACTTAGACACAGAATCTTGTAATATTGTGATTCTATTCCTTCTGCAACCCTCGAGTGAAGGTGTAAAGATCCTCCTCGCCAACAATAGAATGTGACTTAGCTACAGAATCTTGCAATACTACGATTCTATTTCTTCCGCAACCCTCGAGTGAAGGTGTAAAGATCCTCCTCTCCAACAATCTGGAACATACAAGATGGATACTCGATGTAACGTCCCGGGCTTAGGTCCCCGGTCCGTTATCGAGGAAACTGGCCCTGACAACTTATTGGGTTCGGACTCAATTGGATCCGTTGACAACCACCCAAAATGCTTAAGCCCAAGTTGTTAAGTAGTAATCCCCACCACTTATAAACCACACCCACACTTCGTGAGTTTTCCATGTGGTACTAAGTTTGAGGTTAGGGTGTTACAATTGGCGACTCTGCTGGGGACTTTGATGGTGCTCTGTGATATACACCTGCAAGTGACAAGTTTGCTCGAGCCTTGATGACCCAACAATGCCATTGGGGGCATAAGAAGAAAATTGGTGGAGAAGCTTCCATCGAGCCATCATTCAAGCCGCCTATCTCTTGCAAGTACCCCCCCCCCCCCACACACACACACACAAATACACATCGGCACTCCACCACTACAGAGATATGGATAGAGAAGGAAGGCTCCACAACCCACGTTGGACAACCTCGATGGTGGAGGATGGATTGGAGGAGGAGGTAGGGTTTTTTCCTATTATGCCACTCTTAAGTACATTATTATTTGAACAAATCATGCTTTAGTTTAACTAATTGACAACCAGACTAACAGAAGGGTACATATGATCATTGTGGAAGAAGTCAGGAGCATAGCTGATGTTCCCAAAAAGAGAGGGACATACCTGATATTGCAATATCTCAAAGGGGCATGACTGATAAAAATGTTATATTTTTCTAAAATTGATTTTTACTAGGGATGCAACCGGATACAAATATATAAGTATTTGATCATCGTCGTATCCATTTTTAAGCAGATATTGATATGATTTTTTAATTTTGGTTGATAGGATCACTCCTCTTGGTTGATATAAATATGGATATGGGTCTTATTTTTTTTGCAGATACAGATAAGGATACATGTATTGTAACGTCCCGGGCTTAGGTCCCCGATTCGTTATCGAGGAAAACTGGCCCTGACAACTTGTTGGGTTCGAGCCCAGATGGACCCGTTGACAACCACCCAAAATGCTTAAGCCCAAGTTGTCAAGTAGTAGTCCCCGTCACTTGTAAAACACACCCAAACTTCGTAAGTTTTAGGTATGGTACTATGTTTTGGGGTATGGGTGTTACATGTATTGTTTTTTTATTTTTGAGGATACATATACGAATATGATTACATATTTTTTGGATGATACAAATACATATCCGCATGGTTGAATACAACATATATATATGTTGTATATACATACATAAATGTGTGTATATCTCAATATACATTATGGGATTACTTGCAATATATTGCATCTAAAGTCATTTTCCAATGTCAGAAAAAATACGGATTTTTATATTATCTATTCATTTATTATACAAATTATTAAATTTAATATAGTAATATATTTTCTTTTTCTTTTTTATTTTATTTTCATATTTTGATTAATCAATTATAACATCAATCCTAACGAATGCAAGCGTTGAAAGATTTTTTATTGTAAGATAATTCGTTTCCATTTTAAATATCTGTATCCGAACATGATTATTTGTTTCATATCTATATCCGTATTTAAGGATATGATTTGTACTTTTCAATATCTGCAATGTATCCGATCCAGTATCTGTATAATATTTTAAAACGGATAAGAACATAGTAACGTCTAAATCTGTATCCATGTCCGTTCATCTCCAAACCTAACTTTTACACTTTGTGTTCTTGCAAAGTCTATCCATTAATAATATTATTGGAATGATTGCAAGAATATAGGTGTAATCGCAAACAGTTAGACACATCCTCACATAAGAACTGCTCCCAATACGAGTAAACACTCAGCTCGGATGTAAACGTTTCCATACCGATACAAAATATAAGCGTTGTCAAATTCAATACCTACTTCAAAATGCGAATATCTTATATACATTTGGATATTGACAGGATTGTGCAGATCAACATGTATTGGAAGACGTAGGGCATGTTTGGTAACTACGTTGGGCCGGATTGGGATATACTTCTGTGAATAGTAGTTGTTGAGAAGGTTTGAATGATAATTGTGACGTGATGTGACATTGAATATATGTTATATTAATTTTTTTAATGATTATAAGATATTTTTTATGTTAATAAGTTTATTTGAACATGGCTAAAAAAATATTATACTAAAAAAATGTACGGTCAATACAAGTAATCCCAACCCAAAAATACATGGTTGAAGCTAAAGGTATGTCAGGATACCCTGATGTACCAGACAACAAATTGTACATGGGGCTATGAATGAATCTTTATTTTCTTTTATATATCAAAACAGATATATTGATATAGTTTGAGAATATGAAAGCCATACAGTAACATCCAGATCCACCTCATTATCGAGAGAAAAACTGACCCTAACAATACAATCCAAAGCTTATGCTGTCAAAATATATAACTAACTTTCACATTTTGTAAATATTTTGATGTCATATGCACGATTATGCTTGGAATGTCACAAATATCTATATTCATATCTTGTTTAAATCATATATGAACACGAACAGATACAGTAAGGGATCACTTAAGAATCTATGTATGAGAAGGATTCGGTAACGGATCAGATACGGATATGGTAACGGATCAGATACGGATATGAGAATATAACTACATGGATTGGAGTTGAAAGACTTGATCTGGATTTTTTTCCTGTCAAAATCGATTATTAAAAATCTGTCAAAATTGATTGTTTAACTAAACTAGTTGAACTACACAACCACATCCCTGCCTTTTCCTTTCTTGACTCCTCATTTTCTTAGAAGAAGCTCTAAAATTAACGTCATGCACTTTGTCCTATTATGTGAGAAGTCATGCAAGGGAATGTAGATGGCCAAACTTCTTCTCCTTTAGACTCGATCAAATTTTGAAAAAAAAGTATATTTTTTAAAAATGATAAGACATATAGATTAACAAACAAGTGGAGGTTATTTTACCATTTATGTGTGGGTAGTAAAAGATAAGATGATGGGTAAGTGAAGACATTTATGTTTTGGGGGGAAGGAATGGGGAGTTAGTAACTCTATTTTTTTTAGTCATGGGATAAGAATGTCCTAGCATTTTTTTGACTTTAGATTCCAACCACCATTACAGGAAATATATGTTTTATGCCTTGTATTATATCCCATGAAAATCTCATTTTATATAAGGATATAGTGATCAGATCATGACTACGTTATTTGTTTTATCCTTGTTTATAATATTTATGTATTTTTTATCCCTCAAATTTATCGAACAAAAATTACATATAAACCACAGGAAATAGTCCATAGCCTATACGAAATACTTTGTTGGATATCCATGTAGGTAAGATCATACCACATGAAAGGTGCCGATTGTCAATTCGATCTAATTGCTAGATACACTCCTAGGTCATAGTTGCAGCTCTTTGATACGTGTTTCTCCCGTGTATTATGAGGAAGATATTACCGGTGCATTACAAGGAGAACCTTGAATAGAAACAAATAGACGTGCAAATGTTAGTGCAATAGATGTTTATTTTACTTGGGCAAGCCTTAATGTCTAACTTAAGGAGACAAACTTTAGAAACCTACGATGTGTGTATTATGAAAATAGATTAAGTGATCTAGAGTATATAGGGGAAAATTTTGAAGTTTTTGTTTTTTCATAGGTATGTCAATACATGTATATTATTTATTTTGTATATTTTGTGTAATTTTATATTTTAGATTATTTTCATTTTATTTTTTTAACTTTTTAGTTGATTTTTTAGAAGACTTTCTATTTTTGTAATAGTGATGTTTGATTTTAAAATTTTTATGAAATTTTAATTTGGAAATAGACCGTATCTTATCCAAATTTGGAAATAGACCGTCACAACCACGCATCGCCTCGGTTTCCAGATCGCAACCCGCCTCCATCACGTGCAGCCGTGATCTCTAGGTTGCATCCGTCCTCCACATCAACCATGTGTCATCACGACGTGATTTTGCCAAATCCATTGTTGCCGTCATGAGAGAATGAGAGAGAGACGATGTAGATTAGGTTTTTGAGTTGCTTCATTCTATATTTAGAGTTTAACAAATGATCAAAATAGATTTTTTATCATTTAAATAATAGAATTAATGGGTCATTAATCATAACCGTGTGATTTGAATCAAACGGATGAGGTGGACGGCTCACAAAAAAGTGGTGAGATCCTGCCTCATTTGAAGTTTCTCCTATATTATATATATATATATATAGAGAGAGAGAGAGGGGGGGCGTGATCCTATGAGAGCCAAAATATGTAAGAGCATGCGAGCATGCTGAAGGATATGGAGAAATCCTCAAGCGCATCACGGAAGCATGATCGTCGTATCGGATACGACGAAGAACGACAAGTCGTACTAGTTGTTCGGTGCAGCGGAATTTGAAAAAATTATCCGATGAAACTACATGATCCGAGAACCATTCTCAAATCGTTTCATCTATAACCACAGCAAGTATAATGCAATACCTCTTGAAGCGTGGTTGATCAAGTCTCTACGAAAAGAGATCTCCTGTCTCAAGTCCGATCGTCGGAGTAACGGCTTGCGAGCGCAGAGATGAGTCGCGGTGTCCTCGCAATCCAAGTTGATCCAAGAAGGGTTGCTCCTGATCTCGTCACACGAGATCAAATGTCTCCTTTGAGAGTGAAGCACTCCAAGAAGACGAAGAACCGCAGAGCGTCGAAGCGGCAGCACGATGGCGCAGGCGTCGACGATTCTCTCTACCAAGGTGGACGGCCACCAAGAAGAGAGGAAGAGAGAGGGCTGTCGAGTATGAGAAAGAGAGAGAGAGAGAGAGAGAGTTGTGTGCTACAATAGCATGTGTAAAGAGAGAGCCAAGTATGTCTCTCTATTTATAGGGTTTTGGGATCCATGGATCTCAATCCATGGGACATATAAAATCAATGGATGAGATTGATTTATGTCAATCCAATGGTCAAGATTGTTGTTGGTAAAACCAACAACTTGTGATTTAATTTTGATTAAATATATTTGATAAATCAAATATATATTAATACCAAATTAAACCAACCAAATAAGGAGAGAGAGAACAATGGACATCCACCTTCCCATATGAAGGGAGGTGACGGCCACCAATCCCACAAGGGATTTGGTGCCGCCCCTCCTTTCCTAATGGGAGGGCAATCTCATGGATCACCATGAGATTGCATATCTCCTTGTTTTTCTCTCAACTTAATTTCCAACAATTATTTGTTGGTATTTTATTCACCAAAAATAATTCTCAATTAATTTTGGGAATATTGCAATCTTGACATTGGAATATTGTGAATCATATTCACAACCCAAAACAAAATGTAATTTATATTTTCAATTAATTAGACAATGTGTATCCAATACACATTAATAATTAACCTACTAATATAAATTATATTTAACCCTCTCTAAATATATTATAAATCACATTTATAACATATTATGAATAATTGGATATTACTATCCACATTATTCTTATCCATAATAATTAAATCTCAATTAATCATATTGGATAATTTCTCATACATCATGATAATTAAATCACATTTAATTATCAACTTCTCCTTGCTTAGATCTTATGGAATTGTTCTTAAACCATTTAAGAACAATGCTATTTCTCCTCAGATACTTGGAGATAAGGACAGGGCGATTGTATTGTTCCACGTATAGTGACTTGGATGTTGAGATCATATCTCAAATCCAGATCCTATGGACCTCCCACTGATGCTTGATCAAATCAAGACCGTAGACTTAATCTTCTCATTGCATCTGAATCTCATTCAGATCAATGTCCAGTTTATGGACTAAGATTAGGTCACTTCTCTAATGAGAGGAGTCACTAAAATCCAAACCTGTTTCATCACTCCCTCAGAATGGAAGCGTCATGGTTATACAATCGTATATGATCAAATCACCCTTCAGGTATTCCCAATACCTGTGCATCCTACATACTAGAAGACTCATGATCATTCTGAAGATAAAGATCACGTTTGCACTGTCATCTTCAGAGTTAGATCATTTAAGTTTCTCAATCTTGGTCATTGGGATTTGGTATAGATCATATGCTTTCATAAAGCATATATCTTACCTTCAAATTCATATCATGCTTCCAAAGCACGACGACCATGCATGGAATTTGTTTAGTCCCAATACCTCATGAGTGAGCTCATGTCTCCCGGTTCACAAGTGAACCTGTATGATCCCTTTGAGAGATCGCATTACTCATATGTCCTTACATGCACACCAGCTCGCCGGTATATAGACCTTGATTAGGTCATCAACCCATTGATCTGCCAAATGTACTTACTCAGGCATATAGCAACACATCTGTCTCTAGTCAGAGGATACATGCCTATGTTGTGACAGTATTCAACGTAGGTCTTTGGTTATCTCGATCTCGTCAAGTCAACCCATTGACTCAACTAACCTGACACCTCTGAATCACTATTCCCATGTAGAGGAACTGCATCAAGAGGTCAGTCAGATATCAGTCATATGAGATAGGATTGCCATCTCCTACTCAGACTGGAGATCATCACTTAATGGCCATTTGATGATGCTTGATGAGTCCTCTATCTAACTCCTTAGATATTCATCCAAGCATCAGCCTCTATGATCCATCCAATGAATCAACAGCTGTATGATCATTAAGTTGGCCATGGTACATAACCCTTATTGTACAGAGGGACCCTATAGTGCATTCATTCATTAATCTCAGAAAGGGAGTGAAAAATAATCAATAACTTTCATTGATAATTTATTCATTACAATAACATTTATTGTAGAAATGGTTTGCCCGGGGCTCACATTGCTAACAATCTCCCACTAGCCCTCAGAACCATTCAGGTACAATCTTTAAACCCATACTCATTACATGCTGGTCGAAAACCTTCTGTGTCAGAGGTTTGGTAAGAGGATCAGCAAGTTGTCGGCAGAGGCCGCCTTGGTGATGATGATGTCACCACGCTTTTGTATCTCCCGAATGATGTGGTATTTCCTTTCCACGTGCTTGCTCTTTTGATGCCATCTGGGTTCCTTTGCCTGGGCAATGGCTCCCGTGTTATCGCAGAGTAACGGGATGGGAGTATCAGAGGAAACTACGCCATGCTCCTGCACGAACTTGCGCAACCACACCGCCTCCTTTGCAGCATCCGATGCGGCAATGTATTCGGCTTCTGTTGTTGAATCTGCAGTAGTGTCCTGCTTCTTGCTTCTCCAGCTCACAGCACTACCATTCAACAAGAACACGAACCCCGATGTCGACTTTCGATCATCTACATCCGATTGGAAGTCAGAATCTGTATATCCCAAGACTTGGAGATCACCATCTCCATAGACCAAGATGTAATCTTGCGTCTGTCTTAGATATTTGAATATGTTCTTTACTGCATTCCAGTGTTGTTCTCCATAGCAGGATTGGTAACGACTTACCACTCCCACTGCATGGCAGATATCTGGTTTTGTACACATCATGGCATAAATTAAGCTTCCTACAGCTGATGCATAAGGACATCCAGCCATGGCCTTCTTTTCCTCAACAGTTTGAGGAGCCATTCCTTTAGACAGGTGGATACCATGTCTTAAGGGTAGGAATCCTTTCTTAGAACTATCCATACGGAATCGTTCAAGAATCTTCTTAATGTATCCATGTTGTGACAATCCCAAAATCCTCTTTTCTCAGTTTCTAAACAGCTTCAGGCCTAAGATATAAGAGGCTTCTCCAAGATCTTTCATCTCAAAGGTATGGGATAGCCAAATCTTTACACTGGTCATCATCCCTGTATCATTTCCAATGATCAGGATATCATCTACATAAAGCACGATGAACACAATGGCGCTCCCACTAGTCTTCTTGTATACACAAGGTTCATCAGGATTCTGCACAAAATCATAACTCTTTATGGTTTCGTCGAATCTGATGTTCCAGCTACGAGAAGCTTGCTTGAGCCCATAGATGGATTTCTTCAGCTTGCATACTTTACCATCCTCTGTCATGAAGCCCTGGGGCTGCTCCATGTAGATATACTCCTCGATGTATCCATTGAGGAAAGCCGTCTTGACGTCCATCTGCCAGATGTCGTAGTCAAGATATGCAGCTATAGCTAGCAATGTCCGGATGGATTTAAGCATAGCCACAGGAGAGAATGTCTCATCATAATCGATGCCTTCTCTCTGTGCGTAGCCCTTGGCTACGAGCCGTGCCTTGAAAGTCTCTACTTTCCCATCAGGTCCCCTCTTTCTCTTGAAGATCCATTTACACCCAATGGGTTTTACCCCTTTAGGTGGATCCTCTAGGGTCCATACACCATTCTTATGCATGGATTCAATTTCTGACTTCATTGCTAGCATCCATCTATCCATGTCTTGATCCGCGAGTGCTTCATCAAATGAAGTAGGATCAATGTCAGTTTCACCTGACACATGGAATCCATACCTTTCAGGTGGTGCAACCACCCTCGAACTTCTTCGAAGAAGCATGGGTTTTTCATCTTTATTTATCTCTTCCGTTTCTGGTCTAGGAAGCTCAGAATCCTCAGGGGATTCAATGAATTCCTCTACTTCATTATTGTCTTGACCTTTAAGGAAATCATTCTCCAGAAACTTTACATCTCTAGAAACAAAAACCTTTTGGGTCTCAGGGTCATAAAGCTGGTATCCAATACCATCTTTAACATACCCAATGAAGTAACACTCACGAGAACGAGATTCTAGCTTACTTGCGTCCACGTTCTTCGCATAGACCAAGCAACCCCATACCCTTAAGTGATTAACACTAGGTTTGGTTCCATACCATAGCTCATGAGGAGTCTTAGGCACGGATTTGCTAGGAATCTTATTTAGGATATATATTGCAGTCTCTACTGCATATCCCCATAAACTAAGAGGTAAATTTGCTTTATTCATCATTGAACGGACCATGTCCATGATGATCCGGTTGCGTCTTTCAACAACACCATTTAGTTGGGGAGTTCCAGGAGGAGTGAGATTGGAAACAATTCCATTCTCCTTAAGGTATTCCTTGAATTCATCTGACAGGTACTCGCCACCTCGATCAGATCGAATCCGTTTAATCTTCCTATCAGTTTGGTTCTCAACCAAAGCCTTGAATTCTTTGAACTTTTCAAAGGTTTCAGACTTATAACGTAGTAGGAAGATAAACCCGTATCGCGAATGGTCATCAATAAACGTCAAATAATATCGATATCCATTTCGAGTCGCGGTACTGAAGGGACCACATACATCGATATGTATTAGGTCAATAATACCTTCGCATCTTGTAACCTTGTTACGGAAAGGCGTCCTAGTCATTTTACCCTGAATGCAATGTTTGCAAGTAGGCAAAGGTTGAACCTGTAGAAAATCTAGAGGTCCATCCTTTATCAATCTATTGATCCTATCAACAGATAAATGACCAAGCCTTTGATGCCATATCTCATTTGAGATATTTTTATCCTCTCTGGATCTTTTAGGGTTTTTATTAGTGGTTGTCACATTCATAATACATTTATCAATGCACAATTCATAGAGTCCACCAGAAGTCAAAACATCATCCGTAATATATTTATCATAATGACTTATGACTAATTTATTACAGAAAAGGAAAGAATATCCGCTTCTAACAAGCTTAGATACAAATATCAAGTTCCTTTTGACTTCGGGTACATAAAGACATTCTTTAAGTATAAGGACTCTTCCACTAGATAATGATAGTCTACAAGTCCCGACGGCTACTGCTGCAACACTTGCATCAGATCCCATATGGATGACTATCTCCCCTTCCTCAAGATTTCTAGTTTCCTGAAACAAATGCAACAAATTACATACATGAACAGAAGCACCAGAATCTACAACCCAACTTCCTTCTCGTCCGATGAGAAAGCTAGTTTCAATGATGAAAGTAGATTTCATACCTGCTGGGGCTTTACCTTTGTCTGAGGACTTCAGGTAATCTGGGCAGTTACGCTTCCAGTGCCCCGGCTTCTTGCAGTGGTGACAGACGTCGGTTTTCTTCGACGCCATGAGAGTGGATGCATTGGAAGAAGAGCCAACACTTTGTCCCTTCTTCTTTCTCTTCCGGGCCGGGCCCTTCCGAGAACCATGCTTCCGACCGCGCTTCCCTTTGACCTGTGCAACCATTGCACTGCCAGTGGGACCATCCTTCTTCATCACGTCCTCTGCGGACTTTAATGCAGCAAGGAGAGCAGCACTTGTCAATTTCAATTTATTCATGTAGAATGACACCACAAAGTTGTTGAAAGATTTGGGCAATGACAGCAGAATGAAGTCAGCTTGCATGTCTGCATCCATCGTTGCCCCAAGAGTCTCCAGCTCCGACAAGTACCCAAACATTTTGAGTACATGTTCACGGACCGAAGTCCCTTCCTGCATTCTACAGCGAATGAGGTCTTTCATAACATTGTACCGCTGAGTGCGGTTAATGTCACCAAACATATCCTTAAGATTCTGCATTATTTCCTGACAGGTACTCATCTCCACATGTTGCTTCTGCAGAACATTGGAGAGAGAACCTATGATATAGTACCTAGCCAAGACATGATCTTCATCATACTTGTCATTAAATACTTTTTCTTCCTTGGACTTAGGGTTCTCATGCTTGTCCTCGGAGAGCACATAACTTATGCGCTCAGCAAAGAGAACAAGCTCCAAATTATGGATCCAATCCGAGTAATTTGGGCCGGTCAATTGGTTGACCTCTAGAAGCCTACTAAGTGGGTTCAAAGACTTCATTTTCTGAAATTAAGAATGCACTATATTAGAATATGAAAATATATTCAAATTTATAACATTTGATTAAGGTATTTTAAATCAAATTATTCTTGCATTGTCGACTTTGAAAGTTCATTCCCTTAATCACTTTCAAAGCAAGAGATATACTTACCGCTATATCTCTAACAAGAACGGGGATCTCCTCTTTATCATTGTCACATCCCAATAATATGAGAATCTGTGACTCCTATAAAGAGAAGCGGGAACACATTCCGCTTTGCAAGTCCAACTTGCATATCGTAATTCGGTCTTTAACACCCGAGCCCACCACCCTTAAGGCGATGTTGACCCATTGTTAATTGAACCAACCGTCAACAGGAATAGTACTTGCTATGCGCAATCCAATATCGCTCCAATAATATGAGGATCTGATATTGGGGTCACTACGCATACGGCCTTACTCTTTCGAGAAGCAAAGAGCCCGATCCAGATGCTGCACACAAGAGCTGTCACTTCGGACAGGCGTCTCCCACATGCAATCCCTGGCGACGAAGCTCTTCGCCTTGACGGGAGACCATGGATGTCACTTATGTGATCCTCCACCTCATATTCAAATTTTAATTAATTATCATGAATCACATTCACATAATTAATTCTTTCAAGGGAATTATTAGCTCTAATTATATTAGAGTATTTCAATTGGACATAATCAATTTAATCATATTAAATTATTATCAATCCAATTCAATCAATCAAACTTGATTATTTTACTTGAATATATATATATGGTAATATCTCAAAATACGTATTAATTCGAATTTTAATAATTAGAAAATACATCTTAATCCCTCGGACATTATCCCGGCCCTACCCGCTGTCATGGCCAGTACCGACGAGAGTGGGACGGACCACATACGTTGCAACCCGCAACCCCAATACTCTCCGACTAGGCACCATATCCGCCTCGGGAAAGGATAATGCCAAATTGATTAATTTGTACTTGAGATGATCATCGGTTCTTCAACCGAAATTGTACCATATAGTAATAATCAAAACATTTTTGATTATAAGGAAATTTACTAGACAAATTCCCAAATCCTATTCAAGCATCAAGTTTGAAAGATTGTGGCTTCCAATTATGATTTAGATCACATCTTAATCAATTAATTGGTTGGGGCCAAGTCAATTAGGCAAATAATTATGTTTCAATATTTCACAAATATTTTTCAAGATTATTTTACGAAATTAACAATTAATTTCACTAATTGACAATCACTTGGTTCTAAATTAGGAATGTAATTTCAGTAAGGACCCTACTCACTAAAATTAACATGTCTCAATCAATTTAAATCCAATTAAGCAAACTCAATTTTCATAGATTGCTAACTTGATTTAGGACAGATACTAAGTGGAGTTGCACGCATTTCGAGGCAGATGATAACAGTAATTAACTCTTTAATCATGTTAAAATCTACAGTCCCGCAACAGTGCATACATGTTCATTAAAACAATCATATCTAGAGCATATGAAATCCGATTCAGACAAACTCAGATCCTATGATTTCCTTATTTAATGGGAAAATAAATCCAAGTATTGAATTCGTGTTTAAACAATTTAAACAGTGCCGAATTTATTTACTAAACAGATCTGCGAAATCATATGCGATGAAAACTTTTGCGACCTAAATGAACCCAAGTCGTCCCCGGTTTTTCGAATCATATTCGAAACCGTCGACCTAAGGCTCTGATACCACTTGAAGGATATGGAGAAATCCTCAAGCACATCACGGAAGCATGATCGTCGTATCGAATACGACGAAGAACGACTAGTCGTACTAGTTGTTCGGTGCAGCGGAATTTAAAAAAAATTATCCGATGAAACCACATGATTCGAGAATCATTCTCAAATCGTTTCATCTATAACCACAGCAAGTATAATGCAATACCTCTTGAAGCGTGGTTGATCAAGTCTCTACGAAAAGAGACCTCCAGTCTCAAGTCCGATCGTCGGAGTAACGGCTTGCGAGCGCGGAGATGAGTCGCGGTGTCCTCGCAATCCTAGTTGATCAAAGCACGGTTGCTCCTGATCTCGTCACACGAGATCAAATGTCTCCTTTGAGAGTGAAGCACTCCAAGAAGATGAAGAACCGTAGAGCGTCGAAGCGGCAGCACGATGGCGCGGGCGTCGACGATTCTCTCTACCAAGGTGGACGGCCACCAAGAATAGAGGGAGAGAGAGGGCTTTCGAGTATGAGAAAGAGAGAGAGAGAGAGTCGTATGCTACAATAGCATGTGTAAAGAGAGAGCCAAGTATGTCTCTCTATTTATAGGGTTTTGGGATCCATGGATCTCAATCCATGGGACATATAAAATCAATGGATGAGATTGATTTATGTCAATCCAATGGTCAAGATTGTTGTTGGTAAAACCAGCAACTTGTGATTTAATTTTGATTAAATATATTTGATAAATCAAATATATATTAATACCAAATTAAACCAACCAAATAAGGAGAGAGAGAACAATGGAGATCCACCTTCCCATATGAAGGGAGGTGATGGCCACCAATCCCGCAAGGGATTTGGTGCCGCCCCTCCTTTCCTAATGGGAGGGCAATCTCATGGATCACCATGAGATTGCATATCTCCTTGTTTTTCTCTCAACTTAATTTTCAACAATTATTTGTTGGTATTTTATTCACAAAAAATAATTCTCAATTAATTTAGGAAATATTGCAATCTTGACATTGGAATATTGTGAATCATATTCACAACCCAAAACAAAATGTAATTTATACTTTCAATTAATTAAACAATGTGTATCCAATACACATTAATAATTAATCTACTAATATAAATTATATTTAACTCTCTCTAATATATTATAAATCACATTTATAACATATTATGAATAATTGGTTATTACTATCCACATTATTCTTATCCATAATAATTAAATCACATTTAATCATATTGGATAATTTCTCATATATCATGATAATTAAATCACATTTAATTATCAACTTCTCCTTGCTTAGATCTTATGGAATTGTTCTCAAACCATTTAAGAACAATGCTATTTCTCCTCAGATACTTGGAGATAAGGACAGGGCGATTGTATTGTTCCACGTATAGTGACTTGGATGTTGAGATCATATCTCAAATCCAGATCCTATGGACCTCCCACTGATGCTTGATCAAATCAAGACCGTAGACTTAATCTTCTCATTGCATCTGAATCTCATTCAGATCAATGTCCAGTTTATGGACTAAGATTAGGTCACTTCTCTAATGAGAGGAGTCACTAAAATCCAAACATGTTTCATCACTCCCTCGGAATGGAAGCGTCATGGTTATACAATCGTATATGATCAAATCACCCTTCAGGTATTCCCAATACCTGTGCATCCTACATACTGGAAGACTCATGATCATTCTGAAGATAAAGATCACTTTTGCACTGTCATCTTCAGAGTTAGATCATTTAAGGTTCTCAATCTTGGTCATTGGGATTTGGTATAGATCATATGCTTTCATAAAGCATATATCTTACCTTCAAATTCATGTCATGCTTCCAAAGCACGACGACCATGCATGGAATTTGTTTAGTCCCAATACCTCATGAGTGAGCTCATGTCTCCCGGTTCACAAGTGAACCTGTATGATCCCTTTGAGAGATCGCATTACTCATATGTCCTTACATGCACACCAGCTCGCCGGTATATAGACCTTGATTAGGTCATCAACCTATTGGTCTGCCAAATGTACATACTCAGAAATATAGCAACACATTTGTCTCTAGTCAGAGGATGCATGACTATGTTGTGACAGTATTCAACGTAGGTCTTTGGTTATCTCGATCTCGTCAAGTCAACCCATTGACTCAACTAACCTGACACCTCTGAATCACTATTCCCATGCAGAGGACCTGCATCAAGAGGTCAGTCAGATATCAGTCATATGAGATAGGATTGCCATCTCCTACTCAGACTGGAGATCATCACTTAATGATCATTTGATGATGCTTGATGAGTCCTCTATCTAACTCCTTAGATATTCATCCAAGCATCAGCCTTTATGATCCATCCAATGGATCAACAGCTGTATGATCATCAAGTTGGCCATGGTACATAACCCTTATTGTACAGAGGGACCCTATAGTGCATTCATTCATTAATCTCAGAAAGGGAGTGAAAAATAATCAATAACTTTCATTGATAATTTATTCATTACAATAACATTTATTGTAGAAATGGTTCGCCCGGGGCTCACATTGCTAACACATGCATTCTGGTATATATAGAGAGGAGTGATCATATGAGAGCAAAAAATTGTGAGAACATGAGAGGGGTGATTCTGGACCTCATGATTCACTCGGGAGAGAGAAGATCATGAGAGAGAAAACAGAATCATGTGGTCCAGAATCATCTCTGTCATGCTCTCACAACTTTTTGCTCTCATATATGAGAGCAAAACGTTGTGAGAGCGTGAGAGGGATGATTCTGGACCACATGATTCATCTAGGAGAAAGAAGATCAGGAGAGAGAAAACAGAATCATGTAGTCCAGAATCATTCCTCTCATGCTCTCACAATTTTTTGCTCTAATAGGATCACTCCTATATATTTGTATGTATGTATGTATGTATGTATATATGTATGTATATGCCCATACCACATGAAACAGATCAATTGTCATTCTGATTTAGTTCTTTGATACGAGTGTCTCTTGGTAATAAGAAAAATATTTGAATCGGACATTGCAATAAATGAGAATCTTGAATCAAAACAAAATAGATGTGCAAGTGTGAGCCAACTGGATGTTTATTACTTGATCAAGCCTCATGGTCCAACCAAATGAGGAAAACTTTACAGAGCTACCTACTGTCTGACATGTATGATATTAAGTAATATAGGGTGTATGCTACAAAAAAATAAGCTGTATTATCCTAGTAACGGAGTGTTTTTGGTTTTTTTGGTTGTTTTTTAGATATATGAAGACACAGATTTTATATATTTTAGATTTTTCATTTTCTTTTGTATCTTCCATTTAGTTTTTAATTTTTTTAATATTTTAAAGTTTTATTTGTTTTCGTAAATGACTTTTTATTTTATAAAAAAAAATATATTTTGGGTTTAAATATTTTTATGGGTTTTTAATATATCTTAAGGTTATAAAATATAAGGAAGATTATGGTTGTCACATCGTAAAGACGTGCACCCAAAAAACTATATATATTCACAAGTTTAGGATAAAATTATAAGAGCCAAGAATCCCGAAGGATTCTAGCATGAACCAAAATATTTTCTACATAAAGTCTCTCCCTTCTGAATACAACACCATTTCTTGCAAGCCACAAAGCCAAAAGATAGACACCGCATGAATCTTGTCCCCTATCCCCACATTATCAAAAGGTCCAAGCGACGCCCATAATTGCCCAGCTTCCTCAACAGTAACATTTGGAATCCTAGCCTCAACCCAGATCTGTGCCGATTTTGGACGGGAGAAGAAAAGGTGATCTAAACCTTCAAGGTCCATATCACATCTTGCACAGATGCCATCCACCCCTCTGAAGAGTCGGGCTCGCCTTGCCCTTGTCATCAACCGTTCCTTCCAGACAACCAAAGAAATATCTTGACTCTTTGAGGGATCCTCGGCCCCTAGATAAGCCCCAGTGAAGTCGTGACAATGCTCTTGTCAAAAACAAGTAGAGTATACAGCTTCTCGTATGTCTTCTTCACTGAAAAGAGACCACCAACGCTAATGGTCCCCCCCCCTCGTTGGCCCCACGATGCACGAGATGACTCAGTGAGATCCAGGAGCTCTGCCACCCGTTGGTCGAAGAGCTCAAAAGAAAATTTGGAGACCAAGTCCCCTCAGACCTTGCCTCCTCTACTAGCAAGTTATTGTCTGCAGCCAATGTGGCACAAGGTCTCCATGTCCAGACCAGTCATCTTGTCAGAAGCGGAAAGAACGGTCATCACCCACCACATGCGACAAGTAGCTAGCGACATGTGGTAGGATTGGACAAATCCCTCTCTAGAATTTTATAACTCTTTTGGGACGGTTTAAACTTTGCGACTTTTCTTGATTTTTATAACTTTTATAAAAAGGGTTTTAATGCAAAATATAACTTCTAAAAAACTGAACATGGTGGATGAGAAGCCTTAGACCCAACAACAACTTCATAAGACGGAACCCCGTCTGCTTTGCCCTCCATCAAAGCTCAACCGATGAAGGATTCAGTCCATCCGTCGTGGATTCGAGCCTTCTACCATTTCGAACTACATTTGGATATGTAAAATCGAAACATCGTCCTCAACTGTTGGTGATTTCGACTCTAGCCAATGGTCCCAACAACTCTCCAAAACCAATGCTTATGCTAGGCTGCGTGTCAGCCGAAGGGATCCCACGAGTAGAAGCGATCTCCGAATCTGCGAGTCGGCCGAGACTGAGGGAGGATGAGGTCAGTTGTGGATCAGGTTAGGGTGGAGGAGTTGGGGGAGAAGAAGGGGGATTGGTTTTGGATACATATAACCTTCTTAATCAAACCATGATTTTCTTAATCTCGTCATGGTTTAAATAAGCTATGATTTAAATAAATCATAATTTAGTTCAACTCTTTAGCAGGCAATGATGGAAGGGCACAAGTGATAACAGAAAATGAAGTCAGAGAATAAGTGATATTCCAAAAAATAAAAGGATATAACTGAAATTGTAGAAATTAATAGGAATACAAGTGATAAAATCCCAAAATCAAAAGTGTCATACTAAAAGTTTTTTCCTAAGCGGTTATATCAAAGTTAACTATTCACTTGGATGTCCATGTCAGATAGGATAAGTTCATCGGTTTACTTTTGGGTCTAATAACCGTTTACTTTTTTCCATGTGATTATGTGATTTATAAATTCACATTTTACAACACCAATAACGAGTATTTTGCGGTAATTCCGAAATTTGGATATATTCAGAAGTCCATATTATATATTTGTACCTACGCTCTTCAGAGTTTTTCCTTCCAACAAGACTTATGTTCCTAACTCTTTTGAAATCACATTTATGTCATTATATTATTAAAAAGTTCATAACGAGAACCGACACAATGATGGAAGGGAGTTACTACGAATTTTGTAAGAACACAAAGACGCGAGTATAATTACAAAATAATAGGATGGATCAAAATGTAAAAATACTAGATAAATTTCTTCAATCCTCGTTGAAATTGCACGATGGTATGGATATGGTTTAAATATAAAGCATCAATCAATTTCAGAAGTTGAGGACTAATAATTACTCGTGTTTTGAGAAAGTCCTCGTGCACATCCTTTATTATTCCATATATTGCCCGTAACAACACGCAACGCTTCCGTATAATACAACGAAATTCGTAGAAGCAACAATATTTATTTATTTATTTATATTTATTTATATAACCATGTCAAAGAGATCCTCGAGACTTGTAAATGAAAATATATATTTTTCCTATGCATATGGACTCTTTGATTGACGTCGATGAGTGGAACCCACACGGAGATTGTCATTAAAGAGAAACCATACATTTCCGTATAAATGAAGTTCAAACAAAGATCATATCAGCAACATTTCATACGTTGGATAAAGACATTCGAACATCTAATTAATTTAGTGGGAGTATATACAAAGTAACACACAAAAGGAGGCGTGTTTATGCTACGTTTGGTTGCAGGGTTGGATAGGGTTGGGTTGGCCCAACCCGGGGTACTCCTCCTTCCAACCCTCTCAATCATCTTCACAGTTTACTATTCATAAGGGTACCCCAATCCAATCCAACCCTGCCCAACCCTCGGTCCGGTTGTTAAGAATTCACAAGTCAGTTTGGTTGCGAGGTTGGGATAACCTGATGTGAATAGCAGCTGTTTGGGATGATTATGAGAGTTGGAGAAGGTTAGAATAAAGAAAGTGATGTGATGTTACCATGATTTGTGATGGAATTTCAACCCAAGAATGGAGAGGGGTAAACCGAGTTACCTCGAGGTAACCTGATTATCAAACGGACCCATAGGGTTCTTTGTATGGAGAAACATACAAGAAAGAAAATCATATCCATTTTCATTTACTCTGTTAATTATATTCACTACAAGAAAATGGATCTATAGTTGACGTTTTTTTCAAAATTCATCCGTGTATGTCATCTTTTTTTAGATATATACGACGATATTATTTCTTACCAAGCTTATTTTTATACTTAAAAATTCCCAATGAATGTCATCCGTTGTTATATACTATTAGTAACAATGTATATAGCAAAGCATATCTGTTGTTATTTTCAAAACCTTTGTTAATCACATGCCATTGTTTACTTTAAAAATTAACGATGATTAGTTAAAATTTTGAAAAATAGCAGCGAAAAACGTTGCTCCATGGCTTGTTACTAATGATATCACAACGAATTTACTAATTTTTAAGCATAAAAACAATTTCACAATGAATAATATTTTCATTTTATATTTAACAGCAATTTTAGAAAGCATCGTTATTATACACCCTTTTGTTACGACGATCCAAACCTTTCATTAATATTATAATAGTCCTATTTGACATAATTAAAATCATATCCAGTGAGAACTCTAACTATTTATAATACAATATAAATCAATATCACATAAAATCATATCCAAATATCCAACCTATACTGTAATTTCAAATTAACTCATCCTAATCAAATGGGTTGTATGTAGGGTCTGTTCGGAATAAGCTTTTAGGGTGCGTTTGATTGGTGGGTTATCCGGGGAGGATAACCCGTTTATGTGTTAGTGTGTTTGGTTGGTGGGTTAAGGGTTGGGAGGGTTTGTGTGATGTCATTGTATTAAATTTTAAAAAAGTTGGTAGTTATTATGGTATGAGTGTATTGAAATTTGAAAAAGTGAGTAGTTGTTGTGATGTGATTGTATTGAAGCTTGAAATAATGAGTAGAAGTTGAGTATTTTCTTATTTTTAAATGATATGATGGTATAATATATATTTTTTTATGGGAAGGGAATGGACTCCACTAATGGGTTAGGAATGTGGGGTTTGGGGGGTAACCTGCTCAAATTGGCGGGTTCGGAATAAGCTTTTAGTTCTTCCTTATCAACTTTCCTTTTCTTTAATTCTTCCTTATCAACTTCTTTATTCGCTTCTTTCCTTATTCCTCCTTATCCACTCCTTATTCGTCTTTCCCTTTTTCTTTGTTCCTCTTTATCCACTATCTTGTAAATCTTATTCCTTATCACTCAACCGACCGAGTGAAGAATATCGCCTAACTACCCTTGATCCTCATTATCCTCACTTATTCTTTTTCTTATAGACTATCTTATTTTGCCTTATCATTTACCATTATTTCTCTTTATTCCCCTATTGAACGGACCCGTAAGCTAAGTTTACTTTAACCTAATAGAAGAGAGACCGGTCTTTTTTGTGAATTGAATGCAAAGCTCTCCTACTTTCATTCTCTCCTATGCTTATCTTGAATCGACCCCATTTTTCTATTTTGTTGATTGCCAAGTTCAAACAAAGTTTCAATTGTATTTATTCGCGGGTAATTATATTGCCAGATTTCAATTCATTATTTTTCAGTAAATAATGGTTGAGATTAGATATTTGTGACAGTGGCCTAACGATATTTTGTCGAGAATCTCTTTGTTTTTATTCTTAATATATATGTCCTTACATGGACTTGCCTTTGAAGTTATTTATTTTTTGTTGCCATTGTGAATTAAATTAACCATAGTTAAAAATGTGGAGGGAAAATATCGTGACTTTTCGTGTGGAAGGTTATTTTACTAGTCTCCATCGAATCTCTAGTTGGAAGTTTAGATGGAAATAAAAAGACCCATCCTTTTCTTACATGTCATTAATTAAGGAGAAATATTTCCATTCGGATTTTATAGGAAGAGAGTTGTGAAAGTGGGACGGTTTCAATCAGAACTTTAGTGTCTGTTTGGTTGCAGGGTTGAACATGGTTGGGTTGGGCTGGATTGGGCTGGGTGAATAGTAATCTGTGAGGAGGAAGTACCCTTGTGAATAGTAACCAGTGTTGGGCCAACCCTGCCCAACCCTGTATGAGATCCCTGTTCCATTTCAAGTGACTGCCCTCTACCTGTTGTTGAACACGAAGTCCCTGAATACTATCTTCTATATGAAAGTTGTAACTGATAGTGTTGGAAACACACACTCACTTGTGCTCGGGCATCCATGCTAGGTAAGGTAGGCTTAAGAGGAGTGATCCATAGTCCACAACACGGTGTGCACGTACTCGTAGCGCTCAAAAATATTTTGCAGTAAATTGACAGTTTGACCTGATGGATCCTCTTCAATGTCAAGATCATCTCATTCTCGTTTAACTCACATTTTGCAATCTTTTGAATGGCCTCATTTTCATATTAGTGAAGGCATATCGACGATGATCAAAGTGTGAATATGCATACCTAAAATTATGATTTTATGGATGCATTATGCGATATATGTACGTGTGATCTATGATTTTTTAAAAAATAACGAGCATAGCAAATAGTACTCAAACATGTATAGGCCATGGTTTAGGGATTGAACACATAGAGTCTGGGGATTTCACAAATTTAAACTTGTCTAGTTTGCTAATTAATATGTTGTTTATATATCCTAGCTTACAACAACAACAAAACCTTTTTCCACAATTAAGTAGGGTCGGCTACATGGATTCTTCGCCTCCATTCATATCTATCTTGGGCCAATCCCGGGCTTATATCCACAAAACTAAGATCCCTTCGTATGATCTCTTTCCAACACTTCTTGGGTCGTCCTTGCCTTCTCTTAGCCGGCTCAACACCCCAACACTCGCATCTCCTAACTGGTGCATCAGTTGATCTTCTTTGCAAATGTCCAAACCATCTTAAACGGTTTTCTCGCATCTTATCCTCGATCCACTACAAGAAAGAGTAGAACAGGCGACGGTCAACATCCGTCGCTAAAGATAACATGACCGTCCCCATTGATCTATGGGGACGGTCATAAGACCGTCTCCAAAGGTCGCGTCCCATTTGGTATACGCGACGGTAATACAAACCGTCCCCAATACCCACACATAGGGGACGGTCAAGACCGTCCCTAAAAGTCTTGCATAGGGGACGGGCGGGACCGTCCCTTAAAGCATCTTATTGGGGACGGTCGTGACCGTCCCAAAAGAGAGAAACGAAGGGGACGGTCGCAATGACCGTCCCCTTTGTTCATCTGCTAACAAAAAAAATTTCCACTGCCCCCTATTTGATCCTCATTTTGCCCTGTTACAAAAAATCTGTATTCATAAAAAATATTACCACCACGAGACAAAAAATGCAATCCACATTCATAAAAAACTCGTCCAACAACACATGCATTGAAAATACTACAGTATCCTACAATAATTGTTCAAAATAGTTATACAATATACTAAAGTATCCTACAAACTAAGTAAGCTATCCTAGTCGTCGTCCTCATCCTCGTCATCGTCGTCGTCCTCGTCGTCATCAGCATCATCTTCTTCTTCGCCGTCATCGTCGTCGCCTAGCCTCACAACGGCATTATCATCAACTGTTGGGTGGCTAGTCGACGCTCCACCTTGATGTGCCTGCATGAATGCATTGAAAATCGCCATTTGTTGGCGCAAATCCTGAATCTCCATATTCATGCTAGACACCTGACTCTCTAGTTCCCTCTCCCTTTGTGTCTTCTGAGAGGTCGAGCCGGTCCCTACTCCATACCAATTCCGTATGGTGGCGCCACGACCACCACAACGGACGCGTCCCTGATGCTCTGGACCGGTCGCCTGGAGGAAGGCCGCATCAGGAGTAAGAGGTGGATGACTCGTTCCGGAGTGGTCTACAGAGCCAGTGGTTGTGAGCCTCACCATCTCCTCCTACAAATTTATTTAAGTAATTAAGTTCGGATTCATTTAATTTGTAAAAAAGATGCAAATATGTTACGAATAACTTACATGAATTGGACCATAGGCAGGATCCACCCAATGAACTTCCCCGCCCACATCGCGGCTCTTAGACCTCTCGAAGACTTCCATTCGACTGGGCACTCGCTCGTTCTCCACTTCCTAATGGCAAAAGATTAGTAAACTTACGATACTATTTTAATACATATATAATGGTTACAATTTTAACACTAATCATAAAGTAGATTACACAAACCATTATGGGCATATCTATGATATACACAAACCATTATGGGTATATGTATTGTATACACAAATCACTATGGGCATATCTATGGTATACACAAATCATTTTGGGATATCCATTGTATACACAAACTATTATGCCTAATCTATTGTATACACAACCTAGGGAGAAAACCTAGGCTTATCATCAAAACAAATCATAACTAAGGGAAAACCTAGACAAATCATATCTATTGTATACTAAACAAATCAAGCAAACCTAGGCATATCATCAAAACAACTAAATCATATGGGGAAAAACAACTCTAACAAGATTATCAAGTAAAATAAACAAGAATAAAAGCAAAGGAGTGTTGATAGTTACCGGAAATGAAGATTAACGAGGTCGGAAAGCAAGGAGGAGCTGGAGGCGACGCCGGGGCGGAGCGGACGATCGTGGGGCGGCGGGTTGGAGATGCAAGAATGGAATGAAAACGCAGGTCGAAGGGGGTTTTTTCGATCTGACCAATGGGGACGGTCGTAATGACCGTCTCCATTGGTGACGATCGGCGACGGTTCACTAGAGACCGTCGCGTTTGGCCATGCAGAGGGGACGGTCAATCAAGACCGTCCCCTCCGGTCGACCACTTTGCACCATTCGACAGATGCGACGCCAACAGAGGACTTATGGGAACGGTCAGGACCGTCCCCAAAGCCCTTCAAGAGGCAGAGGGGACGGGCAAGACAACCGTCCCCTCTGATCGACCACTTTGCACCATTCATCAGCGGCGACGCCAACAGAAGACTTATGGGGACGGTCAGGACCGTCCCCAAAGCCCTTCAAGAGGCAGAGGGGACGGTCACTATAATCGTCCCATCTGGTCGACGACTTTGCACCATTCGTCAGAGGCGACGCCAACAGAAGACTAATGGGGACGGTCAGGACCGTCCCTAAAGAAGGCAGAGGGGACGGTCGCTATAACCGTCCCCTCTGGTCGACCACTTTGGTCCATTCGTCAGAGGCGACGCCAACAGAGGACTAACGGGGACATTCAGAACCGTCCCCAGAGCCTTGTCAAGACAGAGGGGACGGTTAATACAACCGTCCCCTCTGGTCGACCTCTTTGGTCCAACCGCTAGAGGCGACGCCAACAGAGGACCAACGGGGACGGTCAGAACCGTCCCCTAAGACATTTCAAGGCAGAGGGGACGGTCGTTAGTGATCGTCCCCATTGAGTTAATACAGAAGGGACGACAGCCCATATACAGTCTCCTATTATGTGGTTATTGGGGACGGTAGTTTAATGACCATCCCTAAAAAGAGGCATTAGGGACGGTCATTCAAAGACCGTCGCTAGTTGTCGTCCCTAAATGGGGCAATTCCTGTAGTGATCGGAGCTACACCAACTTTCTTTCTGATTGCATCATTCTGAATCCGATCTTTACGTGTGTGTCCGCACATCCACCTTAGCATTTTTATTTCTGCTACATTCATTCTCTGTACATGTCTATGGTTCAAAGACCAACATTCAGAACCATAAATATCTTTATTTATATCTCCTTTAAAAAGAGTGTTACCCGACATTACTTCTGAAATTTCTACAAAATCTTCAACAAAGGTTACTTGGCATTTTTATCGTAAATTTGACTTAAACTGTAAAAACCCCAAACAAAAGGTCTCATACCGTGAAAAACAAAAATTTCCGGGTGGGATAAATAGTGAGGAGCTTATTACCGAACAACCCGGCTTAAGCATTTTGGGGGTGGTTAATCGGGTCCGTATGAGCCCGATCCCAAGATGTTGTTAGGGTCAGTAATGCTCCGTTAACGGACCGGGGATCTAAGCCCGGGACGTTACAAATGGTATCAGAGTCAATTTCCCTCTGATAGTGGAAAGGGCTACCCGAGAGGTGGAGCCACTCCTACAAAGAGGTTGGAGGAAAAGGCTACCCGGAGCGTGCAGCCGCCACTGTCATTGGGAATAAGTGATGGGCTTTGTCGCAACGAGGACGTTGCGAATATAAGTGGGAGAGGTTGTAACACCCTAACCCCAAACATAGTACCACATGGAAACTCACAAAGTGTGGGTGTTGTATATAAGTGGTGGGGATTACTACTTTACAACTTGGGCTTAAGCATTTTGGGCGGTTGTCAATGGGTCTAATTGGGCCCGAACTCAACAAGTTGTCAGGACCAGTTTTCCTCGATAACGGATCGGGGACCTAAGCCCGGGACGTTACAAATGGTATCAGAGCCGAACGCCCTTTGACAGTGGAAAGGGCTACCTGAGAGGTGAAGCCGCCCCTACAAGAGGTTGGAGGAAATGCCTACCCGGAGCGTGCAGCCGCCACTGTCACTGGGAAGAAGTGATGAGCCATGTCGCAACGAGGACATTGCGGATATAAGTGGGGGAGGTTGGAAAAACCCCAAACAAAAGGTCTCATACCGTGAAAAACAAAAATTTTCGGGTGGGATAAATAGTGAGGAGCTTATTACCGAACAACCCGTCTTAAACATTTTGGGGGTGGTTAATCGGGTCCGTATGGGCCCGATCCCAAGATGTTGTTAGGGTCAGTAATGCTCCGTTAACGGATCGGGGATCTAAGCCTGGGACGTTACATAAACATCATGAATTTTCCTCTTTTAAGTACCAGTAATATAGTTGGCTACTATAGGATGTTTTCGGTTATTTTTTAGAACAATTTTCCTCATTTGATATCCTCCAATTAAATAAAGAGATTGGAGTTGCCCGTTATGTGATGTGAACATCTAATATCTTTAATACACTTAGACATTCCCAGGGATATCATGAAATCAAAGGTTTAATATCTTTTTAGGTACACATACTTTCTTGAACCCTTGCTTAAATTGTTTGGACCTTTCTCCGACTTAAGCTTAGAAAAAATATGCATGTACATGCTCAGTTTTCTTTTTATAGAAAAATGTATTATTAACCTTAGATTTTGAATCCTAGATTCATATACTATGATATGCTTGGTTATTTTAGAGATATGAATGGATATCAATTTGTCTAGGTTTTTGGTTCCCTTAGTCAATTTAGCCAAGTCATCTGTCAACATATTGATGTTTTACTTTAAGGAGAACTTTTTTCCTATTCATTAATGCTTTTCTTAAAGTAGCTAGTTTAAATATTATCATGTTCTTATCAGCTAATAGTTTTTCATTTTCGTGATCAGCAATAGTAAGAAGTCTTTCTAAGATACCTTTTTCATTACCTATAGATTATTTTGTTTAATTACTACTTTATATTCCTTTTTCTTTTTATGCATTAAGAAAATATTTCAATATATGCTTTTAAAGGTTTAGAGATAGATTCAATTACCTCGTCTTCATTTGTCATTAGACAGAGTTGAATTGTTTCATTTGTTAAATTTCTTCATTTTGTTTAAGCTTGAGTCAGAATCACCCCAAGTTATTGTTAGAGTCTTTTCCTTTTTGAAGACTTTCTTCTTCATGATCTACTTAGTTTCCTTCTTTTCATCTTTCTACAATGAATATTATCTTGCCATGTGTCCTCTCTTTTCGCAATTGTAGCATATCAATTAATCATATGTTTTCTTGGATAGTCTTTTCCTAATCTTTCTCCTTTCTTTCATGTATTTTTTATATTGTCAAGGGATGATTGCTAAATCCCCTTCATCTTCAGTATTTGTTTCACTTTAAAAAGAGTTTGTTTTAAAAGATAAAAGTTCACCTTTTAGGGTCTGTTTGGTTGATGGGTTGGGTTGGGTTGGGTTGGGTTAGTGTACCCCTGTGGATAGTAAACTGTGAGGAGGGTTGGGAGGATTGGAAGGAGGGGTACACTGATGTACCCTAACCCAACCCTGCAACCAAATGAAGCCTTAGAGACAAAGGTCTCCTATGGATGACTTCATATTAATAGCCATTTTTCCGAGGAATGTAATCATTATCATCAAAGAGGGGGATAACATTGTGTGAAACAAGCAATGACATCGCAAGGGAGATGTGATGGCATTACGAGGGAGGGGCAATGACATTGTGTTGGAGGGGCACAACATTGTGCATGAGGAGGAAGTGTTGAAATGGACTGAGAGGGAGAGGCAACTGGCAGCGGAATATTGGGGGTCAAGAGTGAAATTGAAATGAGTGGGGATTGAGAGGGGAATAGTCCAATAATGTTTACAATTTTACAAGTTACATTTATATTTCATTACTTAAGGATTCAACATTTGATTTTCAAAAGAGAAGAAATGGTGGTGGCAAAATGACTTGTATCCACGTTGATATGAAAAAAATGATATGAACAACATTGATTATTGTAGCATTGTGGGACATTTGGAATAGGTGCAAATAAATATTATGTATTTGTATGTTACAGATTGGATTAGATTGGATTTTGATAATATGATCCGATCCAATCCGTACTTTAACGGATTGGATAAATTCCAATCCTATCTGATCTATTAAAATGATAAAACGAATCCAATAGCATCCTATTGGATCGAATTTTGGATTTTATATAATATACGTGCACCTCTGATATCAATCATGCCCTTTCATTTTGTGTAACATCAGGTGTCCCTGACTTCTTAAAAGATGCACAATTTGCCCTTTTGTTAAGGTAAAGTAAGGGCATAACTAATACTACAAAGGATAAAACTGTTAATTTTGTGAGAAATTGAGGGCACAACTGATATTACAAAAAGGAAATAATATAATTGAATATTGCAAAAGTTAATAAGGGTTCAAGTGATAAGAACACTTTTAAGAAAAAGATAAACTACTGAAACAAACATGCAGACACACATGACACGTGTATCACCAATTATATGTAGCTGCAAGCTAAGAACAAAATGTAGTTTGAAATGAATTTTGAATGATTGACCCAAATTGATGGCTAATGTTCAATATATTGGGGTCGTTAATCTTTCACTAGAAAATTAGTCAAGTATGCAACGAAATGTTCAGCTTTGGCCGACGGAAATTCCAGTGCCAACATTGTGGTAATCAAATCTTTTTTTAAAAATTAAGTTGAATGTATATCGAATTAATTCGTTTAATGTACGGGTCATAAGTACTTGCATATGAGATGATATAACTAACCAATTAGTAACCAAAGTCATAGCAGAACGAAACAAGAAATTATACCAATATTTCAAAAAAAAATATCATGAATTGACGATATGCAGGATATGATTTGATATGATTTTATAATTGAAGCAAGAAAAGCTTTGACTTGCAACAATTAACCATAACCACCACTGTTATTTCGTTAGAAGGTCAGAAAAATGCTGGAATTTTTAATTTAGGACAAGAGGACCATTTTAATGTAAACGGATCGAACTTAATTGCTCCTACCAATTTCGACCAGATGACAAATCATTAAACTGCGATTCGTTGAAATCAAAGTTTGACCCTTTTGAAGGAAAATAAATTTCTCGGCTGCTTTGATTTGATTTGATTCCTCGTTCGGTCTGTTCTTCATTTGGTCCATGGACACGTGCCATGCATTTGATTGCTTCCTGCATTAAAATTTGGTAGTCTACTTACCGGTCTTCATTTAGTATTATTTTATATATTAGTTAATTTAATATAAGCTACATTTTTGTATTATTGTGTTAGTATTATATATTTGGATATGGATATATTTGAATATCCGCTTATCGTATTCGAAAAAATACATGATATGGATATCCATATCTGAATATTAATCGAATACGGATCAAATTTGGATATGACTTGTAAAAATTTTTCGGATACGGATACAGATATGGTAATGGCTTGAATATCTAGATGAGTCCGGATATCTGAATACAACATTTACTATTATTTTATATATTAGTTAATTTAATATAAGTCACAACCTTGTATTATTATGTTAGTATTAAACATTATATAATACAATATATTAATGATATTAATAAACTTTCATTTGTTTCAGGATGGACATGAACAAAAGTTACGGAACCATATCTCCTTTTTGATTCCGTCAAGAACGCAGGTCACTTCAACGCTTATATTTTCATGATGCAACTTATTTATATTTCATTATTATTTTTTAAAATCATTATGAACTTTGATAAAAAAACTCAGTTCATATTGTATGTGGTCTTTATTGTATTCAGATTCCGTAATTTTTGGATCCATAGATTCCATTCTGTATATGATTCATATTTGGATTAGCTTTTTATTAGATCTATGTTCGGATCCGCTCTTTATTCGATCCGTATTTAGATTCGTTTCAGTATTTTTAAAGATATGGTTTTCTTAATGCATATCTGAATCGTATCTGTATTCATATTCGATAGAGATGAAACAAATATGGATATGGAAATAGGCATATCCGATCCTTATCCGATTTGTTTTCATCCTTGAGTGGAGCCACCCTTACAAAGAGATAGGAGGAAATGGCTACATGAAGTGTGCATCCGCCACTGTCACTGGGACTAAGTGATGGGCTATATCGTAGCAATGACGTTGCGAATATAAGTGAAGGAAATTGTAACACCCCAACCCCAAAACATAGTTCAGCATTTAAAACTCACAAAGTGTGAGAGTGAGTTATAAGTTGTGGGGATTACTACTTGACAACTTGAGCTTAAGCGTTTTGGATGGTTATCAACTGAGCCATTTGGGCTTGAATCTAACAAGATGTGGGGGCTAGTTTTCCTCCATAACGGATCGGGGACTTAAACCCTAACTACTTGTTGGGTTCAGGTTCAAATGGATCTATTGACAACCACTCAAAATGCTTGAGCCCAAGTTGTCAAGTAGTAACTCCCACCACTTATAACACACTCTAAGATTTTGTGAGTTTTAGATGTAAAACTATATTTGAGAGTATAGGTGTTACAACATTTATCCATTGCTATTTTTAAAAATTTAAGTAGATGCCGCTAAATTTTGAACTAAAAAATAGTAACGATTACCTAAAATTTTGAAAAATAACAATGTATAGGCATTGTTAATCATACGCATCGCCCTTATATCAACAATATATATAGAGAGAGCAAAGGGAGCCTACTTTGTGAAGTAGGTAACTTACCTACTTCACATTCTATTTTTTGCACATTTTTTTATTTTTTTTTGAAAAATATCACCATGGATTTTCATAAACTATATCCCTCTAATATGTCATTTTTTCATCAGAAACAGAGACTCCTACGACCTTCATCTAGACAGTCATTTTTTAACGGTCACAGATTTGTTGTATTTTACCAGTTACGGATGGAGGTCGTAGGAGTCTCTATTTCTGATTAAATTTGAATGACATATTAGAGGGATATAGTTATGAAAATCTATGGTGGCATTTTTCAAAAAAAATAAAAAAATTGCGAAAAAATAGATGTGAAATAGGTAAGGTTACCTACTTCACAAAGTAGGCTCCCTTTCCTCATATATATATATATATATATATATAGGATATGTTTCATATGAGACTTGGTCCTTCCATTCATATGGAAGGCCAACCATCCCATTCGTTGGATCCGATCCAGCATTCTATCGACGGCTTATAACGAAACCACCTTCCATTTTCGAAACCGTTAATCTCCATTGTGACGTGTTATCCAAATTTAGAATGTTTTCAGTGATGGCAACTGTCTCCGCAATTCATGCTCCATTAAAGTCCGAAATTTTGAGAAATCGCGTCATTTTCGAATTTAGTGTTCTCTAGTTCATTATTCCAGGTTTTTCTGAAGAAAATGGTTGAAACGGACGGCATGTTTGAAGGATGTTTCTTCCAGAATCCTTCTGATGAAATCGATCAATCAGAGGTTTTTTATTTGTTAATTTCATTTTTTATGAAGAAACTTTGATTTGAAGATTATCATTTTGGTTTTTTTCTTTAGATTGGTATGTGTCAGATGTCGCGAGAACAGGAGGAATTCGAAGCTATGATCGATGCAGGTTCAGAGGTATTTTATTTGTTAAATAAGTTTTTATGAAGAAACTTTGATTTGCAGATTCTCATTTTGGGTTTTTTCTTTAGATTGGTATGTGTCAAATGTCGCGAGAACAGGAGGAATTCGAAGCTATGATTGATGCAGGTTCTTTATTTGTATTTGTTTCTGCATCTAAGATGTTGTACATTCATGTAATCATATATCGTTATATTATACATTTTTATCAAATAAACTTTGAAGATAGGCTACAAAATACAAACTTTGTTGTATTCGTATTTGATTATTTGAAATACTAATATTCTGTTTATTATACATAAAATGGAAAATGAATACTTAAAGTTTTATATTGTACTGAATTCTAGAAGTATTTTTTGAATTAACTGGCTTTTATGAAATACAAAAGGTAGATCAGAAAATACAAAAGATATTTATATTATACTGCATTTTTTTGTATACTTTTTAATTTAGATATCAAAATACAAATAAATTTTGATTATGGAATATAATAGGTAAAGTATGTCACATTGATAGTGTCGTTCGAATTTAGTATTTTTTATGTTTGTTCTCATTACCACCATTTCAATTAATGTATTTATTATATTTTCAGATTTCCAAGATAACTTCTCAAAATCATCCACTGAAGAACAGTGCGAAACTGTAGATGTTCCAGAAGTAGGTATGACATTTGGTTCGATAGAAGATGCATATAAATTTTATGAATTGTATGCAACTAGGACTGGATTCAATGTTAGAAAGGCCGGTACTCGTCACGGCATAGATCATTGTTCGAAGAAGAAAGTTGTTGTTTTAAGAGATTTTTATGTTGGAAAGAAGGCAACACAAGAGCTAATGGAAAAAGAAAATCAAAGTTTCCAGATTACAATGATGACAGTGAAGGGGATATATTTGATTTGGAAGAGAGAAGAGTTGGACGGGTTCGAACTGGTTGCCATGCTTTGATGGAAATCAGTCTACGCCATGTAGAGTTGGATTGGGTTGTTGTCAGGTTCATAGATTCACACAACCATGAGTTAGTATCACCAAACAAACAGAGGTATCTCAGGGCAAACAGAAGGTTTACGAAAGCAACAAGATTGCTTGTTAAGTCTATGGCAGATGTTAATATATCTACTTCGAAGCAATCCACCTTTATTGACAATGGTTGTTTAACTAATAGTCATGCAGGTGGAATAGTCAGGGATATTTATAATCTTTATAGAAATGAAAAGAAAAGCAAGCATGGCTTAGATGCTCAGATGCTTTTAGATCATTTTTCAGAATGTCAAAAGATGACGCCGGATTTTTTCTTCTCTTATAAGGTGAACGAGGAAAATTGTTTGACTCATGTCTTATGGATAGATTCTGTTTCTAGGCATGACTACTCTATTTTTGGAGATACAATATCATTTGATACTACATACAGAACAAATGAGTATAAATTAATTTTTGGCTCATTTTGTGGTATTAATCACCATGGCAAGACCATTTTTTTGGAAGTGCTTTTCTGAACAGGGAAACAACTGATTCCTTTGTGTGGTTGTTTGATAGTTTTGTCCATGCTATGGGTAAGCATCCAATTTCCATAATTACTGATGAAGATCCGGCTATATGTGCTGCAATTGCTATATCTCTTCCAAGTACAATCCACAAATTCTGTACATGGCATATTATGACCAAATTGAAGTCGAAGTTGGGACGCATGAAAGATATTGATAAAGCTCTAAAGTCTATTAGCAGACTTGTATGGGATGGGAAAAGTGTGCTATATTTTGAAAGTACTTGGATTTCAATACTTGACCAATTTGGTCTTCAAGAAAATAAATGGCTATCTGAAAAGTTTGCAATAAGGCATAAGTGGATAGATATATATTCTAAGGACACATTCTTTGCTGGAATGAGGAGCACACAACGAAGTGAAAGCATGAATTCTTTCCTCCAGTGCCATGTTACCAAACAAAATTCTCTATTGGAGTTTATTTCACGGTTCCATGTAGCACTTTAAAGGATTAGAGAGAAGGAGAATGACATGGATAATGATAATGTCAATCGGAGACCGAAGCTGAGGACCACTTGGGCACTAGAGAAGCAAATGTCGATGTTATATACTAAAAGGATTTTTTACATATTTCAGAAAGAATTAAATGATAGTTTGTTGTTGAATGCAATTATATTTGGTACTCATGATCAGTTAACTGGATATCATGTCTCCGAGGTTGGTGAACCTGAGAACAGATTTGAAGTATTAGTTTCAAACAACACTTCAGAGCTTTCATGCATATGTAAGAAGATGGAATTTCAAGGCATTCCATGCAAGCATATTTTAGCCGTTTTGAAGTCACGAAATTGCCAGCAATTACCAGAGGTATTTATACTGAAACGGTGGACTAGAAATATAAAGATTTCTGGTAATTATCCTGTTTATGGTAGATGTGAGCAGGATAGAGCAGCTAGTTTGAATAGAATTTGCTCTAGTTTAATTGCTAGATCTGTGGACTGTGATGAAATATATTCATTTGCAAAAAAAGAGTTAGAAAGGATTGATAGAGAAATTATTAAACTGCAAGCTTCATATCAAGATAAACCTTCTGAGGATAGAACTGTTCAGGAAGCCAGACCAAATGTTGGGGATGATGTTGTTAGAGATCCAAAAAAAGCAAGAACAAAAGGTAGTGGTCGAGGAGGTAGACCTAAAGGTATTTCTAATAGAATTGTCAGTGTCAATGAATCAAAAAGAAACAGAGGTAGGCAATGCAAATCTTGCAAGAAGTTCAATGTAGGTCACGATTCAAGGAACTGTCCAAAAAATAAACACAATTCTAGCTCAGATAGGTATTTATCTTTTAAGCTATGCAATATGTTATCTGAGTTGTAGATTGTTGCTGATTTATTGTTATGTTTTGCAGTGATGATGTCTCCAATATTCCCAATACAGATTCCTCATAGGAGTTTTAAAACTTTTGATCTCTTCATTATCCAAGTAATTTAAATTAATCACTTTTCTGTTATTTAATGTTAATTTTTACTGTTCATTATTGTTCATTTTACTTTTGATTGTTTAAAATTTGTTGTTTTTTTCTGTCAGGTTGCAATTAGGATATATATGCTGCTGAGGAGTTTTTCTATGCTGCTGTTGAGTAATATCTTGTCAGAAAAATCAGTTGAAGAATTGAAATTTTTAGAAGATCAATTATTATGCAGTTGTCTGCTCGTAATAAAGAACACAATATTCAAGGGCTGCTTGTCTTGGAATTCAATGTATTAGAAATTTTCTTTTTTTTATGTAAACGATCATATTTCTAAAGCAGTTCTTTTGGACAATTTGATTGTTTTATTTAAATTCTATGTTAAGTTGTTTGGTTTATGTGTCTTTTCGATGATTGGTTTGATTGTGTTCAATGAAAGCATTCATGTGTTTGTGTTATTGTGTTTTAAGAAAGCACTCATGTTTTTGTGATATATTGTTCCAAAACTATGCTCATGTTAATATGACTTATTTCTTTAATAACATATAATCAGCTAACACTTACACTAAAACATTCAGAATTTTATTCATCTTGAAATTGTTATACATGTGGGAGCAAGTAAGGATTGACAGAATATAAAATTCAATTTGATAAATGCAAACTATAATCCACATATCTCAATATATTTACCATATCTGTTGTTTTGCAGTTTAGGTATGATATTTTTAAAGAATAAACATTATCCTGCAAATCTCAATATCACATTTCATATGGACATCATATAATAAGCTAACATTGACTTGAAAACTTTCACAATTTCAATCACATTTAAATTGCATATATTTGTCAGCAGCAAAGCATTGTCATGATTCAAACTTTAATATGATAGATGCAAACTATAGCTAGTCATCTATTTGTAAATCTTGTAGTAGCATAACATTGCGATAAACATGTTCCTAATATCATATACCATTCCTAAAACAAACGTGATATCAATCACTTCCATACAGCTCAAAAAGTTAATAACATCTACTGCAGTTTTAGTTGTTTCTAACAAAACATGTTCTGTCATTACATTCTAAGGTGTACTAGCATTCTCAACATGACTAGTACATAGGATTGTGTTTGCTATTTCTGCTCTAATCCTGTGAACATCTTCATATTCAAAATCTAAGGGACTCTCTTCACAAAGCAGTTCCATCATCTTCATCACGTATACACCGCAGTCTAGACTTTGGGCAGGTTGCTGTGGACAATCTTTTACAAACAGAGTTTCCCAGTTCATCAATAAGTCATCCACAATGGTTCCGCTAAAATATTCAGATATCCATCCAACCTGCATTTCCAAATTGTGTTATTTTATTGTATACTGTGAATTCTATGCAGCATATAAATTCAATCATAACAAACATATTTCATCCTTACCCATTTGAAGAGATCCTTTTTGTGTTGCTTATTTCCATTCATGGAATTGAATGAGAAATGCTTTTTGGCTCTAAAATCTGTCACGAGAAGATGCCAGTGATTTTTGGTGTGTATCACTGTGAACACCTTCAAGAGTGCCATCATTCTTTCTTCGTTGATGTCAAATAATCTCTCCAAATGGTCAAAGTCATCATTTGTGCCGGCTTCTACGTTGTTGAGAAAGTATTGCTGAAACGATATAATTAAAAACTGTAAACACTTTGTATATGTAAATAAAATTTAGGGATTTTATCACTTGTGCCCCTCCGAGATATCGCAATATCACTTATGCCCCTATCTTTTTGGTAATATCAGTTGTGCCCCTCACTTCTTGCTATTTTATCACTTGTGCCCCTCGGGTTAGTGACCGTCCATCCACAGTGCAAACGGACGTTAACTTTGAGGACATAAGCGGAATTAAGCTTTTAAAAAAATTATGCAGTCATTTCACACCCTTTTCCTCATCCTCTTCTTCCTCCTCATCTTCCCCATCCTCTTCCTCTTCCTCCAACCTCCTCCTCCTCCCACTCTGCCCCCGCCCCTGCCCCGTGCCGCCCAGCTCCGTCCCGAGCTCCCCGCACCTCCTCCCCAGCCTGCCGCCCCTGCTCCTGCCCTGCGCCGCCCAGCCCCGCACCCCCTCCTCTCCCCGTCGGCACCAGGTCTACTCCCGTGTAGCACGTGTCGAACCTGTCGAGTGAGGTGGCGTTCCTCCCCCTCCCCACCCTCCTCCGGAACTCGAAGCGAATTGCGCGCGCGACCAGCCTCGTGAAGAGGGTGCCCGAATCGAACATGGTACCGGCGCCGGTGTTTGGGTCGATGGTGAAGGCTGAGCTGGGTATGTTAAGCATACAGGTACCCACACGGATGCCGATCATGGAGACGTAGTAGAGCGCGGGGCGGTGGGGGTTGGAGATGAGAGAGGTGGTCTTATGCGGATGGGATGTCCCTTGGGGCCGAGGCGGAGCGAACCACTGAAGTTGGAGGAGCGGAAGATCGGGAGGCAGTAGGAGAAGGCGGAGTGGTAGGTGGGTTCGGTCTGGGAGAGGAGGGAGAGGGGTCCGCGGTCGAGGCCGAGAAGGCCTTGCGGTGGGATGGAGGCGGTGGTCTTCTGCAGGAGGGTGAAGGTGAAGTTCGGTATGGAGTCACCGGCGATGGAGAGGGTTTTGCGGGAGAGAGCAGCGGGGAGGGAGTAGGAGGCGTAGGAGAAGTTGAAGGGAGCGGAGGCGGGGAGGGGTCGGAAGGTGGAGAAGAGGGAGGGGGAGAAGGCGAAGGAGGAGGGGATGAAGGTGGAGGGGAAGGAGGCGGAGAAGGAGACGAGGAGAGGGGGTTGCTGCGGAGTCAGGGATAGGGCGTGCAGTTTCGACGGGGAGGTCACGACGGCTGACAAGGAGCCCCTTCCAGCCTCGAGTTCTGCCCGGAGATCCTCCTATGCCCCTCTTGCCCCCGGCCCAACATCTCTAGCACCATGCTCTGCTCCATCCTCCCCGATCGACTCCTAATTTTATTCTGACCATAATACCCTTTTTAACTATACCATGGTTTGAATAAACCATGGTTATTTTAATTTTTTGACGGTCAATCTAACGGAAGGGCACAACTGATGACGGAGCAAGAAGTGAGGGGCACAACTGATATTACCAAAAAGATAGGGGCATAACTGATATTGCAATATCTCGGAGGGGCACAAGTGATAAAATCCCTAAAATTTATTCAATTTTTTATAATTCTCACCATTCTGTACAAAGGAGTGAACAAATATGGAACCTGGTCGTTTTCTTTGCAATGTTTATGACTCAATATATCCATGTACATGACAATTATCTAGATACAGTTATATGCCATTAGAAAAAAAAAGATGATAAATTTACTTAGTTTAATTCATTGATACTTACTGAATCTTCAACCATTCTTTCATACAAGAAGTTGTGTATTTCAAGTCCTTTGCAGTAGTTTCTCAGTGGTGAAAAGTATGTTGCGTTCAATCTAAAAAGAGAATCAATACAGTATAGTATGATAATATGTCATAAAATAATTCAAATGTTAAATAAGAAATATAAGTACTTGTCTGCTGGATCCCTCAAAAAGCTCTGAATTGTTGATCGAATATCCTCAGAGCTGTCTTCGTATCCAATAAAATCGGTCGGTGGATCGCATAGATACTGGAAATGGAATT
This sequence comes from Ottelia alismoides, assembly GCA_037367405.1. Classification (NCBI taxonomy): domain Eukaryota; kingdom Viridiplantae; phylum Streptophyta; class Magnoliopsida; order Alismatales; family Hydrocharitaceae; genus Ottelia; species Ottelia alismoides. The sequence continues at coordinate 302,785 of JAZKJV010000169.1, forward strand.
TGTTAGTATTAGAGTGTAGAATGTTTTTTCATTATAAATTTTATATCTAACCTCTGTTTCGCTTTCAATAATATGACTTGAAACATTGCTCTTCTTTGTATCTCTCTTCTTCTTCTTGAATGTTGTTGTACTTTGATCTCTAAGTCGTCGTGCTTCTCTCCTTGCCTTAACTCTCTTTGCCATTGAGCTAGGACTCATAGCAGTTTTCGGGTTTTTTCGCTTTGCTATTTTTTTCTCCTCCTCATTGACTTGTTGAGAATGAAGTTCAATTCCAAGATCAAAAGTAGGGCATTCATTTATCACAGGTCTGTTATATTCTTCTTCATTGGAATTTATCTTTTCAATGTCCACGTTCATGGTCTCATTGAAGTCAGGCTTTTCTCCAATACTGTCACTCTCATTTTCATGACGAGTAGTGTCCATCCTGCTATGATCATTTCCTTTTTGGATGGAAGCAAGCTCATCAAAATGTTCACTTTCGCAACGTAAAGTTTGGTTATTATCATGCTCTTCATTTTCTTTTCCATGGACATTGTTGTCTACTATTGAAGCACCATCCATGCAAATTCCATGCTCTTCTGAAAACCCTTGTTTGTCCTTTTCTCCAAATTGAATCTCATTTGATTGTAGCAGTTCTTTCAACAGTTTATTCTCATCCTCCAGACTTCTTAATTGGTCATTGTTATTGGAATCCATCTGTATTGTTGCATTTTTCAATGCTAAACCTTCCAATTCCAACACCTTTCCTTTCAGAAATTCAATTTCCTTCATATATTCATTGCAGTTGCATTTCTCAGTTGGTTTTTTTCCTGTATTCAAATCATTGTTTTTTGAACCTTTCCATTCTATCACGTCAAACTTTTGTTCCTTTTTGAGTCGTCCTCTTTTCAAAGGACCATCTTCAGGCAGGGGGATGGGTTTTTCAATAACAATATTTGGCTTTCGTATTGAAAACCCATTCATTGTGAACTTCTCAAAAGGAAATACGTATCCATCATGTTTAATTCTGACTATTTCAGTTTTCTCATGATGCATTGAACTCTGTATCTGTTCATGTATATGCAATATATTATGAAATTATTACCATATACTATTCATAACAGTATTGATTTATAGAGTTACCTGATCATTTGTCAAAGATACCAATCGTCTTGTGAGTCCTTTTATGGAGCCAGACCATTTCCTGATTCTTGGTCAAAGATCACGGCTTATGACCATATCTTTGCAACAGTACTCTAGCATCCAAACCTAATAGAAGGAAATTAAGAATATTTTTTTAATGAACAATGACAATCTTCTTGTATGAAGACTTACATAGAGGCAAGATACACATCCAGTAAGGTATCCCAGTGTGATACGTGCTGCACCACGTCGTCTTTGGTTTATTCTATTGACGATATCATCTATGTTAAATAGAATCAATCGTGCAACAGCATCAGACCAATTAAAAAATTTTGTATCTTCAAGAGACTCCACATAGTGCAAAAGATCTTTGGGAAATGAATAAGTTGAATCCGGGAAAAGAAATGTGCAAAACATTAACAGTATTAAGCACGTGACGTAAATAGCCACTGAGTTGTCGTCATCGTATTGATAGTATTCAGTCAGTATGCAAACATGTTTACGTCGGTTGAAAATCATGCCTTTGTCAAACATTTCATTAGCAATATAGCTTCTCCACTGCAAATGTTTTCCCCTTACTGAAATCGTATACCCTGAACTTGGAATACCAAGTATAACTCCAATGTCATCATCACTGAAGTTCACAATTTTGTTCCCAAATCTGAAACTCCTCCCTCCTTGATACTGTTCTACAATCCATTGAAGATTTTTTTTCTCGATATCAATGCTCCCGATATTAATAAGTCTTGCAAATGCAGTCTTGTTCAGTAGTGATTGTTGCTTTGCAGTTGGACGATGGGTATCAATGAATTGTACGAAGTGATCTATGAAACATCTATGTTGAACATACCCCTTACCTGTAAAATAAGAGTTGTGTTTATATATACTAATTATAATCAAAGCAATCAATGAAATGATCAATTATCTCTTACATCCAAAATTTTCAGAATTGACATCACATCCATCAGTGTTTGATTGCATTCCTGTTCTTCTTTCTTTAATAGCCCTTGTAGAACCTTTTTCTGATATTCCCAACCGAGTTTGGCATATAAGAAAAATAGTGAATTCTTTAAAAATTGAAAACTATTTATTAATTTGTTTTTGTACCTCGGATTGGGAGAATGTTCTTCAGTTTTGATCGTTCACTTACAGATGGGTTGACTTCATAACTACTATCCCCGCTTGGATCATCACAGTCATTGTCTGTGTTGCTCATTCTGTCCCTGTAAACACAGTTTGCATGAATTTTTTTATTTGTTTTAGTATTTTCTTCAAGAAAAAGTTGTAACGTGAAGATTAATTCAAACTTTCTATAAACTAAAAACATAATATTTTTCTAGGTCAAAAATGTTATGCTTTGTGAAACTAAATCATTTTGTTAATTTATACATCAAACGGAAATTTTTTTTTAATGTTCAGCAAAATAATTTCATATTAAGGTTCGAAAGATGGTTTGGAAGCCGAAATGCTTACCTCTCTGGTGTGCCGTCGATCGCGAAGGGTTTTTCGCTCCTGGAACTCTGTAATGTCGTCTGATGATAAAAAAATCGCGGTGTTGCTTCTTGAATCTGATCCTTTTCGTCGATTCGCGAGAGTTGGTAGTTTTCCCCTTCTTCTTCGTCGAGCAGTAAATCGCTCCTTTAATTCCGCCCCCTCGGCTATCCCGAATGCGACTTCTACGGAGCGGCGGACTTTCCGAAATTAAAAAACATTTCACTCAAATGAGTTCCCGCCGCATATGTCTAAATGGCTATTATCCTATTTTAAATTCAGATGTTGACGCTTTAAGATGACTAGAGGGTTATGTTTTGGGTTTTCAATATTTTTGTATTTTGTTTTTTTTGGTATTTAGAATAATGTCATTAAATTTATTGTGTTTGTATTTTATTATTAACAATATTATAAATCAAAAATACGTTAATTATTAAGATTATTATTTGTATTCTTTATGTAAACTTGATATTTTATTGTATGATTTTGTATTTTGAAACATCAATTTGTATAATACATCCTTTCTATTATTACAAATTTCATTAGGTTGAATATGATATTAAAACGTGGATTTCCACTGTTTTCAATCCATCTTCGATAATCATTTAAATATTGTTGTATAACTCATTTCCATAACTCATGTCAATTGTGTATTTTACAATATTGTTGTATAACGCATACTTTCGCCTTTGGTATTTATATTGCTTGTTTTGTATAATAGTCCTGACGATTTGTATTCAAGATAGTTGTGTTTTAATCTTTCGCAAAACCTCTAGTATAAAATTCTCTTTCTTAAATTCCGGTAAACATCTTCATCTGAAGGTTTCTAATTATGGGAACTCCCATATTTAAAGAAACAAACTGCAAAATCCTTTCCTTAAAAATAGCGTAAGTTGTTAATCGTAGATCTATTTTTTGTATTTTATATACTACATTTCTCTTAATCAAGATTCATTAAGTATTGTATGCTATTGATTTGTAGGATACTTACGTCGTTTTGTATTCCAAAATACACGTTTTTAGCCATTTTTATTAGTTATAGAAAGTGTAACTTCTTTATTCGGAGTTCCTTAATTTTAGGAAACGCTAGCCACGCTAATCTGGTATTTGCAAATTATGGCGGTTTTAATCATATACGTTGATACTTCATCCGATGGCTAGAATGCTTGGCCTTCTAATTGAATGGAAGGGCCAAGTCTCATATGAAAGGCCCCCTATATATATATATATATATATATATATATATATATATATATATATATATGGGTAAAATGTGTATGCCCCCTAGGGGGAGCTAACTTAGCTCCCTCCACGCTTTTTTCACAAAATTTTTTTATTTTTTTTGAAATCTAAAACCGTGTAAATTCATTATTAAATCCCTATATTTTGTCATTCAAATTTCATGCGAAACAGAGACTCCTACGACCTCCATCCAAACGGGGTCGATTTAAAAAATCCTGTTACCGTTAAAAAAATGACTGTCTGGATGGAGGCCGTAGGAGTCTCTGTTTCACACGAATTTTTTATAACATAATATAGGGATATAGTGATGAATATTCACAGAAAAAATTTTCAAAAAAATAAAAAAATAGGGCGGGGGGAGCTAAGTTAGCTCCCCCTAGGGGCAGCCCCATTTTCCTCTCTCTCTCTCTCTCTCTCTCTCTCTCTCTCTCTCTCTCTCTATATATATATATATATATATATATATATATATATATATATGGGAAAAATGTGTATGCCCCCAAGGGGGAGCTAACTTAGCTCCCCCCGCCCCTTTTTGACATAATTTTTTTATTTTTTTTGAAATCTAAAACCGTGTAAATTCATTATTAAATCACTATATTATGCTATTAAAATTTCGTGCGAAACAGAGACTCCTACGACCTCCATCCAAATGGGGTCGATTTAAAAAATCCTGTTACCGTTAAAAAATGACTGTCTGGATGGAGGCCGTAGGAGTCTCTGTTTCGCACGAAATTTTAATGACATAATATAGGGATATAGTGATGAAATTCCACGGAAGAAAATTTCAAAAAAAAATAAAAAAACCGGGCGAAATGGGGCGGGGGGAGCCAAGTTAGCTCCCCCCAGGGGGCAGCCCCATTTATCCCTATATATATATATATATATATATATATATATATATATATGGGAAAAATGTGTATGCCCCCTAGGGGAGCTAACTTAGCTCCCCCACCTCTTTTTTCACATATTTTTTTATTTTTTTGAAATCTAAAACTGTGTAAATACATTATTAAATCCCTAAATTATGTCATTCAAATTTCATGCGAAACAAAGACTCCTACTACCTCCCCCCCCCCCCCATTTTCATCATTTTTTATTTTTTTTTGAAAATTTCTTCCATGAATATTCATCACTATATCCCTATATTATGCTTTTCAAATTTCGTGCGAAACAGAGACTCCTACGGCCTCCATCCAGACAGTCATTTTTTAACGGTAACAGGATTTTTTAAATCGACCCCATCTGGATGGAGGTCGTAGGAGTCTCTGTTTCGCATGAAATTTGAATGACATAATATAGGGATATAATAATGAATTTACACGGTTTTAGATTTCAAAAAATAAAAAAAATATGTGAAAAGAGGCGGGGGGGAGCTAAGTTGGCTCCCCCTAGGGGGCATACACATTTTTCCCATATATAATTCATTGTTAATTTTAAGTTTAAAAAATAATTTCACAATGAATAATATCGATACTATATATATTAACAACGGATGAAAGCGTTATCATATATCATTTTATTGCAGTGTGTTTTGGAGAAGAGGAAAATGGGGCTGCCCCCTAGGGGGAGCTAACTTAGCTCCCCCCCGCCCTATTTTCTTCATTTTTTTTTATTTTTTTTTTTGAAAATTTTTTCCGTGAATATTCATCACTATATCCCTATATTATGTCATAAAAATTCCGTGTGAACAGAGACTCCTACGACCTCCATCCAGACAGTCATTTTTTTAACGGTAACAGGATTTTTTAAATCGACCCCATTTGGATGGAGGTCGTAGGAGTCTCTGTTTCGCATGAAATTTGAATGACATAATATATGGATTTAATAATGAATTTACACGATTTTAGATTTCAAAAAAATAAAAAAAAATGTGAAAAAATGGCGGGGGGAACTAAGTTAGCTCCCCCTAGGGGACATACACATTTTACCCTTTGGAGAAATATATTGATTTTTTTCGTTATAAAATATATAATTAATTATTGGGTCTCTTTTGACTTTCCAAGACGCGACCAAAACGAGAATTTTGAAGCACGGTCGAAGATAATTGTTTTGAATAATAATAGAAAATAAGATCTTTCTATCAATCGAAATAAACCTCCTTTTGACTTTCTTATAACATAGCGATGAAAACAAGCGTTGTTAACATCATAAATAAGGACGTGCAGTTTTTAAAACTAATAATGGAAGCATTCTTTTGAACAAAAATAAATAAAATTAGACCAATCAAATGAATACGATGTTCAGGAAATTGATTTTGGAATGCAACCCCTTTTTGACATTTGACTAAATGGTATTATATTTGCCGGTCAAAAACAACATCAAATCCTCGTTTTAAATTTTGTCTCCTGTTTTTGACGAGAAGAGAGCCCATTCCTTCTTGTCTCCCATAAATGAGAAGAAAAATTCTTTGAATCAACTATAATTAACTTAGCTACTTAAAAGGTTCTATTATAGCTCGTAAGATACATCAAGTTTTATATAATCCGTGAGTACTTAAATTCTAAGTAAATCTGCAATTCTGATAGTTGTGTTTCTCGAGAGATTTCTCAGACAGGACTGCTAATCGAACTGAACATGTTCGTATTCGATTCGAGTTCGTTCGATAATAATTCGAAAAATGTTCGTTCGTTTCTAAATGAACTGAACATTAACTTCTAATTTTAGTTCGATAGCTTAATGAACTGAACATGAACATAACATATGTTCGTTCGATAAATGTTTGAGTTTGATATATGTAATTTAGTATTTGTACACTTAGTAAATTTCGAATTTAAAGAAATTGTAGTGTTTATTGGGTTTTGTACTGCTTTAATTTGAATAATTTCTTATTTTTATTACTTATCGAACTTTGCTATCGAACTCCAGTTTCGAACTTGTTCATAACAAACTGTTATCGAACCGAACTCGAACGTTTGTTTTCTAAACGAACTCGAACTCGAACATATCATATCGAACATTTGTCGAACTGAACCTGAACTCGAACTTTCGAACTTCCTTATCGAATCGAACTCGAACATAGGTCCGTTCATTACAGTTTGGTTCGATTAGCAGCCCTATTCTCAGATCTTTTTAGCTGATCTGATTGACTTGATCTCCCGTATTATGTCGGTAACTCTCATATCTACTTCCTCCTCGATCTCCTTCCCCTGACCCCTTCCTACCGATCGCATTGTCGGTCTCATCCTCCGATCTCTATGTTAGTTGGCGTATTTTAGTTGACGGTAGGAACATGTGTATAAATATGGATACATGTAGGGGTCGTTGTGTAAACCTGAAATACATAGAAGAACAAATGTTACAGGTAAAGTTTGCATGGTATATACAATATAGAAGTTTTCTAAACAAAACATTGTTTGATCCACACACCTCAGCCATATTTTATAATGGATAAAAATAATAATAAAAGCCATGAGGAGTGATCCTATGAGAGCCAAAATTTGTGAGAATATGAGAGCATGCATTCTGGACCACATGATTCAACCAGGAGAGAGAAGACTAGGAGACAGAAAACAAGATCATGTGATCTAGAATGCATGCTCTCACATTTTTTGCTCTCATAGGATCACTCCTCTAAAAGCCATATTTTACCATGGATAAAAAAATAATAAAAATAGTTGCTACACTAATCTCAACTTCGGAGTTGGAGTGTTATGATTCGTACCTATAATGAAATCTGATGTGGTTGAAATTTAATCATTCAAGCTTAAACGTTGTCGAATGGTAAGCCTCAAAACAGTGTTTCAAATTTTGCAAAATTTTGATTTTGACACCATCGAAATTGAAATCAAAATTTCGATATAGAACCTTTTTTTCACAAATCTAGATCGATTTTAGACGAAATTAACGAGATGAGAGCGTCCATTATTTTATAATGATTACAAATAATAATAAAAGCCATGAGGAGTGATCCTATGAGAGTCAAAATTATTTCGTTGTTTCTCCATCTCAAAATTAAAATCGAAATTTAAAACCTTCCTTCAAACTTTTCGTAATTATCCTTAAATTTGTAAAATTGTCATACGATATCGTGCAAAAGTTGATTTATATCCTTCTGTAGCTAATTCGCAAAAAATTATTTAGCAAGTAATATGAATTTATAAAAACGCCGTCTGTGGGAATCGAACCCACGACGTGGTTAAAAGCCACGCGCTCTACCAGCTGAGCTAAGACGGCACGGCACGGGCAATGTCACACGTTTTAAATTAATGCATTAGTATTTATTAAGTAATCAACCTACATTTTTTCATGTTACAATCAATGTTTCATAAAATATATGATTAAGTAAAGAGGTCCATCAATGCGTGTTTATTATGACTCGCAGCAGGAAATCCCCGATTCCTATCGAGAAACCCACATAGACAATTAACAAGAGGAGGAAAGATATCGCTTTATACCAATCTTGATCTGCGATCAATCACCATCATGGATAGTTACCCTATGGTGTAAGTGTATGGTAGAAGCGTTTTTTTCACTAACTAAAGGAAGTAATCAAGATTATGTGCATCTAACTAAAATTAAAACCAAGATATCGTGTTTGAGAGCCAGGTCACAAAGAAGATTTGGTGGTGCTTCCTAGACACTAGAATCATGATCAATGAAGTGATGGACTTGTCAAAGGTTAGGCACACTTGCAGTAACGTCAATGGAAATAAAAACGATGAACTCATGTGTATATGTGGCCATTATTATCTAATCTAGAAGAGTTCGAAGGACCCAAAAAAAAAGATTAATCAACAGCCGATAATTATTGCACCAAAAAGAAGGATTACATTAAAATTACATGGCAAATCTCTCCGCAGCATGTATTGCTCAACACTTAAGTTCTACCTCAAGCCTAAACAAAAACGACACGCTAAATAGTACAGAACCTCGAAAACATTAGATTTGGCTCAGGACCTTGCGGGCAGCTTCAATCGTCAGCTCGATGTCTTCACGACTGTGGGCCAAGCTCGTGAACCCAGCTTCGAATTGCGATGGAGCAAAGTACACACCCTCTTCCAACATTCCCCTGTAGAACTTTGCGAACTTGACGGTGTCGCTCTTCTTTGCATCCTCGAAATTCTGGACTGGACCTCCTGTAAAGAAGAATCCAAACATCCCGCGGATATGACCAACTGTTATATCATGCCCAAATTCTTTCGCAGCATCGGAGATCCCACTCACAAGGCGACCTGTAATCTCATCGAGGTATTCGTAACAACCGGGTTCTTTGAGCCGCCTTAGAGTGTGTATCCCAGCCGTCATTGCCAGAGGATTACCGCTTAATGTTCCTGCCTGGTACATGGGACCAGCAGGAGCTACCATTTCCATGATCTTCCTCTTCCCACCGTAAGCACCAACGGGAAGCCCGCCTCCAATGACCTTCCCGAGAGTGGTCAGGTCGGGCGTGATGCCAAAATATTCTTGGGCACCACCGTATGCAAGACGGAAACCGGTCATGACCTCGTCGAAGACAAGGAGGGCGCCATCCTCTTCTGTTATCTGCCTGAGATACTGTAAGAACTCTTGTGTAGGAGGGATGAAACCGGCATTTCCAACAACCGGCTCAAGGAACACCGCAGCTATCTCTCCTTTGTGCGTCTCGAAGAGGTTCTTTACAGTTTCAACACTGTTGTATGGTGAGGTGAGGGTCTCCGCAGTGGCAGCCTTAGGGACGCCCGGGGAATCCGGAAGTCCAAGAGTGGCAACTCCACTGCCAGCTTTGACAAGGAAGGAATCCGCATGGCCATGGTAGCATCCCTCGAATTTGAGGATCTTCTGTCGGCCTGTGAAAGCTCGTGCAAGACGGAGGGCACCCATACAAGCTTCAGTGCCTGAGTTCACAAACCTAACCATCTCAATGCTCGGAACCGCCTCGATCACCAACTCCGCAAGCACATTCTCAAGTAGGCATGGGGCCCCAAAACTCGTGCCTTTCTTCAAGGTTTCCACCAAAGCTGCATTTACCTACAATTAAAGAACATCTTAAAAATCAATGCGATTTTTTCGAGTTCTAGCAATTTGAAGAATCCGTATCCAAATCCATCCCTTGAATAATAAGTATAGAACTGACGCTTCATCATTCCATGGTCTAGATTTTAGTTATCTGGTAGTAGAGGTTTAATAGTGATAATTCTCTCAAAGATAATCATCCATCTTATTTGTTGTTTAGCACATCAAGTGGTTGATATGATATGCACTCTCATGTGAAAATCATTCAATAATAATATGAAAAAAGTGGACACCTTTGATTTAGGTAAATATTTGTCGATTTCATAAGAAAGCGGACCGCAGCTTGATTAAAACATTCAGGATCTTTCAGCCATCATGCCTCAAAAGACATGATAAAGCAGGAACTTTCAAAATCATATAAATTTGACAAACTTGACATTTCCAGAGCACAGAAAGATGAAATCAAACTCTGTTAGAAAGCATGCAATCTAATTCAAATCCACCCCATGCTACACTCTGTCAAAATGACGATGTAGTAGAAACTCTGATGAACATGCGATTGCGACGTGCGAGAAAAGTGTCGGGTAAAGAAAGGAAGAGTTCTGATACAAGATTCCGCATATGGTGCTACTGACTGGAAGGGTGACTGATAAAAAAAGAAAGGAATCTGTTGGGGGAAAATCACGGAAAGTTGGAAAAAAACACTACCTTATCATCAGCATGGCCAATGATTGCAGGACCCCACGAACCGACATAATCGATGTACTCATTCCCATCAACATCCCACATCTTCGAACCCTTTACTGAATCAAATACAATCGGCTGTCCACCAACGGATTTGAAAGCCCGCACAGGTGAATTCACACCTCCAGGCATCAGTTCCTGGCACCAAAAAGTCAGCTAAATGTTATTTATCAGGATCGAAGAGGTCAATGAGCTTATAAAAAAGGTACAGCATAATGAAAATGACAAGTCCACATTTTTAATGTGTGAAAACTTAAATAGCATCAAAAGATTATCACAAAAACACTCAACATGAAGCAATTGCAGGAGAAATTTCTCTGGTTTTACACTAGAGATTTAAAAGGACACTCGCATAAACTGGAGTATGCCATACCTTCTTGAGAACAAGAATACTACGTTAACCCCACAAACAACAGTATGAGTTTTAACGAAGAACCAAGAAAAATATATTTGCAAGCAGAAATTTCGAAGGAAGACAACGCATATTGCTACAAATAGGTGAGGAAATTACTTTCTCAAAGACGACGACAACCTCACGTATAGTTCGGTTAGAATGTTTTTCAAGAAAATGTTAACAGCATTATTGTTTAAACAGATGGTAAACATTCGGAATTGGATCTGACTAATATTTGGGTGTGCTGGCATGACAACTCAGGCTAAGTTAATCGGACAACCTTGCTGCCGTGATATTTGTATGTTGAAGGCAAATTTACCTTCTAAGACGGAGTGATTGATGCGGAATTTAATAAAGAACTACATGCAAAATATGGTAGACATCAACGAAAGTCAGTAGTGTACAAAAACAACAAAGCCTTTCCCACATTAAGTAGGTTCGGCTACATGGACTCTTTGCCTCCTTTCAGATCTATCTTGGGTTAATCTCGGACTTAGATCCAAAAAATTAAGATACCTTCATATAGTCACATTCCAACACCTCTTGGGCGTTCCTTGCCCTCTCTTAGCTGGCTCAACATCCCAAAACTCTCATCTCCTAAGTAGTGCATTAGCTCCTTTGCGCATGGCCAAACAACCTTAAGCGGATTTCTCGCATCTTATACTCGATCGGGGCTACACCTAATTTCCTTCTGATTGCATCATTCTATATCTGATCTTTACGTGTGTGTGTGTGTGTGTCCACACATCCACCTTAGTGTTCTCGTTTCTGCTAATGCCATTCTCTGTGAATGTCTATGGTTCATAGGCCAGCATTCAGATCCATAGAGCATAGTATGTCTCACGGAAGCTTTGTAAAACTTTTCTTTGATTTTCAAAGAAATTTTCCTATCACAGAGAACAGTAGAGGCTCTTCTCCCCATTAGCCTGCCTGCATTTTATTCTATAAACATCTCCATCAATTTCCCGATCATATTGCAAGATAGATCCCAAGTATCTAAAAAAATCTCTCTTCTGAATGTTATCGTCACCAATCTTCATCTCGATTCCTTCACCATTGCTTCCATCAAAAGTGCACTTCGTATATTCAGTCTTAACCCTACTTTTACTTTATACTTTACTCTCCAATGTATATCTCCAGACCTCAAGCTTCTTATTTATTACATCTCTAGTTTCATCAATTAACACAATATCATCAACGAATAACATACACCAAGGTATCTCATTTTGAATGTGACTTGCAACTCGTCTATAACCAAAGTAAAAAGGAAGATTCAAAATCGAACCTCGATGCATACCAATGTTGATGTCAAAATAGTCAATCTTCCCAGACTGGATCCTTACACAAGATGAAGCCCTATCATACATATTCTTTATGAGGTTAATGTATAGGACATGTACTTGTCTCTTCTCCAAAACTCTCCACAATATCTCCCATGAGACAAAATCATAAGCCTTCTCCAAATCAATAAAATCATATGGAGATTCTTCCTTTTAGCTCTGTAAATCTCCATTGTTCTCAGCAAGTGGATGCTTCAATAGTTGAGCGACCTGGCATGAATCCGAATTGGCTTTCTTTTACTTTGGAAACTTGCGTCAACCTTCTTTCGATTACATGTTCCCAAATTTTCATAATGCGACTCATCAGCTTGATACCTATGTAATTTGAACAATTTTAAATGTCTCTTTTTTCTTATAAAGATGCACCATGATGCTTCTCCTCCAATCTTTAAGCATTTACTTGCTTCGCCAAATAAACATTGAATAAATTTATAAACTAAGTCGAACCACGCTCACCTAAAAGGCTAAAACTCTCCATACTTCTATAGGTATGTCATCAAGCCCTACACCTTTCCCAGGAAAGTTAGTAGTGTACTATTTTAAAAAAGTTAAAGAACGACAACCCTGTTTGGTTGGCAAGACCTTAAATTTCAGATTCGTTTCGCTAAAGTCAGAAAGAGAAATTTTGGATAATTCCACTGAAATTTTATTGAAATCATCAGAAATATTGGAAATGACTCTAAACTATATTTTTCTTCAAAATTAAGGTATTTAATGTTCATAAATCAATGAATAAAAGAGAATACATACTTATTTCTAAAATGGAAGTCAAAATATAAGTTTTTAAGTAGCATTATCGTCATAATCACTACACATTATGATATGTAATAGCAATATGGTGCCTAGAGTCAAATTTAGACACTGAAAACCAAAACAATGATAATCACCTCTTTAAAAAGAATGAAGTGATGCATGCAATAAGTATTAAATAAAACATATATATCAAAATAAAAAGAAAAAAAGAAAAAAGGCTCTTTAGTTAAAACTTGAATTTAACTCCCGAATCTTGTTTCTAATTGATTTAATTTGGATTTTCAGACCTAAAATTTCAAAAATAACTAAAGGAATTTTTTCAGATAATATAAACTCTAAAAATTCAACTCATTAGTGAAAAAATAGGCGAAAGATCATTGATATAGGCAAACTTCGATTAAATCAAAGGGTAAACTCCCTTATTTTTGCTATTTTGTTGAAATGACAAGTAAATTTTGGAATTTCATTGGCATTTCTATGATATTTCATTAAAATCCTAGAAAAAGAAAAAAGATATCATTTTGATTTCACTGACCTAGAGAAATGGAAATTTCAGAGAAATTCAGTGGAATTTCACTGAAATTTGATGATGTGGTTACAGGATGAATGTGTGAGAAAGACCCTATAATAGAAAAAGGGTATTGATATGCATTGAATCCTAACCATTAATTCTGTTGAACCAAGTTGAAGAACTATCTTATGTACCCCCCTTGTAGCATCATATCCTACCAGTACGAGTTATCTAGCTGGAGGAGGGGATCTACGTTGAGCAAGTGCCCTCTCCACCCTACCATGTTGGAGTTGCGGAGGAGAACGCGCCCATCCTGAAATGAATTTTTCATATGGGTTGTTGTATACGTCTGCATTCGGGATATGTATGTACCGGGAGTGCAATATAAACTCTTTAGGGTTTTAGGATTCTCTGTATTCTCCATATTTTTCTTCTCCACAGATAGTGAAATCGATCCCCCAAGGACGTAGCCCAATTATGGGTGAACCTTGTAAATCTGTGTTTTTGCTTGATTGATCGTGTTTGTGCGTATTCGCTTCCACTATTCGCAACAAAGGGCTTATCTCAGGATAAGCTTATCGTGGTATAACGGTATATATTAGAAAATAGAGAATGCGGAAGTGAAATGATAAAGAGAGCATAAAATAAGATAGATGAAATATGGAACACCAAGATTTTTTACGTGGAACCCTACTCCCTAAGGAGCGGGATGAAACCACGACAGAAGTCCTCAAAGGGGTGGATATTCTATTGAACTTTCTCAATGGATACAAAAATTTTGGGGCTCCTTATATAGTCTCCACAGAGCCTCCAAGTCCCACCACTGGTAGATGTAGGACTAAACATATGGATGAGGTAAATGGATCTTGGACCCGTCTCCCACATATAAGACGCATATAACAAATACTCCAACACTCCCCCTCAAGCTGGAGCATGCAATGCTTAGCTTGGACAAACAGAAAGAAACTCAACTCACGCTACATGACACTACATACAATATCAACTCAACGCGCACAATTATTTGATGTTGTCAAGGACGTTGCTTTCATGTCATGCATGTGAGGAGGACGAATGTGCTGGAGTGTGAGTCAATTGAATCTCCTCGTCGGAGAGCATGTGCTCTAAACTACGCCTGTCAGAGTCACTGCAATTGAAATGAGTCTCCCGTCGGAGTACTCTGGCCCGCCACAATAATTTGGACAACTGCTCCATCTCTGTAAAGAGACGAACTGAAAGGAACTGTGGAGTGCAATCCTCGTTGGAGTTCACGTTCGCTAGAGAATGGAGTCTGAAGAAGCCTCCTCGTCGAAGAACTGGGTCTCTTCCATTTGGCACAAAAAATAATACTCTACTCCGGAGTCCCTATGATACCACATGAAAATCCTTACCCACATGGCATAGGGAATGGTCCTCTACTATGGAGTCCCTATGGCTCACATGAAAATTCTGGCCGAAACACAAGAATGATGGAGATCACACAAAAGATGGCAAACATGTGCACATCTGAAAAGACTACATCCATGTATGTGTCTGAAGACTCGAAATCTGATGCCGAGTCTGAATATCAACTGTAGAGTCTGAAAAGCTGGCTTGGTTTATAATCTGAAGTCTCGAAAATCTGGATCTGACTCGGATATGTAACTCTACATAATACTCTCTCTTGCTCCTATACTTGTCGGGAAATCATCGTCGACCAAGTTGGGAGAAGACAACAAAATCGGGACAAAATATCACTAAGCCGATCACAATTTTTTGCCTCGTCAATACTTATACGAAATCCTTAGTCTCTAAGGGTCCGTTTGGTTACTGGGTACCACGGTGTACCCCGGTGTATCCCCCTCCAACACTGGGTTGAAAATCTATCACAAATCAAGGTCATATCACATCACATTTCTTATTCCAACCCTCTCCCAACCCTCGTAACCATACAAACACCTACTATTCACAAGTGGATACCCCAACCCACCCCATCCCACTAACCAAACAGGCCCTAAGGCATATCTGCAAACCTCCAACTTCTCATTTATCCCATCTCTTGTCTCGTCAATCAACATGATATCATCGACGAACAACATACACCAAGATATCTCATTCTGAATGTGATTAGTCAACTCCTCTATAATCAAAGTAAAAAAGAATGGACTCAAAGATGAACCTCGATGCAAACCGATGTTGATGTTAAAATAGTCAATCTTCCCAGACTGGATCCTCTATATTAAGTTACATATAGATAAAAATAAACCTGCAACTATATTTATATATGAATACATATATATATATAAACATATATGAATATGTGTATATATCAAAGTGATAGCTACATGTGTATTCATTTTAAAACAGATATATGTATGAATGCTAAAATCTGTATAAAATAGATATGGTGGAGAATTGGATATGGATATATCCATATCTGTTTGCATCTCTAATTGTGTGGATTGAAAATTTTGTTGGACATCTCTACTAGCAAAAGCTTTCTAAAGGTCTGGATTGCTTCGATGAAAAGATGTGTTTATACACAGTAATGCTCACTTATAATTAACA
This sequence comes from Ottelia alismoides, assembly GCA_037367405.1. Lineage (NCBI taxonomy): Eukaryota > Viridiplantae > Streptophyta > Magnoliopsida > Alismatales > Hydrocharitaceae > Ottelia > Ottelia alismoides. The sequence continues at coordinate 318,860 of JAZKJV010000169.1, forward strand.
GTCATCTGAAGGGAGGTTTTTTTCACCTATAGAGGTAAGTTAGGCATGGTTGTCCTCTACACCTCTTTTGTTTATCATTGTGGTACATGCATTAGCAATGATTGTAGAGCAAGCTTGTACAGGGGATACTTGCTCTGATTTCTCAATGATTGGCATTTTTGTCCTGATCCTACGGCATGCAAATGATATTATTATTATTTATTAGCGAGGAGCCATAAAAGCCAAGGGCATTTCAATAGTGGTGGAAGTATTTGGGAAGCCTTTTGATCTCAAGGTGAATAGGGAAAAGTCAACGTTAGTCCCTTTTAGCATAAATCAGTATTTGGCAGAGTATAAGGGCACTACTATGAGTACTTTGTGGTCGAGATCATCTCTCACGTGCTTAGGATTGTAGTTGACTTGCGGTAAGCTTAAAAATGAGGAGAAAATGCTTCTTCAAAAGAAGCTAGAGAATAAGCTTATCGAGTTGAATGTGGTCTCTCTAATTGAGAGATGGTCGTTTAGTGCTACTTAGAGTCATGTTTCTTTTTTAAAAAAAAAAAGAAAAAAATCCCCGCCATATAGGTGTAGCCAAAAACTTCATCATTAATCACCAAAATCATTGCATGCTTGTAAATAGGTAACAAGCCAACCCAACCTTACAAGTTCCAACTCTACACGCCTTTAGAGTTCTGTTTCTGGCCTTTTAAATTCTTTTTTTTACCAAACATTCTAGTTTTTGTTATATTTATGTGTTGTTGGCAAGCTTGTAAAAGTTGCCTGACTAGTCGACTCGGTGAGGGGAGGGGGGTTAATCGACTCGACTAGGCCTAGTCGACTATTAGCGGTCAACCCGACTAATAGGGCCGACTAGTCGGCCAACTAATCAGCGAACTTCTACAGCTTTTATTTTTTAAATTTTTTGCTTTTAAAAAAATAAACTTATACTAATATGCTTAATGTTATATTTAAGTCAATTACTTCTCTTGTTTCATTAGGATAGTATAGAAAATGTACAAATCTATGTAATATATACTAAGATATGTATAAAAAAATAATTTATATTTAAAATAATCAAAAATTCAAAAATCGATTAATAGCCGACTTAATCCGATTAGTCATCTGACTGCCGATTAATCTTTAGTCAGTGACCCTGCCGACCGAGTATCGACTACCGCTTTCTACAACCTTGGTTGCTCCTTGCTGGTAATAATTTGAGAGCGGTTCGAAACCATGAGGTGTCGGTTCTTTTGGTCCAATCCTAGGGAGACACTTATGGGATTATGTTGGTGGATTGGGCCATGATGAAACAATACACGAAGGACAATGGCTTTGGAGTTCTGACATTTAAAGATATGAATAAGGCTCTTCTAGCAAGGTGGGTGGTTAAAATCTTAGGTGATCAACTAGTAAGAGGTATCTATAGTCGTTCGTGTGATTTAGGTGTCCATTGGGTCGACTGCTTCATGGTTGATTTCTGGAAGGGGATTTGCTCTGTCATGTCGGATATGATGACTATTTTGATATCGACGTTAGGAAATTGTAAATACTTCAAGTTTCGATGATGAGTCTAAATATAAAGCTTTGTGTGACGTGTTTCTAGTATTCCAAAAATCGGTATTTAGTATTTAGTCGGAAGGGTCACTGAATAAAGAATAATTGTATTCAGAAAATATTTTAAATATAATATATATATAATAGATATAATGCTATATATTTATACATGTAGGGTCATTAATTAAAAAGATAAAAATATAAGTGGAATTACAATCAAATTATGCATCTAACTTTTACTTAGCATTAAAAAATATGGAAATCCAAAGAGTAGTAATAAAATATTATTTTCCATTAGTCTGTTGAATAGTCTGCCACAATTATTCTATACGAATACCCTCCAGTATAGCAAGCGACTACTCCATCAGTGTTTCCGAGATTTCATGCATTAGTAGTGATAATGCCATGAGCATCTTCGAAACGCAGTCGAATGGGACTTGGATACTTGATTTTAATTTTGGATTATCTAATCAAATGGTGTAAGACTAGCTAAGGCCGACAGAGTTTCTTGCCATTGATGAGGGGCCTTCTAATGGTCCTAATCATTAATAGGTTGATGAGGAGTTCTTGACAAAAATGGCTTATAGGTTCATCGTATTCGTGTTCAACTCTGGTAATTTGGCTAAGGATTACATATTGATTTGGGAGTCCAAGGAAAGGATGAAGGTTATTTTGACTCTTGAGAAGGAAGAGAATCATGATCAAAGTGCATAGAGCAAAGATTTTGCCTGTGTTGGTCGAGGCATGCCCACTTTATCCCGATGCCCCAGAAGACGTAGACCAGTGTTGTAAAAGTCGGCCGACTAGTCGAGTCGGGGGGGTACCCGACTCGAATAGAACAAGTCGGCCAGTAATCGGTGGGACCCGACTACTCGGACGAATAGTCGGCCGACTTTTGCATAGGGAAAACCCGATAACCCGAATAGAATGATTTATAGGTTACTGTTAGACAGAACCAAACCTCCAAACATCTTCGAAACCCCCGACCCCCTGTGCGCTCCAGACTTCTTCGAAACCCTGTCGTCGCCTCCTCCATCAATGTATCGTAGCCCCTTCGAAACCGTGCTGCCTCCGCCTTCATCGCATCACTTCCGCCTCCTCCGCGTCAATGGTCCTCAGCCGACCCCTCCTTTTTGCTCTGCTCTTCGACCTCCGCCGACCTGGTTAGGTTAGGGTTTTTTATTTTTTTTATTTTTGCTTGCTTGATTTAATGCTTGATGTCATATATTATTGCTAAGATTTTTTCTTCTAATTTGCATGTTGGTTAGTTTGTTATGTTATTTTAGGAGTAAAAATTTATTTTTTTCATGATGAAGCCAAGGCCTGTAGGGTGTTTTATATAGCATTGTCTTTATTGTCTTATTACGCCCTAAATGTTTGACAACTTAGATACATCTTGTTGATTTGTATGATGGTTAGGTAACTTAGGTTATTTACCTTTTGTGGTTGTTGATTAGTTTTGTTTTAGTTAATTTGTAACTTCAATTTGAGTTTATTTGTTGATTAGTAACTTCAATTTGTGAGTTTAGTTATCTTTGTATTTGTTGATTGGCTAACTTGTGAGTTTGTTGATTAGTAACTTGTAAGTTTGGTTAGTTTTGTGTTTGTTGATTAGTAATTTGTTAGTTTGTGACTATGTAGATGAATAGTTCGTGACTATGATATAATTTTTTAAGCTCTTAAAAATATAAAATTGCTAAAAATATGAAGATAAATGATAGTATATGTATTAAAATTTGATTTATGTATTAAAAATAATAAAAAAAATCAAAACCGACTAATGCCCTACTAAATCCGATTACTCTCCCGATTGTTGATTAATCCTTAGTCAGTAACCCTACTGACCGAGTACCGACTGCCGACTTCTGCAACCTTGACGTAGACTATATGTTTGTTTCTTACCCTCATGCTAGAGAAATTTGGATTGAGGTGATGTAGAACTACGTGCATTCTAGCAGCATGACAAGAATGTGGGCATCTTTTGGCATCACTTACTTCAAATCCAATCTTTTTTTTCGAGAGTAAAAAGGGTGGCCTCCCAGTTAGGGAACCACCTCATATTATATTTATATAAAATAAAAAATAAAAAAAGGGGGAGGGGGTTTATATCATGCTACAAATGCCATGAAGCACACAACGTCCTACAGTATTCCATCACATTACTGAAGTAGAATCTTTGCCATGTGCCCATTCCTAACGTGCCAGATGGACCAAACAACAACAAAGGGAAACGAGCTATCCTCATGCCCAACACCGCAAACCGATCCCATACTCCTCCAGAAAGTGGTGCAATCCCCGGACTTCCAGCCATGCAATATTTTTCATGTCCCATACATCCACAGAGGACTGGCACGCAAAGAGCAAGTGGTCTGCATCCTCTATCGTCGCACTGCATTGATCACAAGACACATCATCCACACCTAGCAGTTGTCCCCGACGGCCTTTCGAGAGAGTCCTCCACAGCATGAACAGTCAAAGGAAAACCTTAACTTGATTTGGCACTTTACACCCCCAAATCATCCATGTGTCGACCCCCAAGTCATCGTGCTCTGCCACCCCATCATCCACCAAAAATCGATATGAATTTTCCATCTCCCATACGAGATGATCCCTGTCGGTGGACGACCCCATGTTATGCAACAGCTCTGTCTGAAGCGCCAAGAAATCCTCCACCCTCTTATCCGATAATACCAAAGTGAAAACCGAAGACCATGTCCCATTGTCCCAGACCTACCGCACCGTGACCGCGTTGTTGCTCGCCAGTCTCAGAAGACGTGGGTACTTTTCCCCCAATATTATGTCCCCCCGTGCAATCGTCCAACCAAAATTGGAAGCTTGCACTGTCCCCGAGCACCGATCGCAACTTGGACGATATCTCATGTACCACATCAGTAATCCCCTTTCATAATGATGACGGCAACCGCCCCAAAGTAACCTCCAGCGATAAGTTCACTCCGTAAATCTTTCTCAGGAACTGACATACCAAATCCTCTGACTTGCCTCATAGTTGAACCACTCGTTTGCCATAAATGCCTTATTCATCTCCTCCATCCGCAATACCCCCAAGCCATCCTTTTTCTTTGAGCTCGTCACCCTCACCCAGTCTACGAGGTGAATACCTTTCTTGCTCTGATGCATGTCTGCCCAAAAAAATCTTCTCATCAACGTCTCGATCTTATGTCGAACCCCCGCAGGCAGCGCTCTTATAGAGTATAGAAAATTGGGATCGCTGAGAGAATATGCTTCAACAGCACCAGCTTCCCCCCTCCTAGAGAGCAACATCGCCTTCCACCCTGCCAGCCTTGCTTCCAGACTCTCTAATAAAAGTCTCCCAGTCCCCTACCTTCAGCTTTCCCGCTACAAGAGGAAGACCTAAATAAGTAATCGACAAAGACGAAGACGAGCATCCCAACACCTCAGACACACTCCATTGCTCCATCTCCAAAAGGCCGAAAGGAACCACCACTGACTTGTCTCTATTGACCTGTAAGCCAGACACATCCTCAAAAATGTCCATGATTAAAGATGCAAGTCTAATCTTCTTCGGTTCATCAGCATATTAGAGAAGAGGGATGGAAATCTCCTTCTTCGAAAACCCAGAATACCAATTGTCAGCCATCACCAACCTCATAATCACAGCAGGAGCATCAGACACACCACAAAGAAAAGGGGAGCCAACGGGCAGTTCTGCTTTAATTCCCTGTTGCGGCTGAAAAAACCTCCCTCCGGTCACCTGTTTACCAACACGGCATGAGAGGCAGTCGTGATACACCGCTTGATCCATGCAATCCACATCCCAGGGAATCCCCTTTTCTCCAGGACACACAAAGGAATCTCCAATCCACATAATCATATGCCTTGGAAAAATTAACCTTCCAGAGCACCCCTTTAGCCCCTTGCCTTTTCCAATCTGACACCATCTCCGAGGCCATAACCAGTCCATCAGTCATAGTTATCCATGTCATAACCAAATCCAATCTGACCATATGAAGTTGTTGGCCCGCATCTTGGTGATCTGGCTGGTGGGGAACGGGGTTGTTTTTCGATAAGAGAGATTGAAAGTGAAGAATGTAATTGAGCATGCCTCCGTTCAATTTGAATCTTAGTCCTTGTAACTAGTGTTGAGCATTTTTTCATATTTTCCATGGTGTGCGCCATTTTGAATATCCATCTTTTCTTCCTTAAAAGACATAAATCTAGGTACCCTAACATCCAATAAGCTCTTGGCCTACCATGACAACACTCATCTTTTGTTGGGGGGTGACAAAGGTCAAAAGGAAATGAACTTCTAATGGTTTAGTGCAACTCCAAGGGCCTCTCTAAAAACATCTGGGACTTAGAATTATGATTGCATTACAATATTCATATGACCATTGACAATACCTTTTTGGTATAAGCATGCAACGCATCTTTAGCCATACATTCCAAGAATATTCAAAATGGTTCAACTAAATATAAATACCTAATGTCCCGGTATGATTGAATAATCTCCCATTAAGCACAAAAGAGAAAGGGATAACTGTAATACATTGCTTCATCCAAGAATACATAGATCTAGAGATCATCTCTTGCATAAGGGATCCGAAAGAAGTGTTCAATCCAAACTACTATAAGCTTTGGCAAGGTTAACCATCCATAAGAGGTTCTGTGTATTGTTCCTCTCCCAATGAGCAATAATCTCCAAAGCAATTAATAAACCTATTGCCTTCCCTCAGGGGAGAAAATCGGATCTGGTGACGAGAATATTTAGCCCAACCCAATCAATGTAATTGACAGGGCTATGGTGCAGTATTCTTCTACCTTTTCGATTAAACCGTGGCAAAATGAACATGAACAACAATTGAGCAAGATAAAATGGGATCCCTCCAAAACTCTTTCAAAACAGTGCTACCATTTTTTTCACCTAATGGATCTTGGAATTCAGTATAGAAGATATTCAGAAACCTATCTGGAACTGATAATCCCTCCAGCTCCCCACTTCCTTAACCTCTTCAGAAAAACAAGGCCATACTTTGTCAGTGTACAGGGATAATACTATGTCAGTGTTGTCGGTGTTTTGATCTTGTACAGAGACAATACTATGCCAGTGTTGGCATCACCTTTTTTGAGTCCATCATTTACTATTCTCCTACAAGTGACAGGATGAGTCCCTCTGAGCCTAAGGATGCTATTATTCTCCCATCTCCACCTACACATATACCTCAGTCTGCACTCCATACTCTCATGCCTTCCCCAGCACCCAACACGCCTCAAGGTAAATTTTGAAAACTTGATTTTGACTGATGGAACTAGTGTTGTGCATGATGTACAAGATGAGCATGTAGATATATAGGTTGAGATAGAACCACCAGTAGAGAGCGATTTAGAGTGGTCCATTGCCATGCGAAAAGGAAAGTGTTCTTGTGCACGATACCCCACGGCAATTTAGGTGTCTATGGGAGAGGCTTTCACCAGATTTCTGGAAGTTTATTGTGGGATTAATCCGCCATTGAAATCTCACGTACATATCAGGAGGTACTCAAGGTGAGCAAATGACGTCTAACCATGAAGCAAAGATGGTTGTTCTACAATCTCGTGGCACCTAGAGTATTGTTACAACTCCTGCAGACGTATCTGTTGTATGATGCAAGTGGGTGTTCATTGTGAAGCATCGAGCAGAGGCAGCATTGATCGCTACATGCCATGACTCGTAGCTCGTGGGTTCATCCATACTTATGGGGTGGACTATCAGGACACTTTCTCTCCAATGGCTTGGCGCTCCACACTTCGAGTTCTTCTCTTTGTCGATGTCACACGAGACTAACCTTTGTACCAACTTGATGTGACAAATGCTTTCCTCTACGGTATCTTCAGGAGAAAGTCTACATGCAGCAACCACATCAATTCGTTGCCGAGGGGAGTCTCAGAAGGTGTGCAGACTTCATAAGGCGATCTATGGTCTTAAGCAAAGTTCGAGAGCATGGTTTCAGAAGTTCTCAGGTGTGATAGAACAGAAGGGATTTGTGAGATCCACTGCAGATCACTCATTGTCTGTTTAGAGGTCCCAGAAGGGCATCGTTGGTATATTGGTATATGTCAATGACATCATCATTACATGGGATAATGCACAGGGGAATCAAATAACTAAGGCTTTCCTGGGTCAATAGTTTGTGACCAAGGATCTTGGCCATCTACGATACTTCCTTGGACCAGAGTTCGCTAGGAACCAGCGAGTTCATGTGATGATCAAGAGGAAGTATGTTACAGATCTCCTATCGGAGACATGTAATGCATATTACTAGCCACTACTCCCATGGACCCAAGCATGAAGTTCTATGATGATGACATTGATGAGGTCGAAAAGAAGAGATACATGGAGTTAGTTGGAAAAATATTATATGTGACCATTGCCAGATCAGACATATCCTTTGCAGTAAGCAATGGAGCAATTAGGACAAACCCGAATGGATGCAGTCCATATGATTTTAAGGTAATCTGAAGACCTCACTTGGCACTGGTCTTTTGTTTAGCAGAGGCACATCCTTGTTGTTGCAGCTTGTGCAAATGCAGACTATGCAAAATGTCCCAAGGACAAGAAGTCAACTTCCGGATTTGCAGTATTTACAAGGAATTCATTAGTATAATGGAAGAGCAAGAAACAACAATTGTCGTCCGATCGAGTGATGAATCAGAGTACAAAGCTATGGCACAAGGCAGCATAGAGATGATGTGGATTAGATCAGTTCTGACTGACCTAACCATTGAGGTGCCACTTCCTATGCACCACCAATGAGACAACCATACCGCATTGTTCATTGCCCACAATCCAACCTTACATGAGTGAACCAAGTATATCGAGGTAGACTGCCACTACACTCGAGATATGATCTAGAAGAAATTTATTTCTACATCCCACGTTAGTTCTAGTTAGCAGACAACAGACAGCTCACCAAGGCTCTAGCCAAAGGATCCGTTCAGAAATATTGTTCCAAGCTGAGCTTGATCTACATCTATGCTCCAGTTTGACGAGAGGTGTTAAAGAGTTTTATGTTATGTCATTGTTTTACGATTATTTATCTCTTTATGTCTGTATTATGCAATTTACCTATTAAGATTTCTCTCTTCTATACAAAGAACCCTTAAACTCATAAATATCAAGTATTCTTTCCCCCCAAAGAGCACACTCCCCTACTTAAAAACTCCTCGACACAGAAATTCTACAGAACCATCCCATACAATTCGTCATCTTGAGCAACCTCCTACCAGATTCATACACGTTAAATCCGTTTCGTAAACCTTCTCTTTCTCGAAAGTAATAAGAACCCCACATCGAACAGAAAAAATACACAATTTCACGCCGAAAAGAGCCAATTTTATTGCTAAGGAGCGGGACCAACAAAATAAATTTCATCAGAAGGGCGAAAGAACGCTTAAACGTCACATAGGAAAAAAGAACCTTGGCGGCGTTGAAGATCTCTTCGGATTTGTGGGTGGTGTAGGGCTTCTTCTCGACGGAGAGCGTCATCTTGACGACTGAGTGGGGACGAGGGACCGATCTGGAAGGCCTAGAAAGGAGAGAAACGGAGGAGAGATTGGAGCTCCACGGGAGGGGAGAGGCGGCCGCCATTGCTCTGTTCTGAGCTGCTCGCTTCCCTCCGAACTCTAATGGGAGGGTGGAAGATAAGGAAAAAGGATAGACTTTGTGCAGAGAGATGCCCTCTCTTATTGCAATTAAGAACAGTCGTATGCACCCACTTGTAATTCGCGACTAAACCCCTTCTCTTTGCCGACAACCCAGGGATTAATTTTTTTTTACCCGATTTGTGGCTGTGGGGTGCGAAAAGAAATAAGAGAGGGTCTATTCTATGGATGAGCATTGGTTGGATCAGCCCGAAGCTCAACCTAAAAAGTTTGATCCAGCTCAAGCTCACGCTCATACGAAACATTGGATCGGATTTGAGTCTAATTTTTAGGACCGAAATATTTTTGGGCTGGGTTCGGGTTTGGCTTGGCCTAACCCGATCCGGCTTACGGCCCGACCCGAAGAGGACATGAACCCTTCTCATATCCTACACGTATGGAAAATCTCACATGTCATGCATACTCTATTCATGTATCCTATCTTCATACAATATTTATAAATCAAGAAAGTCAGGTGTGTGACATATGAGTTGATGATCATTGTAATTCATTTCAGAATTAATTTTCTTAATTAGTCTATGTCTTAGATTTGGTGGTTGTTCTTGAATTTTTTTTAGTATTTATTTTTTTCCATTAGAATATTTTATATTATTAACCTTAACCCCAATACGAGCATTATGTCCATTTTTTAACATGTATTGCCTGGTGCACTTGTTATTGTTAACTGTGTAAACTTGGTCACTCTTTCAATTTCTCTAACGAGAGACGTTTATGATATATAACATCGAGTGGCCTTGTATAAAATGAGAAATCATCTCCGACAGAATTGAGTTTGAGTTGTTTCACAAGTATTATGGCATATGTTTTAAACAATTTTAGCTCGTCTAACTTGAATTGAGATTGACTTTAAACACAAACTCAAAGTTAATAATATATAATGGGTTAAGATGGGCCGACCCGACCCATAGGAATTGGGTCGGGCCTGAGCTTGGGTTGAACCTTGCGGGCCTAAGCCCGACCTAAGGCCCGAAGTTTTTAAGTGGGCTTGAACCTGAGCCCTTCAGGTCCGACCAGCCCGGCCCATGCTCATCCCTAGTCTATTCGTCATTTTTGTTCTTATGCTGGTGATAATATGAGACATGATGGATAATGGAATTGTGATGTGATCGTTTATCTTGTGATAGCTTGTTGCTAGGATAGAGTCTCTTTACCTTATGTAAAAGTTGAATCATATTTGATTGATCACCGATTGTTGTCCAATCAATCCGGTTGATCGTTCCAACATATATGATCAGTAATGATATTGACGTGACATATGCATTCATATCCTATATATGTCTTTTGAATCAGACTAATCCATTTTGAACACACTAACTTAAATTTATATTATAAGATTGTCGATAAATAAATCATTGCTTATAAGGACTTGAAGCTACCATTCTTGTTTATTATATACAATCGTGTTAAAAATTTTGTAATAGATAACTATCGTCATCAATGAAGCAATCAATTTTACAAATCAGAAATACCTTTTCCTTCAATATATTTTTTACCTTGCTGCTGAATTTACATATTACATAGGTTGGAGACACAAGCATGAGTTTGGCAAAAGCCTTGATCATAAATATATGTGTGAACAGTTTAACTAGTACGTCCCCTTGAACTGGATTGTATGTCTGAACATATTTGATTTTAGTTCTTTTTCTTTTATCTAACATAACCTATCGAACCAAGCGACTTCTTGTCGTTTCTATTTAGTTTGATCGAAGTCCCTGTCGGATTTTTTAAACCTTAATCAACTTCAAGATTTGAACTTTTATGAACTGAATGAGCATAATGTGAATCTTTTTTTACAAAACCTTTTAGGTCTGAAATATGAACGAACGTGATGTTTAATAATTGCACAAATCATGAGATATGCAAAGATAGTATCATACGTATGAGCAATCAGTATTTGGATATATAAGTAGGGAAAGAGTGTAATTAAAAAAACATCTAGGTATTCATTTGCCCAAATATTTCTGAAATGTCATTTATCATGCAATGCTCCCCAAGAGAGTGAGTTGTTGGTGCTAATTTGGTTTACCCAACGAGGTTCCAAGAAGTGACAAAATGAGTGAAAGCTAAATAATGGTAACAAGTGACAGAATTATGAAGTAGAGGAAAGAAAGTATTTGTCTTTTCTTTACATTTTGATTATGTACGAACTTTCATATTGTGATATATAAGTTTAGCAAACCAAATCTTCCCCATTTATCATGGTCCATCCTGCATAATCAAAGCATGTACACGGATATATATTAATGTTAAGGGACTTCATCCAGACAGTAATCAGGAGTTCAGGACCTACAAGCACTAGAAACGAAAAATTTCATGAGTAAAATATAATCAAGCCATCTCTGTATAATGTTCATATGTATGATTAGGGTTACGTACCATGATCATCTCTATATCATATAACTATTGATCTAAAGAGCTAGATCACGGAGTCAAATATAAGAAGAGATCATAAATTTCTCTAAGGGTTCGTTCGGTAGGAGAATAAGCAGGAATAAGGATGGGGAATAAGGGGAATAAGGGTCTATTCTCTCGTTCGGCTAGAGGATAAGAATAAGGAAAATAAGGTAAAATAAAGGTAGGTAAGGTGGGATAAAGATAGGAATAAGAGTGAAATAAGATGAAATAATGGGGAATAATCGTACCACGGGGAACCGTGTTGGGAGGAAAATGGGGCTTATTTCCCTTATTCCATTCCCCTTAACCTTGTACCGAACACGGCCTAAAGATTCATATTTCACAGACAATTTTGATGCAGGTCTTCTACATAGGAATAGAGATTCAAAGATGTCAGATGAGTCAAGTTAAAGAGTTAACTAGATGAGATCGAGATATAAAAAACGTGTATGGTATACTGTCTTGACATCCTTTGACCCAAGACAGATGTACATTATATATCTGAGTATGTACATTCGGCAGACCATTAGATTCATGACCTGGCAAGGTATAATGGTAAGCTAGTATGCATATAAGGAAATATGATATGTATGATGTCTCAAATGAATCATACATTCTTGTACTTTCTAAATTGGAACACAAAACTTACTCTTGGAGTCGCAACAAATTCCATATAGTGTCATCTTGTTTATGAAACAAGATAGGAATTCAATAATATTAATACATACTTTTGGAGAGCATGTGATGAATACTATTGCATATTGATCGAATGAGAAACCCACCAATGAGAAATAATTTGTTTTGTAGTCTTCAAGGGATATATGATTTTTTTGTTTACTCTAGGATTTTTTTCTATTTTTTATATTTTTAATAATGGAAAATAGTTGAAAGATACATGCAGGTGATGGCCCTAATCGGTCTCCTGAGTAAGATTTAACTTGGGTTACGAGATTATGGGACATTCACATCAGAAATTTGTGATGTTGTATAGTTTGGTTATAGGACAATGTGGTGGAGTGTGAACCCGTGTATGCTAAATAGTGGATGAATAGGACCAACGACGTGAATTTTTGTAAGGGTGTGTTTGGATAGTGGGTTTATGTGGGTTAAATTGGTTGCAGGTAATTCATTTTTAGGTTTTGGTGTTTAGATAGAGGGTTAAACTGGGGGTGGGTTAGAAGTAGGGTTTATTGTGATATGATTGTATTGAAGTTTGAAAAAGTGAGTAGTTATTATGATGTGATTGTATTGGAGTTTGAAAAAGTGAGTAGGTATTGTGATTAGATTGTATTGGGTTTGAAAAAGTGAGTAGAAGTGTATAGTTTATAATTTTTATATGATATGATGGTATAATATATTATTTTTTGATGGAATAGATGGAATAAAATTAATTTATTTAATATTTTAAAAAAGGGAAAATGTGGGACGCACTTGGAAAGAGAAAGAATGGGGTAAGGGGGGTAAACCCCCCTACCTGAACGGCACCTAAGAGTTGACGATAAGGCAAGTACAACAGTCGTAACATCTCGGCCTTAGAACCCTGTATCATTATTGGGGAAAATTGACCATGACAACGAGATCGGACCCAATTAGACCCATTGGTCTCCACTTGAAATACTCGAGTACAAGTTATCCAGCAGTAGTCCTCACTGTTATAGCCCACTCTCATTCATGAGTTTTAGATGTGAAACTATGTTTGAGGTCTTATAATCTTCCGCACATATATATTCATAACGACCTTCTTGCAATATGAAATAACATACAATTATAGTAATAGTGACAACCACATACCCTTTTCCCCTATCCTCTTTATCGGGGTGACTCCACCTCTGAGGTAGTACTTTCAACTATCAGAGGAGATCCCACTTTGATATTTGTAATGTCTCGAGCTTAAATGTCTAGACCATTATTGGAGAAAAATTGGACATAACAACTTGTTGGGATTGGTCCCAATTGGACACAGTGGTAGTCATCCAAAATGCTTAAACCTAGATTGTCAAATAGTAAATCTATCACTCTTATAACTCATTCTCATACTTTATGAGTTTTAGATATGAGAATATGTTTATGATGTTACAATAACCGGCTCAAATGAAAATGTGAGACATACGTAGATTTATTTGAACATTGTTTTCTTCAATCCAAAAGATGGTGAGGGATATGAAGGCTCTAGGTAGGAGATGAGCGGAGAAAGGAATGAATCAAGATTGGGTTCAAACCAATTGAAAATCTGTGGATAATTATCCGAGAAATTAGATTGATCATGATGAATTAATCTTGTTCCTCGAACACACAAATTCCATGTCATCCACACCCACTGTCACTAGGAATAAGTGACGGGTCATGTCGTAACAAGAACGTTGCAAATATAAATGGGGGAGGTTGTAACATCCATAACTCTAAACATAGTCCCACATCTAAAACTCACAAAGTGTGAAAGCAGATTATAAGTGGCAGGGATTACTACTTAACAACTTGGGCTTAAATATTTTACTTGGTTGTTAATAGATTCATTTGGATATGAATCAAACAAGCTGTCAGGGTCAGTTTTCCTTGATAACGGATTGTTGACCTAAGCTCCGGACGCTACAAATGGTATCGGAGCAAATTTTCCTTTGATAGTGGAAAGAACTACAGAGAGGTGGAGCCATCTTACAAAGAGATAAGAGGAAATAACAACCCTGAGCATGCAACCACCACTGTCATTGGGAATAAATGATGGACTATGTCGCAACGAGGATGTTGTGAATATAAGTAAGGGATGTTGTAATACACTTACCTCCAAACACATACCCACATCTAAAACTCACAAAGTGAGAGAGTGGAATATAAGTAGTGGGGATTACTATTTGACAACTTGAGCTTAAGTATTTTGTGTGGTTGTCAACAGATCCATTTGGGCCCGAATCCAACAAGTTTTAAAGCTAGTTTTCCTCGATAACGGACTGGAGACCTAAGCCTAAAACGTTACAAATGATATCAAATCCAATTTTTCTTTGATAGTGAAAAGGGCTACCGAGAGATGGAGTCATTCAGCCAGCCTACCAAGAGTTAGGAGGAAATGTTTATCCAGAGCGTGCAACCACCATTATCACTGGCAATATGTAATGGGGCATGTCGCAGCAAGGACATTGCGAATATAAGTGGGGGAGGGGGTTGTAACACCCATACCCCAAAGATAGTCCCACATTTAAAACTCGCAAATGGTGAGAGTGGGTTATAAGTGTTGGAGATTCTTACTTGACAACTTAAGCTTAAACATTTCGAGTGGTTGTCAACGAATCCGTTTAAGTCCAAATCCAACAAGTTGTCTGGATTAGTTTTTGTAACGTCCCGGGCTTAGGTCCCCGGTCCGTTAACGGAGCATTACTGACCCTGACAATCTCTCGGGATCGGGTCCATATGGACCTGATTAACCACCCCTAAAATGCTCAAGCCGGGTTGTCAAGTAGTAATCTTGTCACTATTTATCCCACCCGGAAACTTCTTGTTTCCACGGTGTGGGACTTTTTATTTTTGGGGGGTGTTACAACCTCCCCCACTTATATTCGCAACGTCCTCGTTGCGACATGGCACATCACTTCTTCCCAGTGACAGTGGCGGCTTCACGCTCCGGGAAGCCATTTCCTCCAACCTCTTTGTAGGGGCGGCTCCACCTCTCGGGTAGCCCTTTCCACTGTCAGAGGGCGTTCGGCTCTGATATCATTTGTAACGTCCCGGGCTTAGGTCCCCGGTCCGTTAACAGAGCAAAACTGATCCTGACAACCTCTCGGGATCGGGCCCATATGGACCCGATTAACCACCCCTAAAATGCTCAAGCCGGGTTGTCAAGTAGTAATCTTGTCACTATTTATCCCACCCGGAAACTTTTTGTTTCCACAACGTGAGACTTTTTATTTTTGGGGGGCGTTACACTAAGAGATGGATTTCTAAAGTAATCAATATTTACGAAATCCTAGTCCGACACATACAAGATATCTTTTTTAACACAATCAACATTTATATGAAAACCTAGACCGATATATACATAAAAAAACGCAAACCTAACCCGATACATACGTTTAGCAATCGAAAACCTAAAACTGATACATACCTCGATCCAAAGCTTATCTCTACCCGTTGTGGTCGTTGCGCCTCCTTTTGATCACGGATTCGGGTTCTCCTCCTCGGATTCGACGCCGCCTTCTCCTATGATGAAGAGGGACGCCGGTGAGATATCCCCTTCCTCTCTCCAACTCTCTCTCTCTCTCTCTCTTTCTCTCAAAAAGTGACGTGGGGGTAGGGGACTCTTGGGGTTTTAAAGAGGGTAATGAGAGGATTTAATGGATTAATTAAACCCATTTAATCCAAGATAATGGATTTGATTTTTTTAAACAGCCATGCCGTTAAAAACTTTCGAATGATCAGGCCGTTACACTTAGTGTTTGTGTCGATTTTTCGTATACACATACGATGTTGATCATCCACGGAATACGATTTTTTTAGGTATATGTATCACACTTTTAGGATAACCCATATGTATGATGATTCTATTGAGAGGAGACTTCTGGATATATGTGTTAGATCATATCACATGCTCAATAGTATCCCTATTTGAAAGATCTATAGATATATTTATAAAATATTAGGATCCTTATCGTACTATAACATTCTATTTTAAAGACAACCTGAAATTGACAACTAATATTAGTAATCTTGTTATGTGACTCCGCCGAGCATGGATTAATTGTAAGTATGCTTTTGTCTTTGGTTTTCTCTCATATACACGTTACATGAATCACAAAATACATCAGCCTTGTTATATAATCAGATTGATAAAACTTATTAGATAATAAAATAATGATCATAACATAAAGTATGTAAATATATATAGAGATGTTACATTTCCATTGTTAATGCACGTATGAAATAAACGCGTGATCTCATTACGCAACTCCGAGGAAAATATGCGTTAACATTGATGTATATATTCTCAGGAAAAGGATAATATTTACGTGGCGAATAATTGATAGTCTCGTGTGTTTTTCGGCATTAATTATTTTTAGTACAGACTGGAGTTCATAACTTTTGTGATGACTAATATCGTGTACACTTAAAACAGATGAATAGAATCACAGTAGAATGTTAGTAGTTGGTTAAAGAAATATCATAATAGGTTCTGTCATCTTATGATAAAAGGAGAGCATTTGATATTACTTAAAATTTGATGTACTTATGTCCATTAACTAGCAGATTGTAAGGTAGTAGATACATGTACAATACATATGATACATAGAAATAATTACTTCTATTATCATGCCATTGAGATAAATGTTTAGAAGGAAATTCATAACTACTTGTAGAGAATCAATATTATTACTGCATATTGAAATATGTTATTTTTTTATTAAGAAAATGATAAAGGTCGATAATCTTAAACAAGATTTAAGGCACAGACTCATAAGGAGTCACATGGTCGACCGCAAGGGGTCGTATTTGCCGCAAGGGGCAACGCCGCAAGGGGCGTATGGTTGCAAGGAACCATAGAGGCAAAAGCTAAGTCCTCTACAGTTGTAGCTACACTGTCATGTCATGCCATGGACCGCAAGTGCCAGCGGTTGAAAACGTATAAAAAGATACGTAAATGAATGTTATGCAAGAAAATGGTTTCTAAAGGAAAACCATCATGAAAAATGTAAGGAATGGTTTAATAAGAGAATAAACCATCACATGATATGCTAGAATTGGTTTAAGAAAGTTAAACCATCAAAGTCATGGGGGCTAATATGTAAAGTGGCTTATATGTTTTATAAGTATGTAAATTGCTTGGTATTTTATGAAATACGCCCACAAGTAGAAATAAATGTTTGTCATGCCTACTTACGTAATTTACCTATTTTACATGTATACACATATTTATGAAAGAAGCCAAACTAAACATGATAGGGATTGAACTCAGACATGCATGGGAATTATCTAGGCACGAAATGTTGTGTATGCATAAAAATCCAAGTATATAATTTTTTAACGGATCAAGGACCGTTAGAATACCCATGCATGGACCCCGATGCATACTGGGCATTAGGCTCATACAAATTATATTTGTTAATTTCAGGTGAAGAATAGGGTTGATTGCATTTTCTGGATCGTGCTACGGGCTCATTGAGTTTGTTGGCGTGGTACGAATTATCTTGTGGAGATCTAGTGGATATCTATATGCCCACAGGAACTATCGAGTTGTTATCTTTTTAAATGCTAGATTAGTTAATTTTTATTTCCCAGTTTAGAGTTGTAATAATGGAACTCTAATTTGAATAGATATTTATGGAATGGATATTATTTTCTCTGCTCATTATGTGCCATTTGTTGATATTTTGGTAACGGGTCGGTCGTGCGATCAACTGTCGCTTGCTTCCGCCGATTGTCACAATCCGTTCCGTTACAGTTTTCCTTGATAATGGAATGGGGACCTAAGCCCGGGATGGTACAAAGTCGATTGAAAAGCGAGTCTGGCCAAGATGGAACAACTATGGTAATCGATTTATCATCATCGAATGCTTTAAGGAGTTCCTCGTTTTTAGCTTAGAAATGATTATCAAGGATGAAAACTAGTTTGATCTTAGATGATAGATCCTGACAATCATTCACAGATGATAGAAGGATCATCCTCTAAGACATGGACAAGCTTGAGGTGAGAAATGATTGCTCATTCTCGAGAAATTCATCTAGGAGGACTTCTGACGTCGGGTCAAAGGTATGGGATATTGATCACAAGCTAATCAATCTCCGTCTCTCTTTCTTCCTCTAAATTCAAGTTCGATTTCTCATCAAAATTATCTCTACATTCATTAACACTTCATTTCCTCAAGATCACGAGATGCCCCAATCTTGGATGAGTTTTAGCAAAAAAATCTAGTTTCAACATCAACTATCAATGATTACTTGATCCGATGAAGAAAATACGGATGTTACACAAATTGCTCGAGTCGAGGCCATAGTGATTCATCTCAACATATATTTTATCACGACGAATATAAATTTTAGGACTCGTTTGATTGTCAGATTACCCCAGGTATCCCTTTTGGATTGGCATTTATTATATGAACATTTTATGTCTTTGTTATAACTTTTTTAACCACGTTCAAATAAAAAATTAAATATCAAAAGTATATTATAATTATAAAAAGTTAATATAACACATAATCAATATGACATCACGTCACAATTATCATTCTAACCTTCTCCAACTATCCTAACCATTGAAAGAGCTACTATTTACAGATGATACTTCAAGTCTCCAACCCAATCTAACCTTGTTACCAAACAAACCCTTTATGTGTGTTTAGGTGGGTTAACCTGGTAGCAGGTAACCCATTTCTATGTTTTGGTGTTTGGATAGAGGGTTAAACTGGAGGTGGGTTAGAAGTGGATTTATTGTGATATGATTGTATTGAAGTTTGAAAAAGTGAGTAGTTATTGTGATATGATTGTATTGAAGTTTGAAAAGTGAGTAGAAGTAGAATAGTTTATAATTTTTATATGATATGATGTTATAATATATCATTTTAGATAAAAAAATTAATTTATTTAATATATTAAAAAAGGGAAAAATGTGAGACCCACTTAGAAAGAGAAAGAGTGGATTAAGGATTTACCCCAGAGTTAGATATCTTCCCTTCAATTTTCTTATCATTTACATATATACAACTTAAGTTTCTATCTTAAAGAACCCATTCATATTACATTCTTGTTTGATAAATAATGCCTACATAAAGATAATGGATGGTGATCATCCGTGATAGTTTATTCAGAGATAAAGTTTGTGAGGAGAAAGACATGGAATCAACTAAAAGCAATATACTTTATCGTATTGTTTATGTCAGTGTCAAATACGTACCACTGTACCAATGACCAATAAATAATAGGAAAACTAGATAACTAAAAAGACCAAATTATCCGACTAATTATTCGTCATGTGCCCTTCTGTATCAGACGTCCTCTCACGCTCTTTTCATTGCATTATAGCTTACTACGTTTTCATATACGCCTTCAATTCGCAGGGTATTACCAAGAAGTCCTATAACATAAAACCGGTGCCTTCTTTGATCTTCATTACAGAGAAATTCAATTATAATTTGCATTATACTAAGCAGTAACCATTTAGCTAAATTTTTAACTAGAAAAAGAGGAACATATAAATAAGGAAAAATGGGGCTGCTTCAAGGAGTAGCTAACTTAGCACCCTGCCTTATTTTCCCTACATTTTTTTATTTTTTTGAAAAATAAAATTGTGAAAATTCATCACTATATCTCTATATTATGTCATTCAAGTTTCCTGAAAAACAAAGACTCTTACGATCTCCATCTAGACATTCATTTTTAACGGGCGCAAAAGTTTTAAATCGACTCTATCAGGATGGAGGTCGTAGGAGTCTCTGTTTCTCATGAGACTTGAATGACATAATATAAGGATATAATAATAATAATTTTACATGATTTTATTTTTCAAAAAAAATATAGAAAAAATAGGACAAGGGGAGCTAAGCTAGCTACCTTAGGGGCAGCCCCATTTTATCTCGATAAATATTACCATATGCACCGTGACTAACCAGATAACAATGGGTATAACATTCATTGTTAATTTAAAAATATAAATGATAATTTCACAATTAGTAATATCATCGTTGTATATTTAACAATGGACGATATAGTGATATATTTAAGTATAGAATGTTACTATAGACTTATTTTGTTGTAGTGAGATCACTGAAATATATATGCTCATTCCCTTAGGTAGTATACAAATAATCCCATCACCCATCATCTGTTTACGTACCTTTCAAAACCTTGAGATTAATCACAGGGGTATACTCATGATTAAGATAACTATCATTTTATTCCGAAATAAACTATCACTGATTAACTGATAATATCATAATTACATTATTAACTAAGTCTCTGTCTGCCTTACATATTTACTTCGTGTCGTTAAGAAAGTAAAGAGACATGTACGCAAATAGCCCAAATTGATGTGATATCACGTTTGGCCGTTGTCGGGATCCAAAGACGTCGTCCACCTTCCACTCTCTCCAAATTCCAATGCCACGCGACGACGACGGCGAACACCACCTCACACGCCGCCGCGTGCGGCTCTCCATCTCCAAGCTCTCTTCCTTCCACGTCGGGGGCCACCGCCGCGTGTCGCGGAGGAGGGCGCCGTCGGTGCGCCTTGGCAGTGGTGAGTCGTCGAGGAGAAGGCGAGGCGTAGTCCTGATCCGCGCGTTGCGTCGTAGAATCTCCGGCCTCCGGCGGTTTGGCCTGAAGGAGGGCCTGTTCGGAGCAATGAAGGGGTTCAGGGCCTTCTTCAGGGCCGCAGGACGTGCAGTGGCGGCGGTGAAGGTGGAGACGTCCGGCAATTTCCCCATACTGCCGGTCTCAGTCAGGTGAAGACGAACGCCATCTCATCCAAATCTTGTGGTTTGTTTGATTGTTGGGTTGCTCTCGAAGTAATCATATGCATTCAATAGAAATCTGACATTTTACTCTGGAGTATATAATTTCCTACTTTTTTTTTAAAATTTTAATACTGACGGTAGTTCATTGTACTATATTTTGTGAAAATTCATAATGAAGTGTTTCTGTGATTAATCATTTCAACATCTTTATTTTTCACATGAGTAAACCAATCAAGGAATATCCGAAAGTCAAAGCAACACAAATGGTATATAATGACGAATAATATAATATATACAACAACATACATTGTTCATTGCAGATTGTTCTTATATATTTTCACGGTGAATGCTGTATCCGTTGCCAATGTGTCATATAATGAGGATTGATTATCTGTTTAGTTTTTTCTTTAAATCTATATTAAATTTAAAATATTTATTTTGAGAGATTCAATATATAAATGTTGTAATATGATTTGTTGCGAAGTTAAAAAAATCAAAGACAACTGTGCGGCGAATAACAAATTCAATGTTACGAACACTGCAACAAATTGAGTATAAAGCGACGTTTAATTTAAATCTGTCATTATATTGTTTATTGTTAAATATATAGTTAAAGCGACGTTTAATTTAAATCAGTCATTATATTGTTTATTGTTAAATATATAGTGATGAATAGTCTATGGTTAAAGAAAAGATAAAGAACAAAACATACTATTATTAGACAATCTTCTTGTGAAATGAAGGACTCCCATGAATGAAAAAATGACATCAAGGTAGAATTCCCTCTAGCAAGATGGAGTCGGGGGCTCGTGCTCACCACTGATCGATGGTCTCTCATCTGTGTGTGCTCTCGCACCCTCGGGCATATGTTTTAACCACTAATCTGATCGATGGTCTCTCATCTGTGTGTATTCCCGCACCCTCGGGCATATGTTTTAACCACTAGTAGTCTGATCGTAACGGTAACCTCACTTCGCTCCGGTTCTTCTTGTGCTCTTCCATCCATGTTTTCCTCACTGCATGCTTGAAGAGTCACCGGCCTTAGTTGCCGCGACTGATAGCAGATTGGGCTTTCACTCCGCCATTGATAGCGCATGAAACTCCACAGATAAAATTATCTCATAAAAATGATATCAAGAGAATGAAATGTGTGGAATTTCGATGTTCATATAAGGTCTAAGTAGGAGAACTGTTGCATCATAATGAGAGAGATTATTTATAACCATATATGAACAAGGCAGGAGATCGCAAGTACATACATATGGTTAAAATGGGCTACTCGGGGAGGCCAACTTGGTTGCATCAACTCTACTTTTTAAAATTTTAGGGAACTTTTAATAAATCTGAGTAGATTTAGATCACTATATTGCAGTATGTTTTCTTTCAAAATGTGATTCAATTCGAGATCTCATCCATCGAGTTTATCAAACTTTAATG
Source organism: Ottelia alismoides (assembly GCA_037367405.1). Taxonomy (NCBI): domain Eukaryota; kingdom Viridiplantae; phylum Streptophyta; class Magnoliopsida; order Alismatales; family Hydrocharitaceae; genus Ottelia; species Ottelia alismoides. The sequence goes on from JAZKJV010000169.1 coordinate 341,338, forward strand.
GCGTCAGAATGGTTGCAATTGATCCTTCTAGATGGATGTGTTAGGAATGTTTGTTTTACACGAAGTTTGAATGTGAGCATGACGCCGTATAGTAATTTAGATCTCCTAAGGTGTTATAAATTTTCATAAAAAAAATAAAAAGGGGATATTTACATCCATAACCCTGAGTAGTTTCGCAATTACAATCATAACATTGCATAATCATGAATTAAATGAGAAATCCCGGATAGTCACTCCGTCTCAGACTCATAACCCTCTGTTAGTTTAATATGTTAACTCAACCATATGCGCGGGTTAATCTAACTAATCTATGATCTACCAACTACGATTAATCAAAATAAAAAAACGAAAGGAAAATATAAACGATAAGGCGGAAGCATGCTTGAGGGTCGGTGGGGGAAGGGATTCGAGCAGGTCGGTGGGGGGCTTGCTGGCGGGGGCGGGCATACTGGGGGGGCTTCTCTGTTAACATTTTCTGCGTTATTTTGAGTCCGAGATGATCATCTTGAGCCATCGTTTGAGCTTGCATTTTCCTAAGCTTCAACAAGCAACAATCATCGGAGCTTTACTATGATTCCCTAATCCGACATCAACAACGAAGCAACTTGCATTCAATCCGATAACGCAAGCTATTACTATGATTGAGATTCAAATGTCTAAGGATTAATCTATACATATGTGATATTATCAGAATGAGGAACTTTACATCGAGCTTCCACTGAGCTCTTGGAGATCAAAACATCGAACCAAAGCAGCAGCCTCGGCAGGATCGAGCACCACCTTCTAAGTAGACCTGGCCAAAGTCCGGGCTGAGGTTTTAAAATCCCTTGTCCAAAGTCTGGCTCGGTCCGGTCCACGGTCCATACTTCAAGACCCAAGCCCGGTCCAAGTCTGGGCCGGTTCGGTCCATGGACCGAATGTGAAGTACTTTTTTTATTAATTTTGTAATCAAATTTATGAAAGTAATTAAGTTTTTTTAGCATCATGTAATCCTTCTAAATCCAAGTAACCATAATATGTGTTACTTTACATGTAAACTATAAAATAAGATGTAATAATGATAATGAAAAATAAAAACTTGAAGTATATTATACTAAATGTATCTAAAATAAAGTTTTTAAATATATATATTTCTATATGTGCAGGCCGAGTTGGGTTTTATGGCACATACCCACGGCCCGCTCAATTGACGGACGGGCCAAAGAGCGGACCCCCCATTCCCGAAATCTCTTACCCAAGGCCGGCCCATGAACGGACGTTTCATGGCGGTGTTGGAAATTATGGCTCCAAAGATCGTGAGGAGCTATATCATCATGGATGCAACACCGGTGAATGGGGTAGTTGTGGCGGTGAAGAAGAGGGGAAGGAGGTTGTTGGAGACAAAAGAAGAGTGGAGGGTCAAATAATAAAACAAACGATATATGTGAATCGTTAATCAATGCTACTTTGATTAAATCAACAGATGATTAGGTCATTGGGATAAAATAATGGTGGGGATTAGGTGTAAAATGGAGTGACTATCAAAGGGCTTTGAGTGTAATTTGGAATTATAGAGGAATTGGAATGTAATTTGAAAGTATCTAGTGATTATAGGTAAAAATCCCATAAACAATCTTGTAGCTACATGCATAACTGATAAATGAAGATAAAGCGTGGTAACTATAAGAATATCATGCTAAATAGTGGCAAAATGTGGTAATTTTTGTTGGCCTAGTAAAGGCATAGGACCTCTTGTAATATTGTGAACAATTTGGTAGATATGAAAATTGTAGTATTTCAATTAGGTATTGGTATTGGTTTTTTTTTGTTGGTATTCAAAAGTGATTTGGAACTTAAAGCTTAACATTGCTCGGTTTACTAGTCATGAAAGCTAAATTAGCCCTGAATTTTTTTTCTTACATGGATACTCGGATCAGTCGAATTCTTTCGGGATCCATTTTGTACGAAAGATACCAACTCCTTAGGTTTAGGGCTCTCTATATTATCTGTATTTTCTTCTTCTCCACATTATGAAAATCGATCATCGCCTCCCAAAGGCATAGCCTAATTACGGGCCAACCTTATAAATCAGTGCGTCTTCATGTTTTTTTATTATAAATTCCATTTTATCAATGGGATTTTTACCACACGAACCCTTTAAACTTGGTAAATTACCTTCTCGACCTTTGAAACAACAGAATTCCCCCTTCGACCATGTAAACTTGTTAGCTCTTACCCCATGAACCTTGCAGTTAATCTGTTTGAAGCTCGTGGAGGTTCTTGAAGTAATTTACATGGTTGATAAGGGTAATTATGTTGTGCGAAAGGTTGTAGAGGAGTATGGAGTGGACGAGAACTTCTCTATATGAGGTGGGGAGGGACGAAGCTCCACAATGACATTCATGCCACCAAACCGCAAGGGTGGCGTAGAGGGATCCATATGGCCATTAACGGAGAGAAGGATCTTAATTAATTAAAGGGAGATGTGGTTAGGGCTTGACGTTGGAGATGATGTCTAATCCTACTTGATGGGATTTCTGCACCGTAACCGCTAAAATATGAGTGAATAAATGAATAGGGAAGTTGAAAGTCAATCGAATAATATCAGGAGATGCAATGACTTCCTTGATCAATTAAACATATACTTTGATAGTAATAGTACACATACATAACAACACTACAATTCTGAAAATATCATAAAGTATATCGAGTTCATTAATAGAGTTCGATTATTAAATACAAACTGGACTACATCAACGAATAGTTTAATATTTGTGACATTATCTTCATCGGTTAAATATATAATGATGAATATTATTTGATATTTATCAATTTTCATAATAGATATTAGATTAATTTCATTATTATATTGCTAGAGGTAAATTATGATTATCCATTGACATTTTATCCAAATTATCACAACGCAGAAGCCATCTATTAATCATCATTGTGTGAAAGTTTATAATGATTATGACAATCATTGTGAATCACAAGATCGGAATATAACTTTGCAACAACTAATATTAAATGTCTATTTATCATATGAAGACACAATAACGAATATTCTACTTATTGGTTACCATAGGTGATTTTTGTCTTATCGTTAAATTTATAAGTAAACACTAATTGGTGACCGATCAATTTTGTATTTTTTTATCTTCAAACCTTAATGCTACAATAAAATTGATTTATGTCAACTATTAGTTGCATGTTTCGTTGTTCTATTTTTCAACATATAAAACATTAAATTGACTGGATAATCATCGTTATATAAACTTTTAGAAGGATAATGGCATTCATTGTGAAAGCAAATATGGAATATAATTTCCTAAAGACCAATAACTTTCCCCGTTTCAAATGTGATAGCAACATGATTTTTTTTTTCACCACAGCCATGCACCAGTGAGATTTATTTGAAGAGGTCTCCTTGTTATTATTATTTTTTAAAATTTAAATATGCCTAATCCTAACGTAGGTGCGTGTATTGGACGGTAGGGGGGGGGCTTGTTTTAGTACCACATCGATCAGCTCTAGGAAGCGCAGGGATGGGATTCACTATAAGAGGAGGGGGGTGTCCTGCTGGGATCTATACTTACCTGGACGGGGTCTATGAGTGATCAATAAGGCTCATGGCTTAGGATGGTGACCTCCTTTGCACATGGGAGGGGTGCCGTCTTAACATCTCCCCAAGTGGGAGAGTGTACGTCATAATTTGTTGCCGAGGGGGTACGCGCACTGCGCGGCCCCTGCCAAATATCGAATTTAAAGTTTTTTAATTATTCTAAGAAAAGGTGATTGATTCTAAATGTTTTTTCTTATTTTATATTGTTAATCTATATTTTAAAATTTCTCCAAATGTAGTTCAGAAAGTTTGTTGTATGGGTTGTCCCACTGTGTTGATGTTGAATTTTATAAGAGATTCTTTAGGTATAAAAAATTTTCTTGGAGTACATATTGGTATGGGGCTTAATGGAACAGATGCTTGCAGAAAGTAGTATCCTTTGAATAATAGCACAGGTTTAGGCTTGAATATTCTCTATTCTAGTAAAATGTATATTATGTTGATATGGTAGAGATTCTCTATTCTAGTAAAATGTATATTATGTTGATATGGTAGAGATTTTGGTATATTTTTTTGAGATCATTTTTTAATAGCAAATCGGTCGAAAGAGAAACTCACAAGCAACGTTCATAGAAAGTATAATTTTGGTGCCATCAATCACAACAACCGAGTGAAGTCGGTGGCATCTGAAGTTGTAGAACTCCTTAAGAGGGTCTAAAAAATTATGCGTAATAATGTTATAGTTCCCAGGTTTATGGATGTGTTCCGAAGAATTAGATTTGCCATCCAAAAGGGATTGGCTGCGCAACTTGTTGCCCGTCTCCTCCCAACAGTTTCTTTGTAATCTTGTTCCAGGAATGTAATGTCTTGGGCTTAGGTTAAAAAAAAAGCTAATCATACCATGCAAATATGTGGATGAGCAAATGGCCTTTTGGAATCATTAACATAGAGTCATAGTCTTCTACATCATGAAAAATAAAATAAACATAAAATAAAGATAAAGAATGTAGGCAGCAGAAACAGAGAAGATAGGCTTCAGTTTTTGTTTGGAGAAACTTTCCAGCCATCCGATGGCCGAAGATGAGGGTAACTCCTCTTTAGCCGAAATGTAATCGGCCATTGGATCATATATATCCAACGGTCCTAACAGGATTTGGCTGAGAAGACAGAAAGGGGAAAGAGGCTCCAGCGTGGGCTGACTTTGGCCTAAAGAAAGTGTGTCCGATTGGGTCATGAAGATCACTTAATTTTTAACATAAAAACACATACATGTACTAATTATTTTATGGTGTATAATTACTCTATCACTTAAACCACATAATATATATTGTATAATTATTTAGGAATTAGGAGAGGAGAAAAGAAAGGAAATATCATGTTTTTTTATACAATTGTATTTTATTATTTTTGAGGATTTTTATTGAGAAAATCTATCTGCAAATGTTTATAATTTATAGTAATTTAGCTCGTTTTTTTAGAAAATTTATGAGTCTTAAACATGAATTAGAAGTGGATTTTCATGTACTAACATGATGAGATCGAGTTTCATCAGCGTATCCCTCAAAGTTGTTGTTGCATAAAAAAAAATCCCTCAAAGTTGTAGCGTCAAGTAATATGTCACTATCCAAAATGTGCAACAATACCTCAATTATTCTTTCAATAATGAATTTTCTATATATACTACCCCAAATAATACTTGATAACTTTCAAATCAATGTGTTCGCTATTAAATAACATGATAAAGGAATAATTTCTAAACTGTCATAGTTTATTTTCAGTAAAGACATCTTTTAATTTGAACATCGATGTGGTTTTAACTACTTTCACTTTCCATTGGGATGGAATGAACTACATCTCAAACTTCAAACCTTACTTAGAGGCGAATGTTCACAACTGAAGGAACACAAAGGAGGGGGGATTAATAGTGTTCTAGGCATAAAATGACCAATTTAAACAAATTATAATTTAACAATCACCCGTCATGCCTAGATATCTGTATATGTTCACCTCAAACAAAGGCTATGTCTTGTTCAAGAGCTTTGCCTTGCAGGGACCTACACACTTTCACTAAACAAACTATTTTTGGTATAAGTAATAAACTGATTACAAGCATACAACTTATCGGATTTATCTTTTATACAAGAACATGAAGAAAGTCAAAATACATAACCTCACACAAGGGTTTATCTTTTGTTTGAGAATAAAGGTCTTCACAAAGAATGCATCCATCGAATAATGAAGTGCCAATACAATGTATTCTAATATATCTTTTAAAACATAAACTGAATGTGACAACGCAAACCGAGTTACATCAGAGCAAAATGCTTTCAGAACAAAGTTGGGGATGACGACAAATACAAGGAATCGAGATCACTTTGTAGAGTTAGAATCTTCTCAAGCACAGAAGAATGACTTGTGAGAGAAGAATGACTCGTGAGAAAGTAGATATTATTATAGCTAAGTAGAGAACTTTTTTTCTTGGTGTGTGTTGGGATAGCGAAGAGTATGGTCCTTCTATATGCTTTAGGGTTCCTAAGAATATAACATGTATCCAAAATATCTTCATAATAACTGATTGAAAACTCAGTTCAGATGACACATGTAACATTCCAACTTGATATGTACTAGTGCAACGATGTTGAAAAACCCTAAAAATATGGGTTCAACAACTACTGTGAAAAAGGTGTACCAATGTAATTTTATTGAGACTTCAAATGTAAAATTTCAATTCGATCCAATCCATTAGACTTACAAATCCAAATCGATCCAATCCAATGACAACATATAGGATCGGATTGCGGATTTTATCTGATTCACAGGCACGAAGATGACCCTATACGTCAAGGGGGAGGGATAAAAAATATGTAAGCCTTCTCACGAGGAATGTGCTATCACCAAACACACACAAGCACCAAGGCAAACAATTTCTACATTTTTAACCGCCCCTTTGACCTCGATGTTACAAGTTGCAATGTGGATTGTTTCCATACCCTTCCTACCATCATTGTGGCCAAAAATAAAAGCATCCGTAACAACATAAAAGAAAGTAACAGATGAAGATAACATCAAATAAATGTGTAACGTCCCGTGCTTATGTCCTCGGTCCGTTATCGAGGAAAACTGGCCCTGACAACTTGTTGGGTTCGGACCCAAATAGACCTGTTGACAACCATCCAAAATGCTTAAGCCCAAATTGACAAGTAGTAATCCCCATCATTTATAAACCACACCCACACTTCGTGAGTTTTATATAGCACTATGTTTTGAAGTTGGGGTGTTACAGGCAAGCATCATAGCTTGCTGCAGAAGTTGAAGTTTCAACATAGATGAAAGAGGTGAGATGCATGAGGTTCCAACGGAAGAGGCGGTGGCCTTAGAGGAGGAGCTTCAAGGTTACTCAGTCCGGTCTCTTGTATATAGGATTTTCCTCTCATTCTTCCAATTCGTCGGTTTTTTATGATTTTTTGGGATGCTGATTTGGGTGTTTTCTTGTTTCATTGATTTTAAAACCTTCATTGATATGAGAATATGAATTTGAGAACCGCAGTGTGTCTTGGTCTTCACCAAGTTGCTGTAGATTTTCTGTGTTTCGGTTTTCTGATGTATGTAATATATGCTCTCAGAAAAACTTTAACCCGTCCATCATGCTTTTACGATAATTCGAAGTTATTTTCGATGTAAGATTTTGAAGGATGAATACGGACCGAGGGAATGACTTATTTTAGCTTTCATTTGGGCACTAAATCTTGTCTTTCCTTCCGATCGACAATCTTAATGTGTCCTCAATTGATTTCTAATCCGACTCGGCCTGTTGTGAGTTTCTCCTTTCTCCAATTTGCTATCAAAAAATGATCTCAAAAAATATTTTAAAGTCTCTTTTGTGAGTTTCTTCAACATACACGTTTTACTAAAATAGAGAACATTCAAAACTAACTTTGTGCTACTTTTCAAGGGATACTGCATATTCCTCAATTAGCACATGCGCCGTAATTGCAAATAATACGATTGAAAAAGGTATCAGGCAGAGGGACAATCCATTCAATTAACTAATCACTAAATTAAATTACATTATAATGAACGTGTTAGACACTACAGATCACTAATATTAAATTTGAAAAAATAGAATAACTTTTATAGAATAATTAAAAAACTTTAAATACGATATTTGGCAGGGGCCGCGCGGTGCGCGTACCCCCTCGGCAATAAATTATGACGTACACTCTCCCACTTGGGGAGATGTTAAGACGGCACCCCTCCCATGTGCAATGGAGGTCACCATCCTAAGCCATGAGCCTTATTGATCACTCATAGACCCCGTCCAGGTAAGTATAGATCCCAGCAGGACACCCCCCTCCTCTTATAGTGAATCCCATCCTTGCGCTTCCTAGAGCTGATCGATGTGGTACTAAAACAAAGCCCCCCCGCTGTCAATCCACGCACCTACAGTAGGATTAGGTCTCTCGGCATTCTTTAAATTTTAAAATAATAATAATAATAATAACAAACGAGACCTCTTTAAATAAATCTCACTGGTGCATGGTCGTGGTGAAAAAATCATACTGCCGTCACATTTGAATGGTGAAATTATTATTCTTTAGGAAATTATATTCCATCCTTATATTCAAAATGAATGTCACTATCCTTACTAAAAGTTTACATGACGATGATTAACAATGAATCATGTAACTAGTGGTTGACATAAATCAATTTTATCGTAGCATTAAGTTTTGAAGATCAAAAATTGTGAATTTGATCGGCCACCGATTAGTATTTTACTTGTAGAACAATACGACAACATTCGTCTTTGGTAACAAATAAGTAGAATATTCGCTATTGTATCTTCTTATGGTAAATATACAACATTCAATATTAATCGTTGCAAAGATATATTCGATCTTGTGATTCGCAATGAATGTCATAATCATTACTAAACGTTCACACAATGATGATTATACGATGACTTGTACATTGAAAATTTAGTAGTGTATTATTCCAGACTCTACACTAAAATCATGGTTCTTAATGATCCGCTCGATCTTGATCGAGCGATTAGCACGAATTTGCATTTTTTGTAGACTTATATCGTGCAAATTCATATGACTCGCTCGATCAAGATCGAGCGGCTCCAACGGTTACTATACAGTCTGCAGTACTGCAGACGATCCACCTCCAGTTAATTAATGGAGCATCACTAAATTACTCTCTCTTGAATACAGGCAAACATCTTACTTTTATTTACCATGATATTCATATCTTTTTCATATATTTACCATGATATTGCTGCTCCTTTTGTTGAATTAAAATTCATAGAGAAATTACTTTGCTTAATTTTGAAAATTTATGGTTGAAAAAATAATTTGGTACAAATATGAGCTTTGAACAACGGCATACTGTGTGGTGCTAAAACTTTATTAATCTTGTATATAGATCTTTCCCTATATTCCTGCATAACTAGATCAAAGGAAGGTATAGAAGACCATAAACACATGTGTGTTCTCGTTCTTGCTCAGGCTCTAGCTTGATAGAATTCTAATCTTGATCTCATAGGCCGTGTTTGGTGGGAGGGATAGGGAGAGGGATAGGGTCATGATTTTGGGGTCCTACGAAGGTTGACACTTTACTATGCTTTACCATGGTATCGGAGCATGATTTTTGGGTTTCTTCATCTAGATATCCGCCTAGAAAAGGGGCCAGCATAGGTAATGTGCTTTCTTGGTATGCCTTCTTGAGCTCCTCCTCCTTAGTTGTTGTCTCCGTATCTCATTCTCTTTATGGGCTCTTCTGTGGGTGATGTAACTTTCTATTTTTCTCTTGCATGTCCATTCGATAATGGATTGTGTGCATCGTTGGATCTTTTGCCCGATGGTGGTTGATGGAATGTGTTTTTATTTCGCGGATAGTGGCTTTGGCTTTTGTATACCCTTGTAGCTCTTTCTCTTTCTTTGATACTATTGTTAGTACTTTGGTTCTCCATGATTTTAAAGATGACGCACATACAAGATGATGTTATAGTCTCTCGTATATCCTTCCATGATTGCAGGATTGTTAAGGATTTCGGCTCAACCTGACTCCGTTAAGAAGAAAGTTGCAGTTGTTATGTCTTGTTCTTTCTTTGTTAAAAAGATTTGTAATAAGCTTTTATGTATTTAGTTTGGACGCTGTAACTCCAGCAAGATTCAAAACCATAAGTTTCTTCTTCAATAAAAACAATTTTCGATGAACTGGTCTCCTTGCCGATATTATATTTCCATTGATTAATCACACCTTGTCGATCATGTCCATTTGAACTTTTCAATCATTATTTGAATTCCATTCAAACGACCATCAATTGATCGATGATAGTTGCTTAGTTGATCAATCATTTATAGATGATCTATCATACTTGTTAACTTGATTGATCACATCAGGAAATCATTATTTGATTTCATATCATTTTTGTTTGCAATGGCAACTTTTTTTGAGCTCTTAAATAAAGGATCATATACTCATTATTGGAACATACACCATTTAAGTATTCATTCATATTTTCATTAGAAAAGCTAGAAGCTATTTCTGAGTGATTCTCTCGATATTCTCTCTCACCTTGTTTGGTTCGTTCGATCTTCTGAGAAGAATATTTCTGGTTCTGAAAAATGTGTGAAGCATGTTTGTCCGTTCAATAGTACTCAATCTACTAGCCTTCTCTCAAGTTATTCTGCTTCAGTCGGAATACTTCTGGCATCTTCGTCTCAACGCGGCGATATTTACTATTGTTTGATATTGCTTATCCACCTGTCATATTTGTGATATAATTGCTTTGTGATATAATTGGTGAATTATATGTGCAATTATTACAATTGTTGTTGGTGTCGTCGTATATCTTGTTTTCAGTTAACATCTTTAGGTGTTTGATCTTAAATGTGCAAAGAAAGTTCTTGGACGTGAGACCTCCAGGGAAGCAAGAAGAAAGTCAAAATCTTGTGATACAATGTTCGAACTGTAGTGTTGATCTTGGTGTTTATCCAAGATTGTAAACCGACAATTTTTGAACGGTTGAGATATCCACATAAATATCTCAGGCTTTAGTGAAGCGGTTGACTAGCTCGGCTGGTCGAAAAATCTCTAGTCAGGAAGACTCAGGTTGTGGATTTTACCCAAGTGGATTTCCACGTAAAAATAGTGTACAAGTGTGATGATTGGTCTGCTTGAATAATTTATCTGTATTTGTTGCTTATTCCGTGAAGTTTCTTTAAAGGCGACCACTATTTACTCCTCTTTAATGGTACCGCGATCCATAAACTCATAATTATGGCTTGGTATTTATCTTCCTCAGATACCGATGCTTTGGCTTGATCTTATCTGATGTGTGATCACAAACACATATATCTGATTTGAACTAGGATCTGTTATGGATGCTTTCATGCTCCTGATACAGTTGCTTTCTTACTCATGAATCACGAACTGATTTAAACCACTCTCTAATTTAGACCTATTATAGTCTCGATATAAATTTTGAAGGCATCAACTAGATTACTAAATCTTACATAAGAAGCATCTATATGAGATAGTTATGAACCATGAATGATCTACAAAAGAATGATCATTCACTTCCTGTACAGAAATTTTACATATTTGACAATAAAATAATCTATTTACAATATAGAATAAGTGAAATTCAAGCTCAATTTGCATGGTTTCCAACATACACCTTATAGAAAGGGGTAGAAGTAGCAATATGTTTGCTTTGTTATGGATGCTTCCTTGCTCCTGTTATTGATGATTTCTTTCTCCTGAACCGTGATCTGATTTAAACCACTCCTTGATTTGGTCTGATTTGTGCTTTTTCTTGCTCCTTAACACATAGATTTGGGTTCCTATATACATGTATTAGTTGATAATTTCATATATGCCATTATGGACTCTTTCCTATCTCATTTTGTAACGGTTGTCCTTCTTTTTCCTTTTTCTTCCAGCCCAACCTTCCTTCTATTTTCCCAATTAAGAGCTGGGATTTATTTCAAAAAATTAATGACATTATTGAGCCCTTAATTGTCCTTTTTGGAGTTATAAATATCAAGGGATTCTCTTTTCCCCACCCACACGTCACTTGTTTTTTCAAAGAGAGAGAGAGAGAGGGGATAGAGGGAGGGTGAGAAGGAGAGATCTCACCAAGAGAATTGCGCTCGTCGCAGGGGATATCGTCGTCGATTTGGCGAAGGAGAACGTCGGCTTAGGAGCAAGGAGAGGGACGTAAAGATCTAGTAGATACATTTTTTTCATCGGCCTTGAGGTACGTGTCGAACACCGTAGGAATATTACTTGATGAATTGATATATGCATCTCGTCTTTAATTGTGATAAATAATTACTTAGTTTGCACAAAATATGATCTCCAAATGTATGTAACGGTAAGAGTACATATAGATAAAGTTCAAATATGAGATAAATATATGCACCCGTAGGATCACCATATGTGTAATGACGTTATTTTGAACAAGATATTCAAATGTATGATGGATAGTTTGAGGATTGTTTCCCCATTACGGATGTGTTGATTGTTTTCGATCAAATCGTGGTACAACAATTTTCTGTTGGTACACTTAAACAAAAAGATGAGGAATTAAGCATCCATTTGAATCATTACCGTGAAGTTGCAAAAATAATAATAAACCATTTTACTCCCCAGATATCGTGTATTATGAATACCTAATTGTTTTATTGCTTGATAAGCGGCCCCATGATTTTTCGTACACAAACCAATTCCATGTTTTTTAAGACATAGATAACATTTGCGACTTGTGAGGGACAAGAACTTCATTTACCATGACACTAACAACTCGATAATTCTTCGGTGGATATAGGAAATTAACCATAGGATTATCAACCGATATTTAATGATTTTTAAACTAAGAAAGAAATCAACACTAACATCAGGGCTGGTTCCCAATATAGAAAGCACGTGCATTAGAAATAAAGACCCCTTTTTATATTGAATGAATAGATCGTGCAATTCCAATTTGGTTGCGTCAGTGGGTTTCCTTACCAGGTCCTAACGTATATATTTAATAATATTTGTATCCACATTATTATTGTATATACATTAAATTGATCATATTTAAACTAAGAATATGCTATTCCAGGGTGTGCAATTTAATTAATTTATGGAAGTAGAGAGATATATATAAAGGGTTGGAATCGTATGCATGGAATAGATATTGTTTTAGGGCTTGGATTGATCTCCTTTTAGATTTTCAATAATAAGGGTCTTTCATCCTAAATTTTAAAAAAAATGGTCGGATCAAGACGTGGTCATGATACGTATACTTTTAATAGAATTCACATATATTGGTATTACACCTTACCATAAGGCATACATCTTCCACGAATGACGTGTACATTATTATAGATGGTTCTTTCCATATATGATATAAGTTAATTATATCAGTTCATTGGGGGACAATATTTATCAATAAAATCATAACGTCTAACAATGTCGAGGGGCGACCTCTTGTAATAATTTGTTAACAGGGCTTAAAGGGACAAAGTATGCAAATGTGAATATAATTATTGCATGGAAAAAAAGAAATTCTATTAAAAGAATTGAAATTTCCTTAAAATAATTAATGGCATGATGACGATAAACGGAGCTAAATGCTACACCTAATGGTGGGATCCACCTCTAGAGTCCAATTATCGTAGGCCTAAAAGGGGCCAACACCTTCCGGAGGTTTACGGTTCAAGGAACCGGTTGAGGCGAAAGATAAGTCCTCTACAGTTGTAGCTACACTGTCATGTATGTCCTGGATCGCTTGTGCCAGCGAAAAAGCCACCAAAGCCAGTGATAACACGACCGATCACTAGGGTATAAGGTACAGAAATAGGTCGTTGTGACCCCAAGCGATCGGACAATGTATATCAAGAAAATGAACCACTCGAAAAAGATCAATTCAAGAAAATCACGAAAAGCGGTCCTGCTATATGTTTAACCTGGTATAGCACCCAGGGTCGAACTCAAGGAGCACGGATTGGCTAAAAAGCCTACGAAGTAGTCAAAAAAATCAGAGAAAAAGGGAAAACATTTTTAGTGGTTTTTAATTGTTTTTAAAATTTTTTGGATTTTTAATATGTAAAGAAAATAAGAAGAACAAAAGCAAGCACACTTCAACAAATTATTTAATGCATCAAGACGTAAGCAAAAATTCAGACAAAAATATTTTTATGTTTTTTATGTTTTTTAATGTTTTTGGTGAATTTTTGGGATTTTTCTGATGTGTATTTTATTTTCTAAAAATCAAACAGTAGCAAGAATGCAAGGTACTGTCCAGCCAGGCCCAAAATCCCTAGATAAAATATCTAAGGACCTCAAGAGGACCTGGAGGTATTTTTCCTGTAAACTAGGTAAAACAAGGAAAATTTGAGTACCAAAATTATTGTTTTTGGGTTTTTAACGTATTTATTAGAATTTTTATGAGTTTTTGAGGGTTTTTAAGTTTTTATGGGTTTTAGCAATGTAAAATAGCCAAAATTGGCTAGAAAATCAAGAAACACAAGAGAAACAGTACCTAATTTTTGTGGAATTTTTGAGGGGGTTTTTATATTTTTTGGGATTTTTAATTCTAGACAGTAGCTAAGATAGAGGTTTTTGAATTTTAAAAAATAACAAATAAAATCAAAAATGTCCTCAAAAATTCTCAAAAATCCTACAACATGGCAGGAGCCATGTGTCAAATTTTTATCGAATTTGGAGGTGATTTGATATTTTATTCAAAAATCACACGAGGGCATTGTGCACATGGACTGAAGTGCAAATACCCGAAGTTCTGGGGGTTCAGGTGCAATTAACCCAGCAAGTCACGCGCGTGGCGCGTGCCTGGGGCACTCAGGGACCTTCTGGTAAGAAAAAAACAAGTCCGAGGACCTTTTGGTAACTCGTACCAAAAAGTCCAGGGGCTGTGTTGCAAATAACCCCACTAAAAGACGCACATGTGCAATTAAAACACTCACAGGGGCATATATGCAATTACCAAAAAGTTTTCATTCATTAACAAACAACCAGAACTACAGGACTAATGTTGCAAATACACCAAATATACACGTGACGAAGCACGTGGCTCACACATACAGGGGCATAAGTGCAAATACTGAAAAGTACGAGGTCCAATGTGCAAATAACCCAACGTAAATAAAAGACGCAAAATATTTACAGGACTGAAACGTAAAGCATAAACTAAGAGGGGGCCTACGGTAATTTACCCCTTTATTACGTCGACGGCTGGATGATGGACGCGTGGCTGATCTAACGGTCCTGGACGACGGGCACCTCTCTCCTTCCGCACGTGGGCCTGATCGACGTCAGTGGAGGAGACACGTGGAAGATCTGACGGCCTCGGGTGCTGGTGTCTCTCTCTCTGCGCTAACGGTCCAGATCGTCCCTCGGGCTGATCAAGCGGTGGCTGCAGCTCCTGAATGGAGGGACGTGATGCGAACTGGGGAGCTGAGGGCGATCGGACGGTGCTCGAGGACCCTGGAAGAACAGTTGGCCGGCGAGCTTCGCCGGCCTCGTGCGAGCGCGGTGGTCCTCCTCGGCTGCCTCTGGATATCGGAGAAGATTCGCGATGAAGTTTCGCAGCTGTTGGTGCCCTCCGATGGCCCAGCCGAGCCCTAGAGGGGCTCTGGCGAGGTCGGCGGAGGGAAGCTCCTGGCCTGGATGTAGGGAAGCCTCAGATGGCCTCCTCCGGACCTGCAAAGTGGGTCAGAAGCTTCGCGGGTCGAGGGCAAAGTGCCTCGACCCGATGAGACGGCGTGAAGGTGGTCGATGCGTCGGGATGAGCGAGCTCCGGCGAGCGACGGACGGTGGAGCTCGAACCCCTGCTCCTGTGCGAGCTGGGTTGAACGAAGGGGCGGAGAAGGCGCGTGGAGGAAAGGCGATGGCGAACGTGGGTTCCGATGATCGAAAAGGTATGCGAGATGGCCGGAATCGACGGAACGCGGCGGAGCTACGATTTGGGGCAAACTAGAAATTAGGCGAAATAGGAAATCTAAAAGGTTACCTGGGCGATCGAGTAGACTAGGCTGGAGCTGAGGTAGCTCCCGGTCGTGGCCTCGAAGGTCGTCTGGTCCTGAGGCTCAAGCTCCTGCACTGGGCGGAGCACGGCGGCGCGCAGTCGCCGGATCAGTGGTCCGGCCACCCCCTCCTCGCTGCGACACGGGCAATCGAGAGCTGTCACCTCAGGGACTGCGGTGGAGGTCACGGGATGAAGGGGGGAGAGCCAAAGATGGAAAAAGAATGCGGCGGAGCTCAGACTATATACCGTGGAGGATCCGGCAAGAATCGATCGGGTAGGGTAGCGTGAAGCGCGGCTCCCAATGCAATCCCCCGGGCGATGATCTCGAATGCAAGAAGAAGGATTAGGACCCGGGGTTTGCGCGAATGGTGGACGGATCAGGCGGAGAAAAATCGGAGAAATCGGGTCGACAGCCCGATCCGCGAGAGAAGAGGGTCCGCGGGGGGAGTTGACCGGGGGGTCAACATCCCCCGTGGACCAATCAGGAGAGGCCACGCCATAAATAATTTAGAAATTCGAAATAAAATAGAAAATGACCGAATTATTAAAAACTCAAAACATAAAATATTTTTGTTTTAATTTTTTCTATTTTTTGTGATTTTTAATTAATTTTTCAAAATAAAAATAAGGTATTTACATAATAGGGCTATATATAAGTATGTGTACAATATGGGGTTTTTTTTAATTTTTGATTTTTAATTAGTTATTTTTATACATTTTTATCCCTCTTTTATATTTTATTTATTTATAGAATAAAATGAGGAATAAAAGGATATTTTTATTTTATTTTTATTATTTATATACATAGGTGAAATAAATAGTTATGTACAACTATATACATGGCATATGTACAATATATTTTTGTAATTTTAGCTTTTAATATTTTTATTTGATTTTTTGTTTTGTTTTGTTTCTTTTTGTTTATTTTATTTACAACATATAACATAAAATATTTACAAAAAGTTTTGAAAATAAATAAATTTATTTACAAGGTTAAATACATGTAGAAACATGGTCTATATACATGGTGAAAGTGCATTTTTTTGAATTTTTGATTTTTAGATTTTTATTTTGTTTTTAATAGCTTCTAAATATATACAAAATATGTACAAGCATATTTTTGGGTGAGGAAAATATAATTTAATTTATTTACACATGAGCCCCTATCTCCCTCTACTTTGGCTTTTATGCGGTCAGGCCCATGCTGAGCCCTCCCTTGGGTTAGGTTGCTCAATATTTATTCTAAATATTTCCATCTTTTCTTTTTCATCTTTATTCTTTTATTTTTGCACAAAAACATGCTAATTATAAGTATTTACACAATGCATGCTTTTGGTAATTATTTGTATTTACATATATCTACATGCATTTGCAAAGGTTTTTGTAGCTAAAATATAAGAATAAAGAGTGATGAATGGGTATTCATCAGCCAGCAAAGCCACCAAAGCCGTTTAAGGATTAACAATTAGGACAACTTTTAACCACTAAACACACCAATGATATGTGTACAGTTTCTGAAATTGCTAAGGCACATGTGTGCAACTATGGCCAAGTAATGGCATTATGCAAGTGTTATGATTGTTCTGGGGCATATATGCAACTACAGAAAAATTCTGAGGGTATAAGTGAAAATTATGAAAATGTTAAGGCGTATATGCAAATATGGCAAACTTTAAGAGTATATATGAGATTGTTGCTTTAATGGATGGATCCGGAAGGAGTTCCCATTGTATGCATGTTTAATTGAATTATGAGTCTCATAGTGATAGTATATGAGAACAAGTTAGTATCTTATGCAATAAGATAATTATGCAAATCGTATAGTTGTGTTGATAATTGATTGTATAGAAGAGATTATGTTTTAACGGTTTAAAGTTAGTATAGGGAGACTTGTTGCCACGCTAGCCGGCTTGACCCCAACTCGGCACATACTGAGCGCTCATAACATGTGATGTTTTTTTTCAGGAGAGCACGGGTCGTGATATAATTTCCAGTTCAAGGAGAACTATTGTCACGTGAAGTTGAACCGGTACGGACTATGGATGGGTTGTTTATGAAGGGATGTTTATGTTATTTTATTTCGTAGTCTATTTTGCAATTTCCTTCTTGGAGTGTAATAACGGAACTCTATAGAGTAATGGACTTTATTCGAAAATGATTGTTTTCTCTGCTCATTGAATACCATGCAAGTGTTCTGTAACGGTTCGGTCGTGCAACCTAATATTGCATGCTTCCGCCGGTCGTCCCGACCCGTTCCGTTACATTGCCCCACGATTTTCTACTACTTGCTCTACCTCGAGAGAGTAGGGAGTGCATCGACATTGTAACAATCATACCTCCAAACATAATGCCACATCTAAAACTCACGAAGTGTGGGTGTGGTTTATAAGTGACGGGGATTACTACTTGACAACTTGGCCTTAAGCTTTTTAGGTGGTTGTCATCGGATCCATTTGGGCTCGAACCCAACAAGTTGTCAGGGTCAATTTTCTCGGTTTCGGGCTTAGATCCCCGGTCCGTTATACACTATGATACCCCCCAACCCATGCATTGGGAGGGGGAGGGGAAGAGGGATTGCACATGCTCCCCCCTAGACCTCCCTCCCCCAAACTTGTTGATCAGTGAGACCCCTGTCTTGTTGAGCTATGGTATGACAGGAGGAGGTGCAAACATGGTTCTTCAACTCAGGTCACATGGTTAGGATTCAAGGCATACCAACACTCAGTATTATATAAGAGAAGTATTTTATGTAATTATCGATTTTAGAAAAACAAAAAAGCAAATTTTAGAAAATTGCATAAAAACTAAAGATGTTGTAGAATTTAGTTATTACATGCCAAATAATACTTCTCTCTACCTTTTACAAACAGAAAACTAATTATCTTGACAACTTGTCAGTGGTAATACTTTCTCTTTGTGGAAGTTTGGAGGGCTTATCGTCTTGCATCCCTCAAGTTGTCAATGGTGCAACCTTGGACTTTCTCATCTCAGGTTGACTGCATGGAGTTGAGAGGATTGGGAAGCCAATGTCAATTGTGTATATTTTAATATTGCAATCAAGGAATCTCTTAGAAAGAGTAATCCCTAAAATTCAATAACACATATTTAGTCATGTGTATGTACATACACCTATATCCTAGTCAACGGTTAAATAAGTATATATATGTCAAAAATTTGGCCTAAAATACTTCACTTGTTTCCACACACATTGTATGAAAAAGCCCCCCAAAATACATAAAACAAAATTTTGATAATTGACTCATTTGTGATTACATACATACACTTCAAGACTGACAATCAGTAATTTTACATTCTACTCTGTACAAATGTATATATACTTTGCGGCCAAGATCATGTTTATTTGATGATATTGTGAAAGCAAATTAAATCATTTTCCGAACACACATTCTTTAAATCTATTTAAAACCGCATCATCTAATAAATTTCATAGTTGCATATCACGATATATTTCTATAACCATAATGGTTCCAAATATAAATTTAAAAATTATGTTGTATGTGTTTATCAAATTAAGATCTATGTATCTAACCTTACTAGATGATTATATATTTATAATCACATCATGTGACAATACAAGTTTTATATACAAATTAATTATCCAAATAGACCTAAACAACACATATTTTTACTTTAAATACAGTAACAAGTCAAAACTAATGGGCTCTTTGAACATTTTTTTTTATATTTTCTTATACGATCATGTTACACACCTGCCTTTTTTGCAATAACACATCTGCTATTTCACTTATACTCCTATTTTATCTTAACATAAAGGCGGTATTGTAAAAAAGTCGAGTAAGTGCTTGATTGTAGAATACTCCATTTTGAAGTTGAGATTTTATCACTTGTGCCCCCCGAGATATCACAATTTCAGTTATGCCCCTATCTTTTTGGTAATATCAGTTGTGCCCCTCAATTCTTGCTAATTTATCACTTGTGCCCCTCGGGTTAGTGACCGTCCATCCACAGTGCAAACGACCGTTAACTTTGAGGACAAAAGCGGAATTAGTTTTAATTTTTTAGGTTATATCGTCATTTTATATCCTCTTCTTCCTTCTCTTTCCCCATCTTCTTCCTCCTCCTCCAACCTCCTCCTCCCCAGCCCGCACCTCCTCCCAGCTCCGCCTCGAGCTCCCCCAGGATTCCCGAACAGCTTGTGGTGGACGCTCGTGCTGACAGTGGTGAGGAATTTGATCGCGGTGATGGTCAGGTGATCGCGGGACGACGTCTTGGATGGGTTCATCAGAGGAGTACAAACCGCCGAGGCAAATCCCTCGAGGTAGTCGCGGAACTCCTCCTCATTCTTCTCCATGTAGAGTTGGAGGTTCTCGCATATCGTGGCACGGAGCTCGTCAACCTTCCCATCGGCCTTGACGGGAGAAGGATAGGCGGTGGTGAGGTAGTTGCGGAACTCGGTCATCCATTCCCGCATGTGATCCTCGAAGAATTCGGGGAGTTCAATGGAGTTGAGCGAGAAGAAGATTCAACAGCAGAGGCGTTGGGACTCGAACAATGGGAGGAGAGATTCCAGGGGGGAGGCGGAGGCGAGGGCAGCATCGAGGGCACGGGCGGTCTTGAGGAAGATGTCAAGAAGGGGTGCGGCGAAGTTGTCAAGGCAGTACTTGAGGTCGAGGCGGGTGTCGGTGGTGTCATAGGCGGAGCGGAACTTCTTGAAGACAGAGTTGACGGCGGAGAGGAGGCTGATGGTGGAGGCGAGGGAGGGGGAGGAGCGGAGGAGGGAGACGAGCTCGGGGAGGAGGGAGGGCCAGCGGTGGGGGAAGTCGTGGGAGCTGACGAGGGTGAGGGACTCGGAGAGCTGGCTCTGGATGGGAGGAGGGGAGGAGAGGAGGAAGGAGAGGAGGAGGGCCTTGATCTGCTCTTTCTCGGAGTCAGGGGTGGGGAGGGGGTCGGCGTTGCGGGGGGGCCAGCGGGAGCGGAGGTGGTGGGCGGAGGAGGGGTCGGAGACGAGACGGAGGACGGCGAGGGAGAATCCCGGCTGGAGGGACGCGGAGGAGAGGGAGGACTCGGCCTGGCGGCGCGGGGCGGCGTCGGGGGAGAGGCTCTGGAGGAACCACTGCGAGAGCGTCTCCAGCGTGATGGCCATCGCTCGCTCCCGCACGGCGCCGCCCCCTCCTCCCCCTCCCCCTTCCCCCCTGCTCCCCCATCCGAGCTCGAGCTATCCGCTCCGAGCTCCTCCCTCGAGTTCTTTCTCCACCTTTAATTTCATTCTGACTATAATACCCTTCGTAACCACATAATGGTTTGAATAAACTATAGTTACTTTAATTTTTTGACGGTCAATCTGACGGAAGGGCACAACCGATGACGGAGCAAGAATTGAGTGGCACAACTGATATTACCAAAAAGATAGGGGCATAACTGATATTGCGATATCTCGGAGGGGCACAAGTGATAAAATCCATTGAAGTTTAAATCAATCTTTGATGCTAGAGAGTTGCTGTCCACTGAGGTTCCTATAGCCTATGTGGTCAAATTTTCTATGGCACTCAGATAGGTTGGAAAGCTAAAATGCTCACCCTTCTAGCGAGAGTGATGCTTCTAAATTCGTCTCTAACGTCCATTATCATACACGTGATGTCTTGTTTAAAAATCCCTATTAGAATCATCAAGAAGATCGATAAGATAAAACATAAATTTTTGTGGGCTGGAAACTGAGGCTTGAAAGAAAACTCGAAGGTAGCGTGGTCTAAAGTCACTCGACTTGTCTTAAATGATGGATTGGGGGTATTATACTCAATTTGAAATTGTTTAATGATGCTCTTCTTTCCAAATCAGTGACAAATTTGGTTAACTTCAAAAATCCATGGATCTCAGATTTGCGAGGTGCTACCTACTATCGGAGAGGTTCGATTGCAATTATCGATGGTTCAAAAGCTAGCCATTCTATTGTTTGGAAAAGTCATTTGAGGGGTTCAAAATCTCTTTATCGGGTTGTTCAAAAGAACCTTGGTAGGAGTAATAATTCTTCCATACGGAAATACCCTCTGATCAACAAGAAACTTAAAGTACATATTTTTCAAAACTTCAAACCGTTCATCAAAGAACATTCGGATTTCGGTTAGTGCGGGTTTGGAGAAATGGAGGGCAATGTTTAACTGGTTTAAAGCTCTGAAAAACAGGATCCCTATTGGTATGTGAGGTAGGGTGGCTGCCTTATCAACTAACCTTGAGGAAATTTTCAGAGCTATAAATCCCTTCAAAAAAGATATGACATGTTATCCGATTTTGAAATAATAAATAAAAAATCCATCACAAAAAATTATCCTTACTTTTCGCTAACGGGAGATTATTCTACTATGCACACTAACTTCTGGAAAGATTTTTTTAGCCCTCGTGTATTCTATTTCATCTAGCTTCTAGGTAATAAAAAAAATATAACACATGATGAACTCCATAAGCTGAAAATCTTGTCAGCGAATAGATGCCATTTATGCCATAATCACCTAGAAAGCTACATACACCTATTCAAAAATTGTGTGGTTACACGTGATATCTTCGCTAAATGTGGATCTCAACCAACTTTTGATGATTTTTGGACTTTCATAACTATTGGTTACTTGAACCATCTAAACGAGGTGCAATGGAAACGACAGGCCATAATGTCTACCTTGTGGTAGTCAATTTGGAGAGAACTTTGCAAATTAGCTTTTGATGGTGTCTCTTTTAACAAAAAAAGGTTATTGACCAGGCTTCCATGATTTGTGCTTTTAGAATAGGAGAAATCTTGATCTAAAAGTCCATTGATGCACTTTTTTTTGTTACAAATGTGTTAGATATAAACTTAGGACTTAGGATAACATGTGCTTTATCTACTTAATTTACTTCCTATTTGCTTTTGATTATGTTTCCCTTGTACCTCTCTCCTCCGCTCTGGCTCAGAGTTTCTTTTCCCCCTCCTTTCCTGGCGGTCACGATGAGCGCCTCTGCAGGGTTATCATCAAAACTTTGATCTGGACCATCTTTCGGATCAACGTCCGTTGCTGGTTGCTCTCGAAGTGAATGAATACCTTCTACTAAAATCATATCTTGTTGGTTTTTTTTGGGTGGTTTTATTACTTGATTTGGAGGTATTATCCGGTTGGCTCAGTTGCTCTAATGTAGGGCGTTTAAGATGATACTTTGTTGTTTTATATCTAAGATGGTTGTAAATTTTCGCCCCACGTCTGTCAGGGACCATCGGACCCTGCCTGATGTATTGAACTTATTTAGCCACTGTTCTGATGAATGAATTTGAATCTTTTTTTCAAAAAATGGAGGGCAGGTGTAACCCAAACCACACCTATCCTACAAGTGCATATATGTAAACTTGGGAGGAGCTTCTCCGCAGGCATGGATGCAATTCAAATATCATACAAGTGCATATATGTAAACTTCCACTCCTATCCTCTGATCTATCTATCTAGTGGATAACAGCGTTCCTTAAACCCAAACCACACCGCCGCTTCCCGAAAGCTCAGCCCCTTCCGATGACAAAAGCTTATCCCCGAACTCCCGATCATGGGTCTCAGATGCCGCCACGTGTCATCACCCAGACGCCCCTCATGTGGACGTTGGGCTCCGGACAGCAGAGTCCACAAGTTCCCCAGCAACACGGAGAGGGAGGGAGAGAGAGAGGGAGCCCTTCTTCTTCCCGCCATCACACGCCATTATAACTATCCCCCGCCCCCACACCCCTCCCATCACACTGCACTCCTCTCTCTCTCTCGCCCCTCCATCGGCAGAGGCGTCGCCCCCGCTCCCCTTCCCCGATGGCCACCTCCTTCTCCACCGTCGGAGCTGTCAACCCCATGCCGGTAATCTCCCACACAACTTCCTGCCATTTCCTCATTCAAATTCCCCCGTCTTAATTGCCTTTTCTTTTCGTGTTTTATCGCAGTTGAGCTTGCCCCGCTCCGGCTCATCTGGATCGGCATCGGCCTTCTTCGGCGGGAGCTTGAAGAAGACCGTGCCAAGCACGAACAATGGGAGGTCCTCGGCCGGGAACTTCAAGGTTGTAGCTGCTGAGAAGGATCTCGACGAGAGCAAACAGACGAGCAAGGATCGGTGGGCTCACCTTGCGTTCGACATGTCCGACGATCAGCAGGACATCACCAGAGGGAAGGGGATGGTCGACTCGCTCTTTCAAGCTCCCATGGGAGACGGCACCCACAACCCTGTTTTGAGCTCCTATGAGTACATCAGCCAGGGCCTTCGCCAGTAAGGAACCATGGATGTTGATCGAATCTATTTTTCTCTTCTTCTTCTTCTTCTTCTATTGATTTTTGTTTGATCCGGAAATTCGATGATCAGATACAACATGGACAACACCATGGGAGGTTTCTACATAGCACCGGCTTTCATGGACAAGCTCGTCGTCCACATCGCTAAGAACTTCATGACACTTCCCAACATCAAGGCAATTAAATAAAGAGATTCATCTGATCCATTAGTGCGAATGGAATGATCTTTATGCACCGAACTAAAGTGGGTAATGATTGGTTGCTTTGCAGGTTCCTCTCATCTTGGGTGTTTGGGGAGGCAAAGGTCAGGGCAAGTCTTTCCAGTGCGAACTTGTCTTCGCCAAGTTGGGGATCAAGTGAGTCACTTGCCCTTGATTTGAATTTCTTCGTGATCTGGAGGAAGAAGAGGGAGAGGGGAAGATAGTTAATTGTTTAAATTGTTTCAGCCCCATAATGATGAGCGCTGGAGAACTCGAGAGCGGTAACGCCGGAGAGCCTGCGAAGCTGATCAGGCAGCGGTACCGTGAGGCCGCCGACATCATCAAGAAGGGAAAGATGTGCTGCCTCTTCATCAACGATCTTGATGCAGGGGCTGGAAGGATGGGAGGAACCACGCAGTATACCGTGAACAACCAGATGGTGAACGCCACCCTCATGAACATCGCCGACAACCCAACCAACGTCCAGCTCCCCGGAATGTACAACAAGCAGGAGAATGCCCGTGTACCGATCATCGTCACGGGTAACGACTTCTCGACCCTGTACGCTCCCCTCATCCGTGATGGGCGTATGGAGAAGTTCTACTGGGCTCCGACGAGGGAGGACCGTATTGGTGTGTGCAAGGGGATCTTCCGGACCGACAACGTCCCCGACGAGCACATCGTTAAGCTCGTTGACACCTTCCCTGGCCAGTCCATCGGTATGCTCCTTCTACTCATCAGCTCTATATCGATTACCGATGATCTCGATCAGTATGGATATTACAGCAAAGTGTATTCCATTAATTACTGAGTACTAAAAATGACTTCATCGCAGATTTCTTTGGAGCGCTGAGGGCGAGAGTCTACGACGATGAGGTGAGGAAGTGGATCTCAGAGATCGGAGTCGATCAGGTGGGGAGGAAGCTCGTGAACTCCAAGGACCCTCCTCCCAAGTTCGAGCAGCCTAAGATGACACTGGAGAAGCTCCTCGAGTATGGCAACATGCTGGTGAAGGAGCAGGAGAACGTGAAGAGGGTGCAGTTGGCCGAGACTTACTTGAAGGAGGCAGCGCTCGGAGACGCCAATGCCGACGCCCTGGCCACCGGGAAATTCTTCTCCTCCTAAGCCTTTCGTAGGAGGTTTGGATCTTCCGAATTCTGTGACAATCATACAATTGTAGCTGCTCTTGAGTTCCAAAGTGACTGAAATTTTATCGGTGAACTGTGCAGATAAAGCAGCTTGGGATGGAATCATCTTATTTCAGAGGGATTGGTGGTCATTGTAATCTTGGTTTTGCAATTTAAAAAGGACTAACGGTGTAGCTTGTTGCCCGCTTGTCTCTTATTTCGATGTAATCCCTCTATTTATATGAGATAATTGATCAGTATATCAGCAACAAACTGAACTGGTATAAATTTGGTGGTGATTATAATCTAGCTGCTAAGAACCGCAAAAACCGTCAGCGAGGAACGTGGCGATGGTAGCTGCTATATTGAGATGTAGTGGCCTTGTTGAGTGTTCGTAGCTGTTGAGTCTAATTACTCTCAGTGATTATGTTTTATACCAGTTGTTGTAGCAGTGCCTGCAAACTATTGGTATTTCCTTTGATATGCAAAAGCTTGCGATTATGTGATGGATGAGTTCTTGTTAAGGACTGTTGTTTATCTACGTTGGACGCAGATTATTTTGTTAGTATAGTTATTTTTCATGAGAGTTTAATGTAAATTAAAGAGCTTTTATCAGTTGTGTCCCTCTTAACTTCTACAATATCAATTATATCCCTAACTTTTTTGGAATATCAGTTGTGTCCCTGACTTCTTGCTCTATTATCATTTATGCTTCTTGGGTTAGTTATCATCCATACACGTCTCAAACGGACGTCAACTTTTGGACACAATGAAAACCAGATTGAATATCTAGGAAGATATGCCCTTTTTATCCTCTTCCCCTTCCTCCTCTCATTTAAACTTGTCACCACCTCCTCCTCCGCCCCAAGCCTACCAGTCCCTTCCTCCACAACCCCTCACCTCCTCTGCTTCCTACATCCTCCAGGCCCCTCCACATCTGACCCCTTCCCCCACCAGTCCCTTCCTCCACCTCTACACGGGTAGAAGATGTTGACCTTCGAGTCAACTCTTCCCCCATGGAGGCCCCTTCTTTAACAAAACCACATCGGTGAGGAACAAGAGTCTAGTTGCTAACCCTAACCGGTTACAGAGTGTAGGGGATACTAATGGTGACTCGAGCTTGATTTTTAGGCAAGATCCAAGGATTCTTAGATCCTTATTACAGAGCTGAGCCTAGCTATTGTTGAGTCTCGAAGAAAGCATTCCGTCAATTTTCTGGAGGCGAAGATTCAAGTCGAGCTCCGCCAATTTTGCTTCACCTCTGGCGAACCCATTGTTGTAAATAAGATTACCAGTTCATACATTAAACAGTATAAAATCGGATCCAAATGAATTAACAGAGAAACGATACAGATTAAAATCATATTAATCATATGTTTCCCAATCATTATCCGATTATTCAATGTAAATAGGAACCGATTAAAAGAACAGAAACACAAATACGGGCATGATCCAGAAAGGATAAAGCAATAAACGTATCGCGGCAAGCAAAATAAAACAGAGATTAGTTTAGAAGTCACCGAAGCGTCCATGAAAATGGATTGTCCTTAGAGAAGATATCGCCCCCACAATACCGGTGCGTAGGGTACTGGCGATCCGCTCCCAGGATACGACGGTTCACGATCGTCGTCGGCGCACACCAACGGGATCGTCCTCGATTGTACCTCAGTGAACTGCAGCCGAGAGAGGTGAAGAGAAAGACGTTCGTCCGCGAGAGGAAGAACAAGAGAGACGGCGTGAGAGAGAGGTTTTTCTTGCGAGTGTAGAAAAACCGAGTCGAGTGAGGGATATAAATAGAGGGGCTCGCGTCCTAAAAACGCGACCTTTGGTTTCCAAAGAATGCGACCTTT
This sequence comes from Ottelia alismoides, assembly GCA_037367405.1. Classification (NCBI taxonomy): domain Eukaryota; kingdom Viridiplantae; phylum Streptophyta; class Magnoliopsida; order Alismatales; family Hydrocharitaceae; genus Ottelia; species Ottelia alismoides. Next base: position 368,360 of record JAZKJV010000169.1, read on the forward strand.
GGTTTCCAAAAGATGCGATCTTTGGTTTCCAAAAGATGCGTCCCGAAGACGCATCCTTTCAGATCCCAAAAAAACGCGCCCATAATGGCGAGTTGAATTCCCATTTAAGTCGACTTACTAAATTAATCGTGTGATTAATTTAATCGACTTACCAAATGAAATCTACAGCAAAAGTATCGAGATCCGAGATGACTCTCCCGAGCCCGAGCCCGAGCCGGAGACGGAGCGGAGCGGAGCGGAGCGCGCGCGCGTGTGGTCCTCCATTCCTCCTCTCTACTATTGCTACAAGAGCTTGGGGTGTGGACTCATATTTAAGTCCACCAAAAAGTTTAGTTCTCCCCGGTGTGGGACTAAACTTCCACCCAAACTCCCATATTTCAAATTTGGGAATTCCCAATTTTCCCTCCAAACCATTTGGTTTCCCAATTGAAACCAAATTGAATGCCAATTGTAATTACATAGACTTTCCTAAAATTAAAGTCTAAATACAACTTTGAATACAACAATCCCCCACGAATTCACCAATTTGAAAAAGAGATTCAAAAAGATTCAAGAGACTTCTTTCGGCTGCCCACACTTTGCTTTCAGTAAAGGTACCTTCCGGTTTGAACCTCTACCTGAGTTTACTACTTTCACTTTAACAGGAACGAAGTGAAATACGTCTTGAACTTCAGACCTTGGTGTTAAAGTATACGGTAGAAACAACAAAGCGTTGTTCTTGGTACAATCTTCAGGGTTGGTGCTCTTAAAGGCCATGCACCCTTATCCTGTTTCATGAGTGTGTTCAGGAAAGACCCTCTTCCTTTAACTGCGGCCCACAGTAACACTCACATAGGTGGCGTTCTCCAAGGATGCACTGCTAACATCCTGCCCTAAGGCTTGAACCCATTCAGAGCCTACGCTCTTCTTAAACTTGCAGCTTAAATGGCACTCAGGCTTCCAGGGATAAGACACTCATGCTTACGCATTAAACTTAGAGTGCCAACCAGTTCTCCAAACAGCTTGTTACTACCACATTGAACCTACTTTGTGGGATCTCCACTAAGTTAGGTTGGGTTGCTACTGTAGAGGAACTCCCAATGGGTCTCAGTCTCATCCCAAGCCTAGACTTTAGGACTAAAGATCTATCAAGTCCCTTAGTCAATGGATCTGTCGTGTTGTCTTTGGATCCTACAAAATCCACAGCCAACACTCCTCGAGACACCAAATCCCTTAACGTCTTAAGTCTGATTTGTATGTGTCTCCTTGTTTTCTGATTGAACTTTGAACTCTTGATCTTGGCAATTGTGGTCATATTGTCACAATGTACCGAGATCGCAGGAACATGCTGACCTACCATGGGAATTTCAGACAGAAGTTCCCTTAGCCATTCAGCCTCAATTCCAGTGGTGTCCAAAGCACACAGCTCGGCCTCAAAAGTGGATCGAGCTAGAATGGTCTGCTTCACAGACCTCCAGGAGATTGCACCGCCTCCAAGGGTAAATACATACCCTGTAACACCATTACTCCCAGACTCCTCTATTTTCCCTTTCCAGCTTGCATCATTGTATCCTTCTAGTACAGATGGATGTCTACCATAATGCAAACTAAGAGAAATAGTTCCCTTCAAGTACTTCAGTACTCGATCCAGAGCCTCCCAGTGAGTACGGTCAGGACAACTAGTGTATCTACTCAGCTTTGCAACCGAAAATGAAATATCAGGTCTCGTGCAATTTGCAAGATACATTAAACTTCTTATTACTTGTGAATACCTTAGCTGGGCTACAGGTACTCCACTTTTATTCTTAAATAACGTTTTGGGTGAATCAAAAGGAGTGCTTACAGCTTTGCAATCTTGATATCCAAATTTCTCAAGTACCTTCTCAACATAGTGAGATTGAGAAACTACAATCCCATCAACTGACCTTGTCAGTTTGAGACCCAAGATCACATCAGCAACACCCATGTCCTTCATCTCAAACTTGCTACTCAAGAATGCCTTAGTCTCATTAATAATCCTCATATGTGATCCAAACAACAATATATCATCAACATATAGGCACAAGACAATACACTCATCACCTTTCACCTTGGAATAAACACACTTGTCGGATTCATGAACCTTAAAACCATATGACAAAATAGTCTTGTCAAATTTTTCATGCCACTGCTTTGGTGCTTGTTTCAATCCGTAAAGGGATTTGACAAGCTTGCAAACCTTTCCCTCATTCCCAGGAGTCACAAGCCCATCAGGTTGATCCATATAGATCTCTTCCTCAAGATCGCCATGCAAGAAGGCGGTCTTCACATCCATCTGGTGGATAGGGAGATCATATATAGATGCCAATGCTATGAGCATCCGGATTGTAGTCATCCTAGTCACAGGGGAATAGGTATCAAAATAATCGATACCTTCCTTTTGCCTAAAGCCCTTGGCAACTAATCTGGCTTTATATTTTTCAATTGATCCGTCAGGTCTAAGCTTTCTCTTAAACACCCACTTGCACCCAATAGTAGAGCACCCTTTGGGTAAATCAACCAACTCCCAAGTTCCATTAGCCATAATGGAATCCATCTCAGATTTGATGGCTTCCTTCCATTGTTTTGCTTCGGATGAAGCCATGGCTTCCTTGTAACTTGGTGGATCACCCTCGATCTGGTAGACAACAAAGTCGCTACCCAGATCCTTGGCTATCCGAGGTCTTTTACTCCTCCTTGGCTCGTTCTCTTCAGAAAGATCATTGGGTTCAGGTTGAGTCTCAACCCCCACATTCGATATCCTTTCCACTTGATCTGGAATAAATCCTGATGTGGAGGCGTCCTCAATGGTCAGATTCTGAGGAATCCCAGTCTTTAATGGAAAGACATCCTCAAAGAAGGTAGCATCACGGAGTTCAACAATAGTGTTGACATCTATGCCCGGTATCTCGGACCGAATTACCAAGAACCTATATGCATAGCTATTTTCTAGGTAACCTAAGAAGACCGCATCAACAGTTTTAGGACCAAGTTTCTTTCTCTTGTGTTCTGGGACTAAAACCTTTGCGAGACAGCCCCACACTTTGAGATATCTTAAACTCGGTTTCCTTTTTCTCCAAAGTTCAAAGGGACACTTTTCCATATCTCTTGGAGGCACCCTATTCAGAATATGGCAAGCCGTATTCAAGGCTTCTCCCCACATATAGGTTGGAAGTCCAGAACTCTGTAGGAGAGCATTGATCATGTCAGTTAAGGTTCTATTTTTCCGTTCTGCTATCCCATTTGATTGCGGTGAATATGGGGTCGTAACTTCATGAACTATGCCAAAAGATTTGCATTGTTCATCAAATAAGTTAGAGGTATATTCACCTCCTCTATCTGACCTAAGGCGTTTAAGCACTTTTCCTATTTGTGTCTCAGCCTCATTCTTAAAGATAAGAAATTTCTCTAAGGCTTCATCCTTGGTTTTCATTATATATACATAGCAGTATCTACTGCCATCATCTATAAAGGTGATAAAGTATTTCTTATTGTCTCGGGTCAACACACCATTAAACTCACAAATATCCGTGTGCACTAGATCCAAGATCTCACTATCTCTAGAGACAGACTGAAAAGACTTCCTAGGTGTCTTTGCTTGCACACATATCTCACATTTTTGAGTTTTATCAATTGTGTGTTTAGGGATCAATTCTAAATTCATCATCCTTTTAATCGAATTTAGATTTACATGACCCAATCTACCATGCCACAGATCACAAGATTCAAGATTATTCACAACTTGAGACACAGAACTAGAACATTCAGCATTCAAAACATTCAATTCATTAATGTTTACTGAATCACATCTAATTCTAAATAACAAATCAAAGTCAGCCAAATAGCCTTTACCGTAAAAGACACCATGTCTCAGAATAACAACTTTATTACATTTAAAGTTTAATTCAAAACCATTTCTAACTAAGATAGAGCCGGATAAAACATTCTTCTTAATGTCAGGAATATGCAGCACCCTGTGCAACGTCCAGACTCGTCCAGAGGAGAACCTCAAGTTGACTTGTCCTGACCCTAGCACCCTGTCTGCAGAATCGTTCCCCATCTTTACAGTCCCACCGCTGCAGGTCTGATAAGAAGAAAACAATGTTCTGTCAGAACATATGTTCACATTGGATCCCGTATCCACGAGCCACTCATTTGGATCATGGATATGGTATAGTTCAGGTTTTACAGAGACATACCCCTCGCTAGCCCCGAGTCCCATAGTGATCATGTTCACTTGTGGACTCCCGTCTGTAGCCTTAGGTTGAGCCTTCAAGGACGGACAATCCTTCTTCCAATGGCCAACCTGATTACAGTGCCAGCAGGGTTTATTTTTTGCCTTTTTCTGGATCTTGCCCTTTGGTTTCATTTTATTGTTATTGGGACCCTTTCCCTTTTTATCTTTGCCCTTCGAGGTCATGAAATTGACCTTAGCCTGAATATCAACAGGAAGCACAAATTTTTGTTTCCTGTGTTCCTCCTCTATGGCAATAGCCACCATCAAGTCATCCATAGAAATTTTCCCCTTCCTATGTTTCAGGGTCATACCGAAGTTTTCCCATGACTTTGGGAATTTTTCTATGATGCACATGACCTGAAACTTCTCTGAAAGTTTCATTTCGGCATCCTCTAGACCATGGAGTAGGAGTAAAAACTCGTGTGCCTGTTCAGAAACAGACTTCCCTTCGGCCATGGAAAACTTCAAGAATTTGGCTACGGAGTATTTCTCAATACCGAGATCTTCGGTGTTATACTTCCGGTCCAAGTCTTCCCATAGCCCCTTCGCAGTCTGCGTGGATGAACAATATACGTCAAACAACGTGTTGGACAGAGCCAACAAGATGCAACCATGACATATACGGGCGCGTTCCTTCCACGCAGATTGCGCCTTATGGCTATCGGGTGAGGGGTTTTCCTCCTCCACCGTAGGACAGTCGGTTTCAAGCATCGAGATTAACCCTATGGTGGTTAACCAGATCTTCATGCGTTGTTGTCAACGCTTAAAATTCTGTCCACCGAATTTTTCAAGTATACCCGTCATATCTATCCTCGATTTAAACATTGTTTCCGACATTCTAGAATCGGTTCGGGATATCTTCTCTAAGATTGTTGTAAATAAGATTACCAGTTCATACATTAAACAGTATAAAATCGGATCCAAATGAATTAACAGAGAAACGATACAGATTAAAATCATATTAATCATATGTTTCCCAATCATTATCCGATTATTCAATGTAAATAGGAACCGATTAAAAGAACAGAAACACAAATACGTGCATGATCCAGAAAGGGTAAAGCAATAAACGTATTGCGGCAAGCAAAATAAAACAGAGATTAGTTTAGAAGTCACCGAAGCGTCCATGAAAATGGACTGTCCTTAGAGAAGATATCGCCCCCACAATACCGGTGCATAGGGTACTGGCGATCCGCTCCCAGGATACGACGGTTCACGATCGTCGTCGGCGCACACCAACGGGATCGTCCTCGATTGTACCTCAGTGAACTGCAGCCGAGAGAGGTGAAGAGAAAGACGTTCGTCCGCGAGAGGAAGAACAAGAGAGACGGCGTGAGAGAGAGGTTTTTCTTGCGAGTGTAGAAAAACCGAGTCGAGTGAGGGATATAAATAGAGGGGCTCGCGTCCTAAAAACGCGACCTTTGGTTTCCAAAGAATGCGACCTTTGGTTTCCAAAAGATGCGATCTTTGGTTTCCAAAAGATGCGTCCTGAAGACGCATCCTTTACCAAATGAAATCTACAGCAAAAGTATCAAGATCCGAATTGACTCTCCCGAGCCCGAGCCCGAGCCGGAGACGGAGCGGAGCGCGTGCACGCGCATGTGTGGTCCTCCATTCCTCCTCTCTACTATTGCTACAAGAGCTTGGGGTGTGGACTCATATTTAAGTCCACCAAAAAGTTTAGTTCTCCCCGGTGTGGGACTAAACTTCCACCCAAACTCCCATATTTCAAATTTGAGAATTCCCAATTTTCCCTCCAAACCATTTGGTTTCCCAATTGAAACCAAATTGAATGCCAATTGTAATTACATAGACTTTCCTAAAATTAAAGTCTAAATACAACTTTGAATACAACACCCATCACTATAGATGGTTTTCCTTTCTCTTCGCTTTTCTTCGTGTCCTTCTTTTCGATTTGTTTGTGACCTTCCTTTTCTCCAATTTGCTCCTCCTTCTCTCATCTTCTTCTACTTTGATTCCAAACCCATATCCAACTCCGATCATTATCTCCTTCCATCCACTACACCTCCTTCAAACCATCCATTTCAAGATCTGCAAGAGCTTGAAAACCATTAAGCCATCTATATTCACTCGGCACCCATATGCAGAGGTTGGACATACAGGGAAGATCTACGGTGCAGTGATTAACACGATCAACCATTGGCTCCAAGACCTTTAGCGGCAGATTCAACCTGGAGCATCTATAGGAGGAACCTTCTACAAAGTACGGGTCTAGGGGTTAGGATTTAAGGTTCAGAATCTTAATCACAATAACAAAACCCTAAACCATAAAAGCTAAATCTGTACTATGTAGGAGGTTCCTATAGATGCTCCAGGTTCAAATGTTGTTGAAGGTCTTGGAGCCAATGGATAAGAGGCTCTTATAGATGGTCCAGGTTGAATCTGCCCCTGAAGGTCCTGGAGTCGATGGCTTATCGTGGTAATCACTGCTCTATAGCCTTTCATCACAATAACATAAAGCTATATTAACTTATTTTCGATTTCCTCGATTTTTAAATATAAAAATAGAGAAAGATGACTACTATTCAAGGAGTTTTTCATAATTACATAGAGGCACCTAGGATTTAATTTCTCGCATTTAAGCCCCTAATTTCCTCATACATCATGACTAAGTCTCTAGAACTTTGAAAAATAGTAAATAAATGCAAGAAAGTCCAAAAAAATCAAAAAAATATTATGTGATCTTGAAAATGTCTAGAATTTAGTGGCATATGTTTCAACGTGTTTTGATTAGATTTTTTTATAAGATAAAATAAAGGGATTTTTACATCCATAACCCTGAGTAATTTCGCAATAACATTCATAACCCTGCATAATCGCGAATTACATAAGAAACCCTGAGTAATGCTTAACTCTTACACAACATAACCCTGTGTTATGTTATGTTTGAGATGTCTGTTATCTATGACGGGTTTCGTTAAGGAAAAGACAAAGTTGCCCCTAATACATATTCTTATTTTCAAATCATGCCTTTTCATCTCTCTCCATCATCTTGATGCGGGAGTTGAGGTCGCATGCGAAAGTCGAAGAAGAGAGGGTTGTTGGAGGTGGTCGCTTGGAAGCTCCAAATGTTTGTAGGGGCTCCTGGGTCGTCGGGGCTTGGGAAGGAGGGGCCTCCTAGGCATGCGCAGGCACGCACGAGTGGGGTTGTCTCGGACCTTGCAGGCGCGCACGACACGGGGGAGGCTCCTGAGGTTGCTTGGGGAGAAGGATGGGCTCCCAGGCAGCAGGCGCCGGGGGGAGTCGAAGCTTGCGCGCGCAGCGGCGGGGGGGGGGGGGGGGGGGGTTGTCGAAGCTTGCGCGAGGCGGGGGGGCTTGGGGAGGAGGGGCTCCCAGGCACGCAGGGGGGTGGGTGAGGGGGTTTTGAGCTTGCAGGTCGGGAGGCAGGGCTCCTGGGGCGGAGGCAGGGCTTGCCCGCGCGGCAGTGGGCTCCTGGGGTGGGGGGAGGAGGGGGCTCCCAGGCATGCGGGGCGGGGGCTCTGGGACGGAGCTTGCAGGCACACACGGTCTTGCGCGAGGTTTCCATGCACGCACGGGCGGCGGGGGGAGGGGATAGACGGGCAGAGGGGAGGAGGGTGTGGTTGCGGGCGGAGGGGCGGCGGAGGGGGTGGCTGCAGGCGGAGGGATGGAGGAGCAAGAAGGGGGAGGGGTCGGCTAAGCTGGAAGAAGAGGACAATTTTTTTTAATTTTTTTCAGCCGTTGGATACAAGAAGGGTTGGATTAACCCAATGATATGGTTGGATTAATGGAAAAATTAACGGAGAGTCATGAATGTGAGACGGAGTGATTACTCAGGGTTTACCATGTAATTCGCTATTATATGGGGTTATGAATGTTATTTCGAAATTACTCAGGGTTATGGGTGTAAAAATCCCTAAAATAAAGTAAAAAATACCTCCAAGTCCCAATGAACCAATCCTGAGCTTTTTTTTGATATATGTTGGCTTGTAGGTGTACAAGATTATCCGAGATATCTCCATTTTCATGTGTCTTCATAATGGCATGTAAAATCGACTTCTTAACATCTCAAAATCGTTGTTTCAATGTGTTTCCATGTGTGTGCATGTGCATGTGCATGTGCGCGTGAGCGCAACTGTCATGCCCTTCCTCTTCTGCCATCTATCTGCTGCAAGCTTCTGCGTCTCCATTTGTTGTTGCATGCCGCTGGTGTGGGATCCTCCCACCACTATCATGAGAGAAAGAATGGAAACATAATGGCTCTCCACAAAAATAGGATTTAGGGTTGTCACATTTTATTTTTAGAATGTGACAATGATGAAAAATGAGTTTTTCATTAATAACATATTAGCATTAATCTCGATTTAATCTCAACTACGTGATTAAGATCTAAAAGCCCTTATTAGTGGCTCACCACAAAAGAGGTGAGACCCTACCTCATTTGAAGTTTATCATATATATATATATAGGTAATATATCCATTAAGGTGCACCTTTTCTGGGGGCAAGGAAAGCCCACCATCTCATCCGTTGGTAATTAATCCGATGGTTACAATTAATTCCTTTTTAATCTTATTTCGTTTATTATTGAAAACTCATTTTAGTCTTTTGATCACATTCTAAAAATAGAATGTAACAACCCGCATTCCATTCTTGCTCCATTCGTTGGGAATCCCTTGCTAGGATTTTCCCCTCCCACAACAAACGACGGCGGCTTCAGTTCCATGGATAGATCACGACAGTGGCAAAGTTGATGGTGGCGCACGTGACGGAGCTCGACGGCGATGGAGGAGGTGGTGGCTCAAACGGTGGAGCATGACAGAACATGAAATGTGGTGTTTTGATTTGCTTTTTCTTTTTTGTGTTTTTTATTTATGTTTTTATTTGTGTTTTTATTTCCATTTTTGATTTGTGAATTTATTTGTGTTTTTTATTTGTATTTTTTATTTGCGTTTTTTATTTGAGTTTTTATTTCAAATCCATTCACTGATTTATTTTATTAATTATCTAACGATATCAAACTTTTTATAATCTTGAGTATTTTTTTTACAAAATCAGATCATTTTTTTCAAATCTCAAATGATTTTTATAATATCATGTATTTTTTTACATGTCCAGCTTTTTAATAATCTCAAATCAGGCATTTACAAATCTAGATCGTTTATACAATCTCGGTCATTTTTTACAAATCTGAAGTCGTTTCTTACACTTTAATTTTTTTTTACAAAACTATTATCAAAATTGTAATTACGCCGATAAAAATATTACTAATCGTGATTTTATTTTATATTGCAGGATACAGTTTTACAATGTCAACAAGAATTTTACAAAGATTTTAAACACTCTGCCTAACATAGAAATGCTACCACATTGGTGAAAGCTCATTTAATAAATAGCAACCAAAAATTACCAAATCAGACGAGCTAAAAATAGAAAAATAAATAGCTTAAATGAAACTGGTATTCAAAACGAAAACATATAGACGAAAATTCCCTTTTGGACGACAAATCATTAGATTGAGATCTAACGGATCTCGTGATGGGCTTTCCGTTGATGCAAGAAAGGTGCACGTCGTTGGAAGGGTCATCTCTCTCTATGTATGTATATATGTATGTATGTATGTATGTATGTATGTATGTATGTATGTATGTATGCATGTATATGGAAAAGAGAGCCTACGTCCTCAGATGCATGCAACTTCCATACTCCCACCTTTTTAATTTTTTGAAATGAAAATGTGGGGGGTTAGATTACAATATATCGTCATGATGTCTTTCCAACTTCAGCTTAATTTGAGATTTCTATCCCATCCGTCAAGTCTATCAAATTTTAACAAACTCAAATTTGTTGAAGTTAACCCATTCTAGATGGACATATTAAGAATGTTTGTTTTACGTGAAATTTGATATATAATAGCTAACATTCGAAATGAAAAAAGAAGATCAACTATAAAAAAAGTAAAAAGAAGCTTCATACAAAATAATTGAAGGAGAAGTTTTTGAACAACTAACCAACTTGGAGATCCCATACATTAGTTACCATGGTTGAGGAGCTTCATTATAGCCATTTTTTTATTATGCCTTCTTATACCTAGTTGGTTATTATGCCTTCTTATATCTAGTTGGGCTTTTTGGCTTGAATTGTCTAATCCTACTAATGGGAATTTCAATTAAGGTATGTACCTTCCACCCACAAGCAAACTATCTTGACCTATACAAAAAATATTATTTGTTGTAAAATTATCTTTTATTTATGAAATTCATGATGAATGTTATACTCGTTACTAAATTTTCACATTACGATAATATCCGATAATCTTTTTGTGAAAATTTATATCAGACATTCTGAATTTACCATTCAACAACAACATCAACAAAACCTTTCTCATATTAAGTAAGGTCGGCTACGTGGATTGTTTGCCTCCATTCACATCTATCTTGGGTCAATATCGGATTTAGATCCAAAAAAAGATACCTTCATATAGTCTCATTCCAACACTTATTGGGCCTTCCTCACCCTCTCTTAGTCGGCTCAACATCACAAAACTCGCATTTCCATAAAACTCGCATCTCCTACCTAATGCATAGATGACCTCCTTCGCATGTGGCCAAACCACCTTAAGCAGTTTTCTCGAATCTTATCCTCGATCAGAACTACATCAACTTTACTTATGATTGTCACATTCTGAATCCAATCTTTACGTGTGTATCCACATATTCACCTTAGCATTTTCATTTCTACTAGTGCATTCTCTGCACATGTCTATCATTCGCATGCCCAAAATTGACCATTTTAAATTTAAAATTAACGGTTAACTATATTTATATTATTTTTTTGTTGCAATGAAGAAATATTTATCGCAATCATTGTGGATTTAGAATCAAAGGTAAAGTTTATTACTTAAGAATATTATCATTTATATAACATCATGTAATATAGCAGAGAATCCTCAAATTATTCATTACTGTAACTTCATTATGTAGCACTAAAAAAAAGAATCTTTACAATCAAGCATATAATGGAGTTCCTTGTCTATGGAAAAATCTCGTTAAACTATTTCATTCAACAGTGCTTTTTCTTGTTCTTCACAGGACAAGTATTCTTTCCTGTGCAGGTTCTAATCACTCTAATAGAATGAATTGATTTCTTTTTTAGTTTATACCGAAAATATTTGGTTTTTTACTTTCCTCCAAATTAAGCTTCCACTTGATTTTTTAGTGCTTTGGTCCAAAGTTTGATTCTTGCATTTGAAAAGCCGAGTGCCTGTCATGACTGGTTTGTGGCAGCAGTTGGCTTTAGATCAGTGGCAGACAAGTGTTCCTGCACTTGCTGGATTCCTAATCAAAACATTAATCGGTGTATTTAGCTTCGCTTTGATGATATTTATAAAAAAAGATGAAGATTCAGAAACGTACGGTAGATCGAAGAGTAACTCCTTGTGCAGGAGGATCTTACTGACAATACCTGTGATGCTCTTGCAGTACCAATACGGATTATTCTGAGAACTTCTCTTTTCTGGAGATTGTTGGATTTTCAGCAGCTTTCCATACACGAAATTGGATGACTGCCAAACTTCCAGAAGTCTGAGATATCTTAGAAAGGTCAAAAATGAGGGACCTTTCCATTTCTTAATGTGAAATTACGTGTCTGGAAGAAAGCTAACTGCCCTGCATTAACTTAACCACGCAAAAGGTCTTTCTGTTTGTTTATATGTGGAAGGCTGCTGTGGTTTATTCTTAATATGAATAAATAATCAGGAATCCATCTTGTTCAAAACACCACTTGCTATTTCCAATGCAATGCAACGAATGTCCTTCCACCATAAAAAGCACTGCTAGTGGTCAAGATGATGATTACAGTTTGCAAATTTTGTTGCCCACACCATCGTCTGAAGATTCTAAACCACTAGATATTGAAAAGGATGGGAAACAAAATATAACAATCTGGAATTTATTACAAAGAAACTGTTGGGAGACGGCAACAAGCTGCGCCGTCAATCCCTTTTGGATGGCAAATTCAATTCTTTGGAACACAACATCCATCTAAATTTTCAATGGAGATGAGCATCTGAAGCATCTCTTCATATTAACCGCTTGCTTCATAAACACAAACACAGACATAGGTAGTTAGTTACCTACATTCATGGATGTAGGCTCGCATCACAGCTCCCTGAGAAAGACTCTAGGTCATCGTTCCCGTAGTTTTCTCCTCTTGTAGACGAGGGTTTCAACATACATTGTTTGCCTTCCTTTTATGATTTTCTCCTTTTAAATTTGTGCATAGAGACTCTCTTTTTTCGATAAACATAGATGGCATTGGCATAATGATTGATGGGATTTTTACCCGTCAGATCTTATAAACTTTGCCAATTGTTCCACGACTTTTGAAACAACTTAATTCCCCTTTCGATCCCATAAACTTGCCAACTTTTACCACATGAACCCTCCGGGTAATATGTTTGAAGCCCGTGGGGTTCTTGGGGTAATTTACAAGGTCGATTGGGTAATTACATTGTGCAAAAGGTTGTATAGGTCATTTAAAAAGTTTACAAGGTCTGTCGGATAAAAATCCCATGATTGATTGTGGTAAACAGTAATCCTGCTTGGAAGCAAGGGTATCCCATCTCATTGCTTCTTGATTTCGTCGAGACACCTGATCTATATCCTCTTACGAAGAGCGAAGGAAGAGATCATCTTCATTATTCTTTCTGACATCGATGCGTACGCAGCCATTTGATCAAAAGTGAGTAATCGATCTGTGTTGCAAAGAGGATCATGCTTATTCACTATTGTGATCAATCACAGAAGGAATTTATTCTTTTCGAAGAGAAAAAAAGTGATTGATCATTTAATCCAGTGTCATCGATCACTTGTGGCAATTTTGTTTGTGATCGGTCGATCATACCAACATGATTGACAATCTGGATCGTCTGCTGCAGGAGGGAGCGAAGCAGAGTCTGCTGCAGGCGTGTACGTCGTTCGATATTGATCGAGCAGTTCGCACGATTTTGCATTGTTTGTGAGCTTATACCGTGCAAAATCATGTAAACCGTTCAATCAAGATCGAGCGGCTCTCACGTCTACAGCAGAGACAACACCAACGCATGGGATCCGTATCCCATGATTGATTACATCATGAAATTGTCATGAAGCACTCAGACCAACAAGATGGGTCACAACAATCAATCGTCTTCAAGGAGACAGACCAGTCAGGCAACGTATCGAATCCGAGTCATAAAGGCAGAAAACGATTGAAAATGACTCAGCTAACCAATATTCATCTTGATCAAACTAAATCTAAAAATTAAATAATTTAAGTATCCATCTGACAAATAATACAAGTTTCGCAAAAATTTATTTGATCAACGTTTGAGGATAAAAAAAATTTAACCCACAGTTTTGAAATTACATATTTTTCGAACCCAATCTATGATAAGTCTAAAGACAAAAGTTGGACTAAGGTTATTTTGATTTACCTAGTCATTAATTGGAACTGAAAGCAATGGATAACCAAATATTGATTGACATGTCATTCGTACTTAATTATATAACAACGATTATCATCCGTTGACATCATTTTCATTGATATATTGCTAACATGGATTCATAGAACAATGGAGATCAGCTGACTTTTTCTTCATATCATTGCTAAATTAGCAAAGATTACTTCATTTTAAAAAAAAATCAGCATATAATCATTATTATATAAAATTTAAGCAACGAATATGGATTTCTTGCAAATTACAAGAATAAAATATAATTTTGTAATCAATAATATTCATTTTTATATATTTAACATATGGATATATATAGGGTAAAATGAGGTTGCTCCCTTGAGGGGGAGCTAACTTATTTCCCCCCGTCCCATTTTCCCTATTTTTTTTATTTTTTAGAAATTTCTTCCGTGAATATTAATCATTATATCTCTATATTATGTCATTCAAATTTCGTGCGAAACAGAGACTCCTATGGCCTCCATCCAACTTTGTCTTGTGCCCCCCACCCCCAACTTCTCCTACCCTCCTATCTCTCCTCCCTTTCCTACCTGTCAACTTCTATATAGCCTCCAACTTTCTTCGAACCCATTCCCTCTACACTAGCCAAATTGGACTATTATTCTTGCGATGACAACTCTGATCTATGTGGCTCCCCACAAGGAAATATGGCAACCTTGATAAAACCAACCTCATCATCATCGCTTGTGTCTTCGGTGTAGTGGTTTCTCTTTCCCATAAACCAAATATTAAGGTAAATCTCACCAATTTGAAGGTTGCCATGAATGAGTTCAATGGCTACGAGGAGGGAGGATGGGGGAGGGAAGGTGGTTGAGGAGGGAACGATGAAGGAAGAGGGATAGGTTGTCGAGGATGGTGAGGTAGTGGATGTGGAAGCCTGAGTTGGGGAAAGGGTCAGAGGAGAAGTGATAGAAAATGTTCTCTATCATAACGAAGGAGATCGTGAAACTCAAGGAGGAGAGCTTTAGGGAATGGTTGGTGTAACGTCCCGAGCCTTAGACCCGGTCTGTTATCAGGAGTTACTGGACCAAACAACCTTGTTGGGCTTGGACCCAACTGCAGCTCTTGACCACATCCAAAAATACTTAAGCCCATGCTGACTAGTAGCTGCCCCTACTACTTATAAGGTGCTACCACACTTTGTGATTACTAGATGTAATAATGTATCTGAGGTGCCACGGTTGGTGCTACCACACTTTATCTTCAATAATTTAAGTTTTGCATTTTGCTTAGTTTTATTAATTTTAATAGATCAAAAACTCTTTGTTTTGTTCCTCTTTGCAGAAAATAATTAATTAAAAATACAAAAATGTCTTGAAAATTCTGAAAAATAGTGTGTTTTGTGTGTATTAAATATAAATTTCACTTTTATATTTATTATAAAAAAACAAAACACTAAAATACAAATAATATTATAAAATCACAGAAAACATAAAAATTCATAAAAATGCCTTTTTGAAAACATTGAAAAACATTCTTCATTTCTGCATATATTTTGCATATTTTGACTTTATTTTCTATTTTAAAATAGCAAAAACTTCTGCATTGTTTTTGTTTGTTGGTTTTTTATGTTTTTAATTATTTTAAAATTCTTAAAAAATCTAAAAATCCTCTAAAAAACACAAAAATAGTATACAAATATCAAAACATAAAAAATATTTTCATTTTATTTTTCTATATGTTTTTTCTATTTTGTAAAAATACAAAAAGAGCCACTTCTTTTCTTTTGTTTATATTTTATATAATTGTTTGTTTTCTTTTACTAACAATATAAAATCATTTGAAAATTTAAAAATAATTAAAAAAATATATAATAAAAAGCGTATAAATTTATAAAAATTAAAACTTCATAAAAAATTTAAAAAAAAATAAAAAATCACTAAATAAAAACCCAAGAGTTGCATAAAAGGAATTCCTCTTTCATTTATTTAATTTTTCCTTGATAGATATCCATCGGTATTTTTTAACCTCTCTGAAATAACAAATATTTATTTTTCTTGCTGACATAGCTGATTGGTTTATTTGATTGGCTTGGGAGTTGTATATATTAACTAATAATTTTTGTTTGATTTTGGAAATTTTTGAGATTACGACGACACTTCTAGCTATTAAATATAATTTTTTGAAAATCTCTGAATCAACAATGGGTAAGTGGGTAAATAGAAAAGTTTATAGGGTTCATGGAGTAAAATCACTTATTTTATTTCTACGTACAATATCAATCAATTAATTGACTATGCTTGTACCTATAGAGATTTATTGAAAATGTACCATGTGATGGCATGTATCAAATGATTTTATACCACTTAACCTCCAAATAACAGATGTGGTGTATACATTGACCTTTGGTCGACTGATATATTGGATTAGATGATAGAAATACTATGTATAACTAACTTTATCATGTGGTTAAAAGGTTTGCCACATGGACTCCCTCCTATAGGAGAACAAACCATCACTTATTTTTAGTGTCCTTCGATGATATGATCTAGTATATGATTGATTTTATCAAATATTCGGTTGATTTTTTCCAACGTTGCATGAATTAGAATGTCAATTGACTACATACACGCAAGTAATAACCTAAAGTTAAATGCCATATGTTTTCATTATTTACTCAAATCCTTTAATCCTTACTAGTTTTATAATTAAATTATAAGCATGAATTCAATCATGTTAACCAAACACATTAAGATGGAATTACTTTCTTGATCAATATGAAAATACATGTGTATTGAAGCATGAAATCCCTAAAAAGTGATTGTATTTCTGAAATTTTTGAATATTTTTATGAGATTTTATCTTATTTATGTCATATATAATAGTCATCTTACAACTACGAAAATCTAATAAACTAACTTAAAATCATGTAACTTTTTGTTTATGTAAACATAAGTTGAACATGGACCAAACAATCAAATAAGTAAGCACGAACAATCATGAATCAAGATTTAGGGTGCTCACTCATAGTTAGATTACGTTCTCGATGATGGCAGTGATTTTCTCTCTGGTATGATGGTAAAACAATTGTATATAGGATGAAGAGTAACTCTCACCCTAAAAGGCTTTATATAACACCCTCAGGTGAGTCCGGCATAAGAGAGGAGTGCGAATTGGGTAATATATAATTATCGTAGTAATAATATACAAATAAATATAATTCACAATCATAGAGATAGAAGAATTATAAACCACAAAAACACATTATTTTTTTTATGTGGAAACCCAAGCGAATGAAAATCAAGATACCGAATCATGTTCGATTTCTACTGTTCCAACCTTACTTTAACTTGAAGGTAAGATAACCTCCCGTACAACATGTATCCTTTCTTGGACAACTCTTAGAAAAGATTTTAACGCTGTCTTGAAAAGATTCCACAACTTGTCTCTTATGCCATATCCATCTAATGCAATTTCTCTGTGCATGTTGAAGCAAGATATCCACAATAATTAATACCCTCTTGCTCCATGTCCATGTGATTTCCCTGTGCATGTTGAAGCATCCGCACTAAGTAACCATCGTCGTCACAACGCCATGGCCCATCCTTATCGCTTCGCTCCAACGCTCAGGCCCACATCCCACTAGCGCCCTTCCCACCATATCCCTTCCACTTCTAAGCCGTCCCCGGCACCACTACATTGCAGCCATTCTATGCATGGTGACATTGCTCCGTCCCTCTTGCACATAGTTGATAGTACAACCCCCGATCACGAACAGACGGTCCAAATTGGTCCACTTACGGGGTCCAGCATGTTGCACTTAGCAATGCAAACGTGTCAGATGCCCAGGTTCCCACGCCCCTCACGCTCACCGTCGCTTCCCGTCACCTCCTCTTCTTAAAAGACCAGCCTCGTTTCTTTCTTCCTCCGTAACCATGGCTCCACCTCCCATCACCTTCGTCTTCCTCCTCTTCTCCATCACCGTGCTCTCGCAGCATGAGGAGTTCGTCTACAACGGCTTCAACTCCACCGACAATGGCACCTCCATCAGCTTGAACGGCTTCGCGGAGATCGAGCAAAGTGGGATCCTACGGCTGACCAACGAGACAAGCCGCCTCATAGGACGTGCCTTCTACCCGTCTCCGCTCCCCTTCCGCAACGTCTCCGACGGTTCTGCCTTCTCCTTCTCCTCCGCCTTCGCCTTCGGGGTCGTCCCCGAGTACCCCAAGCTCGGCGGCCATGGCTTGGCCTTCGTGGTCGCGCCCACCCAAGAGCTCAAAGGTGGCCTCCCCAGCCAGTACCTCGGCGTTCTCAACGCCTCCGACGTTGGTAACTTCTCCAACCACGTCTTCTTCGTCGAGTTCGACACCGTTCAGGACTTCGAGTTTGGGGACATCAATGACAACCATATCGGAATCAACGTCAACGACATGAGATCCAACGCCTCCGCCACGGCCGCGTACTACGACGAAGGCGGTGTCTTGCAAGATATCAACTTGAAGAGTGGTCGCACGATCCAGGCGTGGGTGGACTACGACGGGCAAAGGAAGATGGTCGACGTGACGGTGTCGCCGTTCTCGACTAAACCAACAAAGCCGTTGCTCTCCTTCGCGTTGGATCTCTCCCTCATCTTGAAGGATGCCATGTTCGTTGGTTTCTCTTGCTCCACAGGGCTCCTGGCGAGCTCGCACTACCTCTTCGGCTGGAGCTTCAAGATGAACGGAGCTGCACAGTCTCTGGATCTCTCCGCCTTACCTTCCCTCCCGCTGCCGCACCACAAGAATGTTCCTCTGCTTGTGGGTACCTCTGTTTCTTCCTTCCTGATCGTTTTGGCGGCCGTGGCAGTGGCAGGGTTTGCCGTCTACAAGATCAAGACCAGGGACGTGATCGAGCCATGGGAGCGGCAGTACGGCCCTCATAGATTTTCCTACGACGAGCTCAAGAAGGCCACGAAGGGCTTCCGGGCCAAGGAGCTCCTCGGCATCGGGGGGTTCGGGAAGGTCTACAAAGGCGTCCTCCCATCGACGAAAGCTGCCGTGGCCGTGAAGAGGGTCTCCCACGAGTCGAGGCAGGGGCTCCGGGAGTTCGTGGCGGAAATCGCCAGCATCGGGCGGTTGCGTCACCGGAACCTCGTTCAGCTCCAGGGGTGGTGTCGGCGGCGCGGCGACCTCCTCCTGGTCTACGACTACATGCCCAACGGCAGCCTCGACAAGGCCCTCTTCGACCACGAACTCACCACCGTGCTTTCATGGCCCAAACGCTTCAAGATCCTCCGAGGCGTCGCCTCGGCGCTCCTCTACCTCCACGAGGAGTGGGAGCACGTCGTCATCCACCGCGACGTGAAGGCGAGCAACGTCCTCCTCGACGCCGACATGAACGGACGCCTGGGGGACTTCGGGCTAGCGAAGCTCCACGACCACGGAGCGAACCCGAGCACGACGAGGGTGGTGGGCACGTTGGGTTACTTGGCACCGGAGCTCACTAGAACCGGGAAGGCCACAACGGGTTCCGACGTGTTCGCCTTCGGTGCTCTGGTGCTGGAGACCGTGTGCGGAAGGAGACCCATCGAGGCGAAGGCGGCGCCGGAGGAGCTGGTGCTGGTAGACTGGGTGTGGGACAAGTGGGCGGAGGGGAAGGTGGAAGAGGTGGTAGACCAACGCCTCCATGCGGGGGGCTTCAAATGCGAGGAGGTGGAGCTGTGCTTGAAGATGGGTCTGATGTGCTCGCACCCGAAGGCGTCGGCGAGGCCGAGCATGAGGGAGGTGGTGAGGTACATGGATGGCGATGCGGAGGTGCCGGAGGTGAAGACGCCGCCGGAGGAGGACGACGACGAGGAATGGAAGGGGGTCCAGATGGGCTTCAACGACTACATGCACTCGTACCCATCGAGCTCTTTCGAGAAGACGTCGAATGCCAACGAGTTGGTGACGGGAGGGGAGGGTGACGGAAGGGTGCAGCACAGCCCGTAGTCGCCTCTCGCTCTTCTGTCACGTGGCAGCACGTGAGGGTGTTGACTGGGGGTTATTTTTGGTTGTCAAATTTTGACTGTTGCTACTGTGCATGCAAGAGAGATTTATTTGTACATTAGAAGTATGATCTTCCCTATTTTCTAACGTATTGATAACCATAGACAAGTGGAAGCATTGGTTCTGTTCCTCTCTTGTCAGCAAACGCCAACCTACAACTGCAATACAATCTGGAAAGTCTGCTGCTCGACCCACAGATGACTTATCCATCGTTTTCTTATACTTCCGGTTTCCTGATCTCAAAAAAACAAGAAATTTAAGCAACCATGAATGTGAGACAGAGGCAAATAAAAGTGGTTCATCCTCGAGACAAGAGGCAAATAGAGGACATTAACCAAACAATCAGCAACCACCAAATTGACACGAAAGAAATATCGAAACATCAGAAGAACAGAATGATTCCTTCCTTCTACACCTCATCCAGGATTACTCTTACATGTTCGTAGGCAATACCGAGTTCTTGCACTCTCTGCGCAAAGCTGGGATTTGGATGAGCGCTGTGATCTGCATAATGCGCGTTACCCTTCTGGAAGGTAACCGCCAAAGCCTCCAAAGAAGGTGCTTTCCTTAGGAGGAAAGCAAGAAAGCTGATCTCAATCTCTTGGCTTCGGTGCAGAGCAAGTCCGTTGATATCCTTCCTGTTTCCGATATGGTTGATCTTTACATACCTGAGATGCTCCAGAAGGATCTCTTCGACCGATGGTTTCGACTCCCAATAATTCTTCTCCTCGAAGCCGTAAGCCGGATACCTGAGTAGGGAATATCCTGCCTACATAAAGGGCAAGAAGAGGGTGAATTTGACAGGATTGGTAAAAATCATCAGCATTCATAGTTAATCATTCATCTCATCAACAATTTATCAGTCTTCTTGAACTCTGCAACATACACGATTGTCAATCTGGGTGTCGTGGACATTTACAATAAGCTTTTGCAATCCACTGAAGCATCGCAGGACATATCCGATCCCAGGGAGTTCCCATTTTTTGAAACAGATTCTTAATTCCAAAGTGGTCGCTAGGAAAGACACCGGGAGGCGCAGACCTTGGACCTCAAGAACCGATAAAAGCTGTACAGAAATCGTTTGCAGGATACAATATATCAGCTGTATTATCACGCAACTTTGCACATTTTTTTAAAAAGAAACCCATACCTGAACATTCGAGGAACAAAAAAAGAATCGTCTGGCATGACAAATTTTACGCAGAGTATTTCCAAGCACAAGAGCATGTACTGTGATTTTATGGTCCATATTGAGATTTTTACTGGCAATAGTAGCCCATAGAGATCTGAAAACTACACTATCCAGAGAGGACAAGTTTGTCATATGATATTGTCTCGGGGATAGTCCCTGAGAAATACACAGGTGTGTCACACTAGGAGCAATGACTTCCAGTTCATGTTCAAAATCAGATCTCAATGGCATGAAATCGCGAAAACACAATGTCCGTATGCGCGAATTCTCCACGCGAATGCGAGGATTGGTGTCCATGTTGCAGTGGTACATGTGTAGGGACTCGAGGACGGGGCAACTCGACGAGATCCTACTCAGATCAAGATTGCTTACTTCCATACAGGAAAACTGGAGAGTTCTGAGAGAGCTGAAGCAGAAACTGGTCGTCGGTAGACCTAGACGGCAACTCTCCAGTTCGAGGGTCTCCACGGACTGGCACTCGAAGAGCTTTGGCGGTAATATATAGGATGCATCTGGAAAGCCGGTTGCCAATTCCAGATACAGTTCTTTCACTCGACCGTTGACCGCAAACGAGATACACGAGTCGAACAGTTTGGGGATGTCGTTCCTGTAACGTCTCCGACGGGGGAAATGCTCGCGGATACGGAGCGAGACGATGTTCGGGGCCTGGTGGAGTTGGGTGCAGTTTTGGATCAAATAGGAGGACGCATAGTGGAAATTAAGAAATCTTGTGTTCATGAACAAGTTCCTCCAAGTGTGGGACACGAGGGTTAACTTCGCCACATCCTTCATCGTCAGGAATTGCGTTGTGTGGAGAAGCAATTCATCCGGTAGATGGGCAAATGCACCGGTATTGGCGTCTTCATCCTCTTCTTCCTCGTCGTCATCTTCGTCGTGCACATCCATAGCAAGAAGATCTCTGAAATCTTCCATGAGTGCAGCCTGTATATTTTGTCAAGATGCAGATTGTTTGAAAGAGAGAGAAAAATTAAATAGAATTTAGAATTATCTGAATCTGAACATGATCAGGATTTTACTTACAGGGAGAGATGAATCTATGAACTATCAAATCGTTCCTCGTGCAGATTTGAAGGACCTTGTGAGCTTCTGGAAGAGTTGGTTGGGTGGGAGTAGAGCGGCGGAAACGGTTGTTGGCGTTTGAATTGCAACGGCCATTGGTGCCTAATATATTATGTAAACTTGCATTTTAGACGTTTCATTTTTTTAATTACTTATTAGAATAATTACTTTTCATAATTACAATTAGACACCTCCTAAACAAGGAATACATCTGTTACTCCAGCCCAACAAACTCCCCGCTTTCATGTTCATCTTCTTGTGTTGATGCAAACATCCAACGCAGATACAAATACATTTATACATATTTTGTTTATTTAAAATCAAGAAGGGAGAAAATTTTACTCACCATTCTCTCCCATGAGAACTAAGAAAGAAAAGGTAACTGGGACTCGTGGTTTAGTACAAAAATTTAGAAGTTATACAATATACATACATATATATATATATATACACATATACACATATTATCATATCCTTATACAACATATATATAGATGAGTGATCCTATGAGAGCCAAATCCTGTAAGAGCATGAGAGCATTAATTATGGACCACATGATTCTATATTCTCTCTCCTGATTGAATCATGTGGTCCAGAATCAATGCTCTCATGCTCTCACATATTTTGGCTCTCATAGACACACACACACACATAGAGGAGTGATTCTGTGAAAGCAAAAAACTGTGAGAGCATGCGAGCAGTGATTCTGGACCACTAGATTCTATCTTCTCTCATGATCTTCTCTCTCCTGGTTGAATCTAGTGTTCCAGAATCACCGCTCTCATGCTCTCACAGTTTTTTGCTCTCATAGGATCACTCTTCTATATACATATTACAATACACAATAAACTCGTTGTGGTTGATCACTTGATCCCTATGATGTATCATACTTGAAGCTATATGGCTACGATCTTGGTTGCGATCAGGGTTTAAAAATCGAACCGGACCGGCCGGTCGGACCGGTTGGACCGGGAACCGGCCCCGAACTGGTCTATTCAGCCGGTTATTTGCAATTAATTTTAAAAAAATAAAAAATTGAGTCCGGCCAGTGGCCGGACTGGGTTGACCCAGATGGCCGGACCAGGTTGACTCGGATTGACCCAATTTTGATGGTTTGGTGATTTTCAAAAAATAAAGGTTTAAATAATGAATAATGGAGTTTTTATCATGTATGCCCTTCTTAACTTCCGCGATATAAGGTATGGTCCTCTTTTTTTAGAATATACGTTATGTCAATACTTTCTTAGAGTAATTTTCTTGAAACAACTATAAATAAATGATTACAATATTATATTCATATATAATTCTAGAAAATACGACTAACTTTTAGAGTTTTACTCGAAATAGGCAATCATGTTATTCTATTTAAAGATTTGAAATTTCTAACGATTATTTCATTGATATATAAATACATAATTACATATATGTATCCGATTTTATTGGTTCAAAAAACAGGTTCGGCCGGTCTGACCAGTAAATTAAGCTGGTCCGATTTTTTCCGAGTCGATAAGAATGATGATGTCATGCTGACGTCATCATCGGTCCGATCGGTTTGGACCGACGGTTCGACCCGATTGGACCAAATCAAAGTCTGACCGCTTCAGTGTCCGGTCTGATTTTTAAAACCTTGGTTGCAATTGAGGTTAGCACCCTCCTTACATAGGAACGTTCAAAAAGGATATGGATCAATCGAGGACATGGGTGTTATCGGATGTCTATGTTGATGTACAATTATGAATTAAGATCCACGATGCATATGGATGTTTAATTGTTTGTCATTGGATTTTGATTCAGTAACTAGGATTAGATGAGAGGGAAGTAACCTTAACTACATGATTTGGACGATGGGGAAATGTTGGCCTTCCTCTTAGATTGGTGATTTATGATTTTGAGGATGTGGATGATTCACTTAAAGTGGAGAAGCATTGACATTTGATGGTGTTGGGGGATTTGAGATTGAGCATGGATTGACGTGAGACGAGGGCCGTTGGATAGCTATCTTACGCCCGTCATTGAGTCATTTACGTGAGGTAGGTATCTGGTGGTGAAAAAAAAGGAGGTTAATGAACCCACTGGACAAAATCCAAGGGTCTACAACATGATACACAGTGGTATGAATGGGAGAAGACTTGGGATGGTTGAGGAAGGATTTGGGTTGGTTAGTTTTTATGGATCAATCTTGGCAATAAGTTGTAAATTCTCAAGTTCAATATTCGCTCTGGTTTGAAACACTAAAAGTCTGATTCTAGTTCGGTTCGAAAATATTATACTCATTTATATAAACAAACCAGACCTAAAAATGATAGGTTTGCTCAGATTCGATTTGTTAAAGTTCAACACATACATACACAAATTTACAAATCCTACCTTATTTATGTTATCATAGGACAAGATAACTTTACTCCGAGATAAGCTACCACGTGGTAAATGGCCACATCATCATCAATTGTCTTTGTTTACCATAATTATCTCTTATCATTCAAACTAGCCGATCAAGAACAAAGGATGAACCTTATTTATCTCTTATCCCAACTTATTCGTTATCCATTATCCGAATGGATTAGGATAAAAATATATATTATAATATTTTTTTCAAAGAGAATGATTCTCATCAGTCTTTCATACAATGTTATTCAAGTTATTCATACGTGAATGTGTGTGATGGAGGATGGGAGCTTGCAGTTCATTTGCATGCAATTTCACTGTTCATCACATGTGCTCGCTCATTTTCTCTAGAAATTAATCTGCATATATTTTCATGGCACACGTGCTCGCTCATCCTGAGACAAATCATAAACTTTTTGTGAAATTTATGTCTTGGATCCAATGGGGATAGCATTTTTCTTCTGCATGTCTACAGAGTTTTGAAAAATTCAAACATCTTAGAGATAGATATAAAGGTTGGATCTCTAGTAATAATCCGATTTCTTTCTCATTTGTTACCTATTTCGGATTTCATTATCAGTATTCTTTATAAATACTTCTCTTTATTGCGATGAGATGTGATTAGATGGTAAAGCATTTCGAAACAATTAGAATGAAGGATAAATATAAATAGTTTTTTTAGAAATTAAAAAAATTAGATTCATATTTTAAAATAGCATATGGATGAAAAGATATTATAATAAAAAATATGAGATATAGTTCGCACAACCAAAAAAACTTTTCAACGGGCTCTAAGAGGATGAAAAAATACAAGACAATATGAAGAGTTATGTGTAAAAAAAGAGAATATCCTTGGGGGTCGAAGAACTGCATGCAGCCCAATTATGTGTTCCCTTTTCCCATATATAACCCTCTTGATCTGACTTGTTTTCACTCCCTCTCATCAGAAAATTCTCAAGTCCGATAATCTCTTAGATTCCTTTAGTCTTGTATATTAATAATGATACCATGAGTGTTTAGGACATCCTCAATATTATGTATCCAGCAACTGCTATATAGCTGGAACACGTATTCGCTTAATAGATACAAAACACTCATGCTTTAGTACATGATACATCGCTCTTGGCATAGTAGTAAGCACCAGCTTATCTTGGGGAGGTTAGCTAACAAAGGAAGCATAAACACACTAGAATGGTGTGCTACAAGGACCTATGGAATCACTAGGACCACCCTCGTACAACCACAAAGCATGCTGGAATTTTGGATCTTGACCTTGATGTAGTTGTTACTTATAAAGGCTCACTGAAGCTCATGGAAGAGGCTAGTGGTGATGTTCACTGAAGCTCATGGCAGTGATTAGCTGGGGCTAGAGTGGCTCAAACACTTTGGTAAAAAGGTGGAAAGAAGAGGTAGTGGTGATGTGCCACATAGGTGGTCCTACATCTAGAGGTTGAAGAAGGGGACACGTGCCCCTTTAGGAAAATCTAAGAAAAAGGAAAGTAAAAAAACTCAAGAAAAAACATAAATAGAAATTGATTTCAAATAAAAAAATGCCCATATGAATATGTAGATCTCAATGGGATCTGCAACTTTCATGAAGGGTGAAAATGCAAATCAAGCATTTTCAAGGATTTATTATTTTACGTGTATTTTATATGTATAAAATACATGATTCTGTGTATTTTTGAATCTTTTTATTTTTCCCTTATTTATACTATATGTACTTTATATTGTATTATAATTATACACTATATTATTATTAATTTTCTATTTTTTGGATTATAATAATATAGAAAGAGTGTTATAGACAAAAAGGGAAATTTATGTGCAAGTCAATTATAATTACATACGTAGAGGAAACTTCAAACTTCAAATGAGTTGGGGTCTTTCGATGGTAGCGGAAATCCCTCCATCTCGTGTTTTTATTTATGATCATATAGGTGATATTAAAGACATATTTATCTTTGAAATAATTGATAAAAAAGTCATTCTGATTATTATAAATATTCTACACTTAAAATATCATCTCCATTCTCTTTTTGAATTCGAATCAACTTTCGAATTTGGGAGGAGGTGGGTGGAGAATGACGACGTGAAATCAAAGAAGACCGCGACAACAGTAGGCATGACAGATGATGTGTTAAGGAGGGCTATCTTCCATCATCTGCAGTAGTTCTTTTCTTGGAGCTAGGTCCTCTACCATCATTGATATTACGAGACAAAATTAGGAGATAAGGTCATCTATCTAGATCACTTTTAGTATGGACAATTCATGGAGAGAGAATCATCTCTCAAGTTCACGAGAAGGTCACGATTCATCATCGTGCCCGCAAATGCTAGCATTGTCAAATCAGGCTTGGTATAGAATTTATTTTAGACTATGAACATCAAATGTATAAATTCTTATCTCATGTATTTTGCGAAACAGTGCAGAAATAGTTTCTGTTACCGTATGGTTTTGCATCACAATCAAACATTATTCGACGATTAGAATTTTACATTATTCAACGATTAGAATTTTGCATATACGAAGAGACTTATATTTATCAAAATTTATTCGTATTTTCCATATTTCAGTGATGTGGGTGATGTATGAGGTCAAAGGAGAAGGCGTCAAGGGACACCTCCAGATAAAGGTCTCAAACCAAAGGACTATTTGTGCAAAATAAGGAAATTTTGAAGCATTTTATGGGTATAAAATACATGTGTTTCAAGATCTTAGATTTATTCTTTGAGTTTCTGTTAATACTTTATAAATAAATTATTTTTATAAAATAGTAATGGTATTTCTTCCCATTAACTTAGTTTTTTTATTCTTAAGGACTACGAAAAATGCGATAAAAATAGAAAGAGGACTGTTTATAGGGTTGTAGGTTAATATATACATTAAACTTATATTCTTTTCTTGGCTTTTGTTTTCTTGGAAATTACTTAGCACATCAACTAACGAAACAAAAAGAAGAAGAAATAAGATAAAATGGTTAACATATCTACATAGAATAATAAGGACAAATCAACACAATTGTAGATAACTTGATATATGAACTATGATTCCTTTGAATATGATCTTGTTTTGTAAATAACTTGATGTACATTAACTCAAAATTGAGTAGCATTTTTATATGAGACTGTATGGAGGAGAAAATCAATTTTAAGTTCTCGGTCTTCTCGGACTAAGGTTTGGATTTATTTTGTAATATTTACAAGTTAGTCTTTATTATGTAAATAATGGAGTTAATTTCGTCTCGTTTGGACTAAACATGAATTTATTAAAAGATCATTGGAGTTAATAATTTATACAATTAGTAATATATATATAGTTTCAACTCCTTAGTGTTTTTTATTTTTATGTAATTTTATTTCTTGGACTTATTTACAAGTTAATAATATACAATTAATCTATATTTATTTCTTGAGTTTATTCTTTATTTTAGGTTCAGATAATCTACTTTTTCTTAAAAATTAAAAAAAGTGAGCATAGAGTAGATAAATTACAAAGTCGTCGATTTTCTTTTTTTTATTTTCCCACTTATCCTCGCTATTTTTTCATCTATGTGCTATTTCCAACCCCTCTGCTTCTCTTTTTATTATGCTTGCCCCCTTCATTATTATTGTTTTATTCTCCCCTTGCAATTCTCCAAAATTGAAAAAGACTGAATGAGATATTATGTGAAAGGGGGGAAGATTGATGATTTGGACATTTGATATAAAATAAATATGATAAATCTTGATGATGTAGACCTCTTGTTGTTGCCAAGAGAGAAGTTAGCTATAGCGTGTTGCTAGAGCTTACAACTATCTCTGCACATATACTGAGATATACACGTGTGTGGGTACACCGATATAC
The DNA here is from genome assembly GCA_037367405.1 of Ottelia alismoides. Lineage (NCBI taxonomy): Eukaryota > Viridiplantae > Streptophyta > Magnoliopsida > Alismatales > Hydrocharitaceae > Ottelia > Ottelia alismoides. Next base: position 396,556 of record JAZKJV010000169.1, read on the forward strand.
ACATATACACATTCTAACATAGATATACACACATGTAAGTAGACATGGCCAAAGTGTGGGCCCGACCGAATCAGGGTTCTAAAACCCCATGTCCAAAGTTAGGGTCGAGTCAGCCCATGGGTCATACTTCAAGACCCAAGCCCGGTCGAGGTCTAGGTCGGGCGGATCAGTCTATGGGCCGAATGTAAAGTATTTTTTCTTAATTTTTTAATCTAATTTATAGAGATAATTAAGTTTTTTAGCATCAGTTAATCTTTATAAATTTAAGTAACCATAATATGTGGTATTTGGCATGTAAACTATAAAATATGATGTAATATTGATAATGTAAAACAAAACTTGAAGTATATTATATTAAATATATGTAAAATTTAATTTTTAAATATATATTTTTATACGTGCGGGTCGGATCATGTGTTATGACACATGTTCACGGCCCGTCCAGTTGATGGACATGCCAAAGAGTGAGCCGAATCGGACCGTTGGACGTCCAAAGAGAGGGATGGATCGGATCGACCGATTCATGAAATTTCTTGACTCAAACTCGGCCCATGAGCGAGCTAGACGGACACCCCGGGCATGCAACAACATTTGTATGGGTTGAGATGTAAGAAAATCCTTTCTTTCAAATTCTTGCTAAACAAAAAAGTGTTGCAACGAAAGGCGCCATTTCCTTTTCCATCCAACCAGAGAACAGAGCATAGAAACAAAGCAAAATATGTGGCGGCACTGCCGTGATCGCAACTTCTTCTCCTCCTCCCTTCTCTCCATCTTCGAACCCCCAATAAATCTATGCCTTCTCGATTTTGTGGCATACTACCATGGGAATTGCATCAATTCTAACCCCAAACTTCGAGATGCAGAACCCGGCAATGAGGAGGAGGATGACGACGAACATCGAATTCACCTTTACAAGAGCAGAGGACAGCACATCCTCAAGAACCCCCGAATCCTCGACCGCATCGTGCAGAAAGCTGGAGTCTTGCCCACCGATACCGTCCTGGAGATCGGTCCTGGCACTGGCAACCTCACCTTCAAGCTCCTTGAGTCCGCACATTCTGTAGTCGCCGTGGACATCGACCCGCGTATGGTAGACATCCTCCACCGCCGAGCTCACCGGCTGGGTCTTGCTGAACGGCTCACGGTGAGGATGCACGCCAACTGGTTGATGAAATTCCCCAACAATATTATTGTAAAAATAACAACGTGGTTATCTTTTATTTTAGTCTGTTTTGTTTTGCAGGTGATCAGGGAGGATGCTTTAAAAACACGGTTCCCACCTTTCGATCTTTGCGTTTCCAACATACCATATAACATCTCATCACCTCTTCTTGCCAAGCTCTTCTTCAGTCCTGGTAGGTGTCGCTTCAGAAGCGCTACGTTACTCCTTCAGAAGGAGTTCGCTAAGCGCTTACTTGCTGAGCCGGGGGATTCGGAGTTCAACCGGTTGGCAGTGAACATTAAACTGGTGGCCACAGTTGAGCATGTTATGGATGTAAGCAAGAGGGACTTTTTTCCTAATCCGAGAGTGGATTCGTCGATCGTGACAATACATCCCAGGTTGGAAGTTCCACAGGTTGATCTTGAGGAATGGTGGGCTTTCACCCAACTGTGTTTTGGGAAGAAGAATAAAACTCTTGGTGCTATATTCAGGCAGAAGAAGAAAATCATGGAGCTAGCTTGTAGGATGAAGGATGTTGAATGCTGTGGTGACAGTGACATATCGAGGATAGGTGTTACATGTGCAGAGGAAGAGATTTTAGAAGATGTTAGGGAGGGGGGTTTGCTCAAAGAGAGGATAATTGAGATACTGAAGTCGGGCGGGTTCGAAGATAAGCGACCTTCGAAGCTTTCTCATGATGAATTGTTATGTTTACTCTCACTATTCAACCAAGATGGGATATATTTTCACAAGCGAGGACATCAGGCAAACAGCAACTGAAGCCTTACACGTAGGTAATGTCAAAGTGCCACTAAGTGCCCTCCTAAGTAATATATATCCTTTTGGGAGATGGATTCTGCATGCAGCTGAAGAGATGCAGTCAACTTGCAAGTTGTATTTCTATGATGAACCTGATGCTATATTATTTTGGGAAAAGAAAAAAAGTATATGTTGCTCCAATGATATCATTGACAGAAAGTCTTGATGAGCAACAGCTACGAATCTCTCACCAACTACCAAAGGTCTATCCTCAGATAGTTGGAGAATAGATTTTGCTCACAAAAGTGGCATATATATCAATGAAGAGATCGAAGCGATGTGGTATGTAGTCTGATGGCAAAGCAAACTAGAACGTGAGATTTTTATTGAGTGGGATGACTGCCATCAGTAACCATTTTACATTCTTGGTGTTTTGTTCTTATCGTTTTTCATGTTTTTATTGCTGTAATCATGTTAAATGCGTGCAGTTTATACTGTATTCTCTGTTTATAAACATGTCCACAATATGCATATTCCGTGCCTTCAGGTATGCAAACATATTCCCAATGGGCGTGTTTGGTAACTAAGTTGGGTTGGAGTAGCCTCATGTGAATGATAGTTGTTTGGATGGTTAGGAGGGTTGAAATGAGAAATGTGATGTGATATCGAGGCAAAGTAAGTTATCTTGGGTAACCTCGTAACCAAACGAGCCCATTGTGTTTGGGTTTCAGTTGAATAAAACAAGTTGCTGATTTAGACAACGTTAAATAACAACAGAGAGGATTGTCAACCGCACTTAATTTTGATTTTGGTGTAGGCTTGATAATGGTCCTATTTTGGTCATAGTCTATTCTCCCAAAGAAGTCAATCTGAATCAAATGGTATGTGTATCCAGTATTGATGTCCCAAAAGACTTCGTTTAGGTCTGCGTTGGCTTAAAAGAAAGCCAAGTCCGATCTACTATTGAAGTCTTGGCAGCAAGCTTTTTATTCTATGATTCAGGTTCTGACATTCATATTCCAACTAAAAAGTGTGGGCAGTAGTCAGATCCAAACAATTACTAATTTTCCTTCTCAGGTGGATGCCTTCATTTACAACATGAAGCAGGATGCAGAAGAGCAATGAAACCAGGATGTTGCCGGTGGCTAGCCTCTTACTTCTGCGGGGAGCCACCGTTGTCTTCGAGGAGGGATGCAATGGAGAAGGGATGAACCGTTGATGCGTTTTTGGAGATGCAGGATGGAAGGTAGGTGTCTAGATTGCCGCCGCCTCAGTTTAATTACGACGTGGAACATGTAAAGCTGTCCGAAGTTCAATCAGGAAAATGTCGATAGTGACTCCATGAGAAATCAAAGGAAGCTGTTTTAAGGTATGGATTAGAAATGTTTGGAATTGAGATGTTATATAACTACTAACTGACTAATGTCGTCCAGTTATGTTTCTTTTCTTATCTTTAAACACAGTAGAAGTGTCTAATATACAGGAGAGCATTCTTTCTTTGGGCACTATTCGTGGACGTGTTGTATCCACCTTTTGACATATTATTTGTACTTTTTTTGTTCTTGTGATTGTTCTTTTTTTTACCCTGTTTATGAGAACCATGTATTTAAATTTCTCTCTGGATTTGTTTCTTTCATTGTCACTGAAATGGAAATTTTCAAACAAGGGTCATACCACTTCGATAACTCTGGTGATTTTTCTTTTGAATAGGCAAATGAGAACCGCCATATGTATAGTCTTCCAAATATCATTGATGATAATTATAAAACTTGTTACATTGTTTTACATCTACCCACTGAAAATATGCAAAATTACAGAAGTTTCTCAAGGTTGGGCATTATTTATTTAAAAATGGCCATGAGACCGAATATCAAACATGGACTATTGGTCCTTTCAGTTCATCTCACATTCAAGTTTTTTTGACAATAATGTTAATCACCAAACCTGTAAGACTAAAAACTACATTCTCTACAAGGCACACCTTTCGCGTCGGAAACCCATGCAATATTCGCCGATAAACATTTAAATAAACTATTTATAAAAGCATACTCAGATCCACAATATTAATTTTTTTTCGAAACGTCCCTCTATTTTAGGGATTTATCGAGATATAAACTAACTTTTTGGAATTTTAAGAATTTTTTCAGAATTTATAAATACATGAAAATAAAGAAAGCAAATTCTTTCCGACAACTACATGATACTCAGTGCCTCAGAAAAATATTATCCTAAAGAAAAATGCCTATAAAATGAAGTGCGAAAGAAATGAGTGCAATGAATTTTAAAATATGGGACATGGACTTTTTGTGCAATTATTGAAACTCACGGAAAATTCTGCACAATGATCCCAAAATTAAATTGAATGGATTAATACATGGATTGAAATGCACAAGGACTAAAATGTAAATACCTCAACTTCGGGAACTATAAGTTATGAACAGAGCCTAACTGTAATTATTAAAATGTTTGCAGATGTAAAATACAAGACAACCAAGTAAACAAAATAAGAAAATATGCCAATTGCATTGATGAACTTAGGGAGGAAAGAAAATGCGAAGAGCTGTAAGGGGAGGATAGAACAGAGGAACGTGTAAGGATAAGGGATTTTTACATCTATAATCATGAGTAATTCTGCAATTAAAATCATAACCCTGTATAATCGTGAATTACACAACAAACTCCCAATAATCACTCCATCTCACACCCATAACCCTCTGTTAGTTTTTCTGTTAATCCAACCATATCATTGGGTTAATTTAACCCATGATCTCCCAACTGGTTTTAGAAAATTAAAAAAAATAAAAAATTAATCGACATCTGCTTGCAAGAGGCGGATCTTGCGGGGTGGGAGGGGCTTCCGAGCAGGCGGGATGGCGGGTTGCAGGGAGGAGGGCCGCTTCAGGCTCGTGGCTCGAAGGGAGGGGGTGGAGGGTCGGAGGTGGGGGTCTTTGCGTGAGGCGGTGGTGCTGGAGGGTCGGGGGTGGGGGCTCTACGTGAGGCAGCGGGCTAGGGGGAGGCGGTTGCGTTATGTGGTGGGCTAGAGGGTCGGGGGTTTCACTGCTGGCGGGGACAAGGGTGCTGGAGGTCGTTGGCAGGGGCAGGGATGCTGGAGGTCATTGGCAGGGGGAGGGGCTTCGGCGGGGGGTCTTGTGGTCGCTGGCGGGGCCGAGCTCGACTCAACAGAAGGATGGTGGTGCATGCTCGAAGGGAGAGAGGTCTTGACGTAGAGGGGGGGGGGGGGTTCGACGTGGTAAGGCCCAGCCTGAATCGGAGGAAGTGGGCGGGGGAGGCATGGATGGGGGGTCGATGGGGAGGAGGTAGTGGTGGATGGGGAGGAAGAGGGGAGGGGGAGGGGGTGGTTGTGGTTGTGGAAGAGGAGGAGGAGGGAGTGGAGGAGGAGCTAGAGGGAGTGTACTAATTTGTATAACACAACTTAAATGGTAGAAACCGTAAATTGTTTGGCGGATACCATCATGATGGAAGCCAACTCGGGGGTTATGGGTGTAAGATTTAAGATTATTGAAGGTTCTGTATGTAATTCACGATTATACAGGGTTATTATGATTGTAATTGCAGAATTACTCAGAATTATTGGTGTAAAAATCCCTAATGATAACCGACTATCAAAGTAATATCAGCTATAGTACTAATCACACGGTGCATGTCGAACCTGAAAATGCCTCATTAATTAGCATGTCATCATCGTTTGACACATCCACGATCTATCATCTACAGTAAGATATTATAAAAGGGCCCAAGTAGTGATGGAGTAGGAGCTTGAAAAGCTTGAAGATCAAGTCATAATGCTCGCACATGTCACGAACGTACCATAGAGCTTCAAAACTCATAAACCATGGCATCCTAACAATAAAAAAAGAGAATACGTTACGGATAAAAACGAAATAGAAGCAAAATAAAATTTAAAAATGTGAAGGAGAAGGTGGATTCGTTCAGAAGCAGGATTCGGGACATGGAGGGATAGGAGATAAATGAGAAGTATGAGTCTGTTTTTGTCCATTAGCAGAGATGTGATAACTATCTTCCCTATCTATTTCTCCACATTTCGCTCATAACCAACCACCCTAATCAGCCTCCGATCAGCGAATCGATGCTCCTCTGCCGCCCTTCACCTGAGCATCACCGTCCACCTTCATCTTTATGCATTCCGGCTTCAAAATGGGTTGAGGTTCATCGCCTCAAGCCAGGGAATTTTTCCGTACATGTTCAAAGCTCAATGGACCCCTCCTGGGTCGTTCGGACCTAGAAGGAGACTCCAAGTGCCCCATGCTTCGATCGTTCTCCAGGACCCCAACAATGGGTCCCGAACTTTTCTAAAGGCATCCCCAGTTGCGGACGATCTTCTCGGATGTGCAGAGTCAAAGAACATCATCAGAGACCGCCAGAGGGAGGAGAAATCAAGGATCGAAGCTTGGAGGTAAGGACTTTCTTCCTTGTTCTTCAAGCAAAGCAGCAGCCGTTGGATCGTAGAGGAGTCCCAGTTCTAATCGTGGTCCTTCATCCATCGCCCGCTTCGTCCGTTTGATGAAAATCTAGATGAAATCCTAACCGTGGATCGGCGAAGCGTCATCAAGCCTCCAGGGTCTGCCATGTGGATAAGTAAAACACTCTACGTCGTCCGATGGCACGCCCTTGGGGTAAATTGTATATCCTCCGTCATCTTTTTGTATTTATTTATTAGTCTTGTAAATATATTATGTAGTGTAAATAAATTGGACTTTGTGCATAAGAGGCCCCTGGTGTTTACAGATATTATAACTAGGTCAAGTCCAGCTTAGCTCACGTATTGTCCCACGTGAGCTGGGTAAATTGCATGTATATCCAGGACGGGTTTTTATATTTATGTTTATTTTGATAAAATTTAATATTAGTTTTATATTTTTATCACATTTGCATATGAATCCCTGTCATTTATTTTAATTATAAATATGCCCTCACTAGTTCTATTTATTTGAAATAGCATTCGTGCTCTAAAAATTATGCATAAATAGGGTTAGGTGTTTATCAATATGTAATTTCATATTATATATTTATTTTGGCATTTTTTTGTATTTTAACTATATATATTAAAATTCAAATAAGCACATTTTTCCCTGTCTAATTTACAAATACCGAGAAATAGAAAATATTTTGAAAAATTCCAAAAAAAATATGTTTTTTAGTATATTTTTCTATGGGATAAAAATCCCTAAAAATAGAAAAAGAAAAGGCTTAAAAATTTAAAAGCTCCAAAATCCAACAAAAATATTAAAAATCATCAAAAAAATACTTTTTATTTATGTTTTTTCTTTATATTATTACCTATCTATTAAAATTGATTTGAAGAATTTTAGACCCAATTTTCTATTTTTAATCTTCAATTCAATTCTGTCTAGTTATTTGTTCCCTTATTTTGAGATGTTTTTTATTTTAAAAATACATAAAAATATGTAAAAATTCTAAAAAATATTAGAACATTAGAAAATATATAGAACTCAAAAAATTTTATTTCTTGCATTTTGCTTATTTTTAGTAGTATTTATAATTGTATTAGCCTATATTATGTATATAGCCTTATAGGCTTATACTATATAATTAAAAGAAAACAAAATTATAAAAATCAGAAAATATAAAAAACAAAATGTAAAATATAAAATTTAAAACAATTAAAATTTATATAAAAAATAAAAAAATCAAAAAATTTAAAAATTTAAAACACAAAAAAATAAAATATATGGACAAGAGAAAAGAACAAATCTTGAGCTTCATCGCCCAATCTACTGTTTGCTCCCTGTGTTCGACCTCTACACATGCTTACATGCTATATACCTTTGTTTTAGAGTTATAATAAATTTTAACCCCAAATTTTTGCTATTCATTACTATTAGTTTATTGTGGATTGTTGTTTGAGTGAGGGATCTTCTTCTGGGTCGCCTTTACAACACTTGTCTTCACTTTTATTAGTATGGATCATTATCTCGCAAAGAGATTTTCTCATTCAAAAGATACCCTTTCTTTTTCAAATCCTTTAGGGTTAGATTGCACTATTTCCTTCTTTTTCTGTACTCATTTTCTTTTCTAGAAAGAAATAGAGTTAGAAGCATGGTTTTCTATTTTATCTTTCTTTTTTACAAAAGAAGGTGCAAAAGTAAATTTCTTTTTATGCTCAATAATTTCACTTTCTAAAGAAGTAATTTTAAACTTACAACTACTTAGATCATGTTTTAGCATTTCATTTTCTTTCTTTAATAAATCTAATTCATTAAGAAAAAGAGAATTTTCTTCTACTAACTTTTTATTAACCTTTTCTAACTTCATGACTTGACAAAAAAAATATCCTTAGAGATAATATAAAGAGTATATTTACCTCATTTTCTGACTTGGATTAGGATGAGTTAGATTCGACTATCCCAATAAATCCCAAGCATGTGCTTTCTTCTTCACTACAACTTGGGTTGTCGTCCCATGATGGTTGCATTCTTTCTTGCTGAATTTCTTCTCAAACTTCTTTTCTCATCTAAAGTTCTTATGTAGTTGTCGGTAGTCCTTCTTCACATGCCACACTTTATCGGATTTCAAAGCATTTGATTTCTTTTTCTCTCCTCTTATCTTCTCAAGGGAAGTCTTGAACTATCGGGTCATCAGAATGATATTATCATCATTATTAAAACCCTCAGTTGATTCCTTCTTTGCATCTAGGCCAGGACTCTTCTATGGCCTTTCATCTCCTTTCTTCTTGTCCTCCTTTTTTGATTCATAAGCAAGAAGGTTATCTATGAGATCTTGTAACAAGGTCATGCTTAAGTTTGTGGACTCTTCAATTGCAACGACCATGTGTTCACAGTTATCTGATAAGGAGATGATAATCTTGTTGGGAAGTTCTCTAGGTAGAAAGATTCTTCCCAGATTCCTTAGTTAACTCACTATATCAGCAAATATGATGGTCATGACCTTGATAGTCTCGCCTTTCTGCATCTTGAATTTTTCATACTCTAGGGTCAGCATTCTGAAGCGAGATTCTTTTACCTTGGATGTACCTTCATGGGTAGTTTCCAAGTACTTTCAGATATCATAGGTTGTCTTTAGATGCGAGACTCGATCGAACGCAGCCTTGGAGATAGCGTAGTATATAGAATTTATTGCCTTCGAGTTGAATGTCATCTCAGCCAATTCAATGGTAGTATATCATGTCTCCTTCTCCTTAATAAATTTGAATCCCTTCTTCGTCAAATTCCAGATTGTGAAATATGGTGACTGGAGGAAGATCATCATCTTTGTCTTCCAACTAGAGTAATTCGTCCCATTAAAGAGGGGTGGACGAACTACATAGTTTCCCTTTAATCATGATCCTCAAACGTTGGCCATAGGTGTGTTCGAGAATAACTTGCTTCACATATATCATGAGTCTCTGATATCAATTGTTGGTTTGTTATCCCCCTCGGATACCAGCTAATATGTGCCGGTGGATCAGACTAAATGACATGGATCATTGTTATCACAATATTTTAAATGCAAGCACATCATTACGTAGCACTTTCAAATGCAAATATGCAATCAATCCACAAGTGCACATGTATTTTAACATGAAAATCCTCTGGAAAAAAACCACGACTTGAATCTCTGTACTCAGGCTTTCATGACTCGGACAAGTTTTATCACTAAACCCGAGTTGCTTATGCGGACAACTTAGTCATCTACAACTTGAGTTGATTACACAGTCAACTCAATCGTTTGTGGTTTATATAAACCCAGCAACCTCAATATCGAAATAAATATGTAATGCAGAATACAACAACAACAACACCAACAAAGCCTTTTCCCACAATTAAGTAGGGTCGGCTACATGGATTCTTCGCCTCCATTCAGATCTATCTTGAGCCAATCCCGGGCTTATACCCACAAAACTAAGATCCCTTCGTATGGTCTCTTTCCAACACTTATTGGATCGTCCTCGCCCTCTCTTACCCGGCTCAACATCCCAACACTCGCATCTCCTAATTGGTGCATCAGCTGATCTTCTTTGCAAATGTCCAAACCATCTTAAGCGGCTTTCTCGCATCTTATCCTCAATCGGAGCTACACCAACTTTCTTTCTGATTGCATCATTCCGAATCCGATCTTTACATGTGTGTCCATACATCCACCTTAGCATTTTCATTTCTGCTACATTCATTCTCTGCACATGTCTATGGATAATGCAGAATATGAGGTAAAAATTAAAACAATCTTATAAAGCAAGGAGAGTTCTTGTAAAAATTAATTGCAGAGAAACTAGAGCTATTGGAATGAAGAACGCAACAGAAAATGGCTCTTCGATCTTTCTCTCATACTATAAAGTGGAAAGCATAGCATAGAGAGATTATTGCTCTTTTATGTGATGTAGAATGAGGTACGGGGTCCTATTCATAAGTCTAAAAGTCCCCATAGATGTTGGCTTTGAAAAGTAGTTCTTGTGAACAAATCGGGAATGAAATCGACTTCAAGAATCTTCTTGAAATGGAATATAATCGATCAAGATACAAAGGTGATTGATCAGAATCAAATGATCGATCATGGGGATTTAGGTGATCGATCAGAATCAAAAGATGATCGATCAATGATCAAAACCGATTGATCAGAAATGCAGTCGTTATAATTGAAATAATGATCGATCCTGAAACAAACTGTGATCAATCATGTGTGATGGATCAGATAGAAAGGTTGATCGATCAACTTAATTGTTTGCCTTGAAGGTCAAAGTCAAAGGGTTGATATACAATATACATGATTTGATATCTTCTACATTCTAAGATAATTACATAATGCAAGACTCTATAAATAAAAAACATCATCTTCTTCTTGAGCTTGAGATCCCTTCCTTAAGCTTGAGATGATGTTCCTTAACCTTGAACTCCATTGAGCTTCTTAACCTTTTCTTCACCTAAGCTTGAGCTCCTAAACTGGAGCTTCTTGTTGGTCCAGTAGCTTTCCTGCTCTTGACCTAGCTACGAGCTCTACAAACAAATTTTATTATCAACAAAATATGCATGCTCTTGTATTGACAATTTCCACACTCATGCATGCACTCACATAAAGTACCTAATCATACCTTTTGCCCTAGTGTGAATAAAATCCTAAATCATTTATTACTTCAAACCCTAGAAACACTTTAAAAAGTTCACAAGAAATAGTCAAAAAGTACCTGCTTCAAAACCATCGCCCTAAGTTGGGGCTTGGTTTCTTAACCCACCGCAGGTTAAAGATGAATCAACCCTAAATTTGTCCTTGAACTATACTCTTCACCTAATCCATGCAAACGATCCATTTGTTTCATGGTAGACCAAGCTAGTCTAATTTGTTGATCAGCCTAACATTTATGTCCAACCTTTGTGCCCATTCATATATATACATGTATACACACACACATATTTAGATAACTTAGTAAAGTCATTACCACTGGATATCCAACATCTAACTTCAAAACAAGCACGACACTTTGTCACACTCCCACTGACCCCATACTAATCAAATAGCCCTTGTTTAATATGCTTAAGTATGCCTCACATGCTAGATCAAGCTTACGACCATTCAAGCCTCGCTCAATCCTTATAATGTTGATCATCCATCTATGGTTAGTAGATAATGAGTCAATTTATTTTGATTTCGTATATCATTACAACCAATCCAATTGGAAAGATTGTAAATTTGCATGTACTTTGAATCATATATTGATCTTTAAAGGTTTTAAATTTGTACGTACTTTGTATCGTGTATTGATGTATATGTTGGTTAAACTTGAGGAGATGGTTTTTTACTGTTAATATTGATTTAATTTTATCTTGATGTATTTGTATTTCTCATTGTATCATATATCAATGTATTAATACTTTGTATCGTATATGGACATATTTGTATTTCTCACCGAATTTGATGGACAAATGATGAGATGAACTCCAACGAGGGGTTGGGATACATGGACTTATATAAACAACAAGGGTCAAAGATGTTTGCATCGATCTAACAAAGGAGGGAGGGGTCTAAGTTCAATGAACATGTATCGAGGCTAGGAGTTATTAGCAAGTTTGTCAGAGCAAGGGTGCAAGCAGCTAATGGGAGGTCAACATTGAGATGTGTATGATGATGCCCATGCATACATGATTGCATCATGAAGCACACCATGTTTTAATATTATTAAAGTCTGATATTCCAAATGAAAACTTGCTATCTTTAAGTTGGATGCATATTCATCCGAAGATGGGATGCTTGTAACATCCAAACATAGTCTCACATCTATCAATTAGAAATTGTTATAGTGAGTTATAAGTAGGTGGATCACCATGAAACGTCTATGGCTTTAGTATTTTGAGCAAGTGGTTAATGGTTCAAGCCCAACAAATTATATGGGCTAGTATTTCTCGATAACATCTCGGTTTAAGTCCTACGATGTTGCAAATGGTTTCAAAGCGAGTCCCCTATAATAGTAGAAAAGGTTACCCTAAAGGTCAGGGGCGGAGCCAAAATATTTTTGATGAGGGGGCACAATCTTTAAATAAAAATATCTATCTATTATGATGTGATCATATTCATTAGGAAAAAAGGAGTATGTTGTTGAGTTGTATGTTACTTATGTGATCATCACCTTCATAGCCATTTATCTGTATTGGGATGGGTGAATGCAAGTAGCTCTGTCATTGGAACATGTGCAAGTTAAAATTTCTCTCCATGGAGAAAGAAAAATGGGCATTGCCCTTACATACAGTTATGTTATTGTTTGTACATACATGGAAATTACAAAAAAAGATCTAAAAATTACCATAAATACTAAAAAAGAACTAATAAATAAACTAATATTTTGGAACATATATTCCAGATTGTACACTTTTTCAATGATAGTTTATTTTTCACAATAATGATAAGATACGAGCTTATGAACATTATATACATAATTTAAAAACTTCATGGACAATGTTATAGTTATTATAGTTAGTTACATGTCATTGTTTATATTTATTATAGCGATCATCAAGTCCTTGGATGAATGGCATATATGTTTCGACAATACCAATAACTATGGCACAACAAGTTAGACATTGTCTAAAAACCTTAAATTACGTATGAATGTGTTTGTCATGTCAGTTTTATTATTATCCTTTAATAAAAAAGTTATTAAAAAATGATATAACGTTGACATCAAAGTTCTAAAATACTACATTTTTCTATCGAAGCCCTTTTGATTTTTGCATCAACTTTGAAACCACTTTGTTATTTACCCAAAAAATATAAGATTCCGACATCAATTTTTCATTCATTTATATAGTTCGCGAGGGATAATGTTTTGAGTAAATTACATAAAATTTTATGCAGTATACACCCAATTTCAATACCAGATCAAACTTTAAAAGGGAACGATGTTGCACCTAATTTTTAATGTCTATATCAATATGTTTTTGCATTATTATGACTTGAGGTTATAAAGATAAAATTATCAGCTACATTTCACCAAGGACTACATTAAGACAAATATTAAAGATGATATGCTATATTGCTAGATTTTAAAATTCAGTTATGACATTGTAATCGTTTATTTAGAGATGACTTTTCTTAAAACTAAACATTAATTAATTTGTAATTAATTAAGCAGGTAGCAAGATGAATCATTTAAGATTTTAGGCATCAATCGGCACATCAAGTGCTGATTTGGAGAATCAAGCCCAAGAAGCCATGCTCAAATCGGCATCTCAAGTGCTGATTAGATAGTATTTTTTTCTCCAATAATGTCGATCATGATTGCATGATATTTAATGTTGCATGTGTTGTACATATGTCTAACTTTAATCTATGCATATTTTTTTGAGATTTACACTATTTAATGTTGCATGTGTTGTACACATATTTAATGTTGCATGTAACTCTAATGCAGTTATTTACACGTATTTAACAATGCATGCGTTATACACATTTAATGTTGCATGTAACTTTAATACATATGCTAAATATCAACCCAAGAGAACATCTATTTAAATAGGTGCTCCATTTGGGCATGGCTCCTGAAATCGGCACCTCGGGTGGCGATTTGGGATTGGCTCTCTGAATCGCCAAATATTTCAACTTCTTACCGATTTAATTAATTACTAATTAATCAAATCTTTATATAGAGACCTTTTTTAAATCTCTATATTGCTTTCTCTCAATCTCTTAAAACAACATTATATCAAGTTATTGCTGGGCTAGGTTCCATTCATGCCTGGGTGAGATTGCAACTTCTTCCACGCTGCACCCTGTAGGTTTTTAGGCCTATGAATAGACATGATAGAAGATCTGGTAATAGGAAGTCCTTGCAACAACGGTTTATTCCGAGCTCAATCACTAAGTAGGGCAGTGCACACAATTTCACTACGTGGGTGGGTGTTATTTTGAAAAGTGATCTATCTGATGCTTTTCATAGTTAGAATAACTCGTTAGAGGATAATAAATATCAAAGCTCCAACATCAGACAGTGTCTTCGTAAAGTATCAGATGGGCACTTTTCAGCAGCCTTAAAGGTTTTGTGCTCTTCAGGAATGACTTCATTTAATGAATACACCATGAAGACTTTAGAAGCTAAAATACGTATAAGTCGCTTCCTTCCCTGCCAGATACATTGATATCAGAGACTCCTCTTACAGCTGATGCGGATGCTATTTTACGATATATCAAATCCTTCCCCTAAGGGACATCATGTGGCAGAGATGGGCTGAGAGCTCAATACATTTTAGATGCCCTTTATGAGGAAGGGTCGGTAGTTGCCACTAATCTATTACATGCTATCTTCATGGTAATTAATCTATGGCTAGGCGGGAGATGTCCATTGCGTTTGGCTGAGTTCGTAGCCTCTGGACCTCTTACTCCACTGCTCAAACTGGACAACGGCATACGTCTTATTGTTGTAGGTACTATCTGGATACGTCTTGTATCCAAATTTGCCATGACGGAGCGGGAAAAGAGTCTAAGTATCTCAATAAGGAGTCTAAGTATCTCAATAACTTTCAATTTGGAGTTGGTGTATCTGGAAGAGCTGAAGCCATCTTACACAGCTCCAATAGACTTTTGAGAAGGCTTCACAATAGCGGGTCTCTCTCCATGATTACAGTTGATTTCTCTAATGCTTTCAACGTGATAGATAGATTGTTGATACTTTGTGAAGTTATTAGGAGATTATGGGAACACGGTCCACCGGTATCGTCTCCTCTCGAATACCAGTTGTTGAGATACGACCCGTCTTTGATACGAAAGCGGATACACAAATGACCACCACCACCACGGAAGCACGTGAAAGAAAGAAGACCAGATATAACAGTGGTCAGTCACCTCTCGCGACCATTGGAGAATAAAGATCAATATAAGAAGATGAGTACAACTCTCTCCGTTCCCTCGCTCTCTTATATCTCTCACTCTTCTCTTTTTTCCCTTGTGGTATTCACTCTTGCTATGGTGTTGACACAATGCCTCCATCTCCCTCTCTACATAGCCTAAATACAACCCCATAGTCTTATTCCCAATAGGACTATAAATAGAATATAACTCAATTACTATTAGGATTAGGAGTCCAATCCCATTAGGATTCCCAATCCTAATATATATGACCCTAATCCTAACAATCTCCCCTTTGAGTTGAATTCCATCACGATCTCTTCATCGTCTTGGGTTTGCACTGGACCGTCCTCGTCATCTGCAGGTCTCGTTAGCAGGATCTCACCAACTTTGGGTGATGCATCCGTCACTGGGCACCCTCAACGTGCCCCCTCTCGGACACTCCTGCAACTCAGCATTGTGCCTCATGATGCGGCACCACAAATCTCTCATGACTGGAGATTGTGCCGACATCCTCTGGTAAAACGAATCGCACTTGCTTCTCCCTTTTTTGTGCTTCTGCAACATAGATGTCGATAACATGCTACTCTCTCATCGTACTGCTCGTTCTGGGAATAACTGGAGCTCAATCACATGTACGACCCTCCCCTCGAGCTAATACACCTTGTTCGACATCCTCGTCCCACGCATCACCATGCATGTTCCCTTGCTCGCTCTGACAACTCCTCCTTCAATGGTGACTCGATGTCCTCATGACTCGATCATTCCCAGTGAAATCAGATTCTTCTTGACCGTAAGAATGTGTCTGACACCTATCAGAGTTCGTATTGCTCCATCAAACATGCGGAATTGCACTGATCCAATCCCATTGACGCGGTTAACATCTCCACCTCCCATCTTGATCATGCCATCATTGCATGCCTGACATGTACTGAACTGCTCAATGGATGAGCACACATGATCTGAACATGTCGAGTCCAGAAGCCATCTTGAATCTGCCTTCATCTCCCTAGAGCACGCTAGCAAGTCTCCTCGTAGATTGCGGTGGAATCCTCTTGGTCGGATTCAGAATCAACAACCTTCTTCTTTCCTTTCTCCTTCTCACCGGTTGTTGAGATACGACCTTCCTTAGATACGAAATGGATACACAAATGACCACCACCACCACGGAAGCACGTAAAAGAAAGAAGATCATATATAACGATGGTTGGTCACCTCTCGTGACCACCGGAGAAGAAAGATCACTATAAGAAGATGAGTACAACTCTCTCCATTCTCTCGCTTTCTTATCTCTCTCTCTCTCCTCTCTCTTTCTTTTCCTCTGTGGTATTCACTCTTGTTGTGGTGTTGAGATAATGCCTCCATCCCCCTCTTTTATATAGTCTAAATACAACCCCATAGTCCTATTACCAATAAGACTATAAATAGAATACAACTCAATTACTATTAGGATTCGGAGTCCAATCCCATTAGGATTCCCAATCCTAATATGTAATCCTAATCCTAATGATCTCCCCCTTGAGTTGAATTCCATCACGATCTCTTCATCGTCTTGGGTTTGCACTGAACCGTCCTCGTCATCTGCATGTCTTGTTAGCAGGATCTCACCAACTTTGGACGATGCATCCGTCACTGGGCACCCTCAACGTGTCCCCTCTCGGGAACTCGCACAACTCAGCATCGTGCCTCATGCTGCGGTACCACAAATCTCTCATGACTGGAGATTGTGCCGACGTCCTCTGGTAAAGCGAATCGCACTCACTTCTCCCTTTTTTGTGCTTCTGCAAAATAGATGTCGATAACATGCTACTCTCTCATCGTACTGCTTGTCCTGGGAATAACTGGAGCTCCATCACCTGTACGACCCTCCCCTCGAGCTTATACACCTTGTTCAACATCCTCGTCCCACGCATCACCACACATGTTCCCTTGCTCGCTCTGACAACTCCCCCTTCAATGGTGAGTCAATGTCCTCATGACTCGATCATTCCTAGTGAAATCAAATTCCTCTTGGCCGTAAGAATGTGTCTGACACATGTCAGAGTTCGTATTCCTCCATCAAACATGTGGAACTGCACTGATCCAATCCCCTTGACGCGGTTAACCTCTCCACCTCCCATCTTGATCATGCCATCATTGCATGCCTGACATGTACTGAACTGCTCTATGGAGGAGCACACATGATCTGAACATGTCAAGTCCAGAAGCTATCTTGAATCTGCCTTCATCTCCCTAGAGCACGCTAGCAAGTCTCCCTCATAGACTGCGGTGGAATCCTCTTGGTCGGATTCAGAATCAACAACCTTCTTCTTTCCTTTCTCCTTCTCACAACTTGGACAGTCGGCTATTTGTGACCCTCCTTGTCACAATGGAAGCATCTAATTGGACCTCGTGACTTGGATCGACCTCTAAATCCTATCACCCTTGATCTTGAGAGTCTACCCTCAGTTGCTAGCACGTGACTTTCATCATTCATTGTCTCATCTGTCGACCTCCATCGAGACTCATTCATAAGCAGCAAAGCAACTTTCTTGTCCAATGTGATGGTCTCCTTGCTATAGAGTAATGTCATCATATATGATCGTAGGAAGAAGGAAGGTAAGTCAATAAGATCAGTGCCTTATCCTCCTCCTTGAAGAGGGATTCTCCTTTCGCATTCTTCTCCTCAAGTGTGAGCACGTCTGCCAGAATCTTGTTGAATTCATCCAAGTGCACTTTGAACTTTGTCCCGTCGATCATCTTTAGACCATAGAGCTTCTTCTTCGTCAATAACCGATTCGTAAAAGATTTGGACTTGTATCGTCCCTCGAGCTTCATCCAAACCTCCGTTGGATCTTCCAGTCCTATGACTTCGCGAAGAGTATTGTCTGCCAAGAACAGTTGTATTGTACTGTTCGCGAGATCCCTCATCTCCTTTTACTCTTCGTCTTTCACCTTCGTCGGTTTCTTTTATTTATCCTGGAGAGGTTTCACAAGTACTTCTCGTGTGAGTATATTCTTCACCCATTGTTGCCATAAGGTGAAGTCATTCTTCTCATTGAAGGGTTCCAAGGAGAATGATGTACTCTCGATGTAAATTTTTTGTCATCGCTTTCTTGTCGTACCTCCTTGTACAATCTCAATCGGACTCTGGATGCTCCTGATCTCAACGGTTCACCGTGACCGTTAGACCTTAACCGCCTTTGAAGAAAGAACACTTGTTGTGTTGCGTCGTCTCCTCAACACAAATATCGCTCCGATCAGCCACATGTATCTCTCATTGTCGTCGAACCAAGCTCTGATACCAATTGATGGGAACATGACCCGCCCGTATCGTCTCTTCTCGGATACCGGTTGTTGAGATACGACCTGCCTTGGATACGAAAGTGGATACACAAATGACACCACCACCACAGAAGCACGTGAAAGAAAGAAGATCAGATATAATGATGGTCGTCACCTCTCGTGACAACTAGAGAAGAAAGATCACCATAAGAAGATGAGTACAACTCTCTCTGTTCTCTCGCTTTCTTTTCTCTCTCTCTTCTCTCTCTTTCTTTCCCTTGTGGTATTCACTCTTGCTGTGGTGTTGAGATAATGCCTCCATCCTCCTCTTTATATATTTCAAATACAACCCCATAGTTCTATTCCCAATAGGACTATAAATAGCATACAACTCAATTACTATTAGGATTCGGAGTCTAATCCCATTACGATTCCCAATCCTAATATATATAACCCTAATTATAACAATCTCTCCCTTGAGTTGAATTCCATCACGATCTCTTCATGTTTTGGGTTTGCATTGGACCGTCATTGTCATCTGCAAGTCCCGTTAGCAGGATCTCACCAACTCTGTGCGATGCATCCGTCACTGGGCACCCTCGATGTGCCCCCTCTCGGACACTCTCACAACTCAGCATTGTGCCTTGGGATGCGACACCACAAATCTCTCGTGACTGGATATTGTGCCGACATCTCTGGTAAAGCGAATCGCACTCGCATCTCCCTTTTTCGTGCTTCTGCAATATATATGTCGATAACATGCTGCTCTCTCATCATATTGCTCGTCATGGGAATAACTGGAGCTCCATCACATGTACGACCCTCCCCTAGAGCTTATACACTTTGTTCAGCATCCTCGTCCCACGCATCACCATGTAGGTTCCCTTGCTCGCTCTGACAACTCCCCCTTCAATGGTGACTCGATGTCCTCATGACTCAATCATTCCCAATGAAATCAGATTCTTCTTGTTCGTAAGAATGTGTCTGACACCTGTCAGAGTTCGTATTGCTCCATCAAATATGTGGAACTGCACTGATCCAATCCCCTTGGCGCGGTTAACCTCTCTTCCTCCTATCTTGATCATACCATCATTGCATGCATGATATGTACTGAACTGCTCTATGGATGAGCACACATGATCTGAACATGTCGAGTCCAGAAGCCATCTTGAATATGCATTCATCTCCCTAGAGCACGCTAGCAAGTCTCCCTCATAGACTGCGGTGGAATCCTCTTGGTCGGATTCAGAATCAACAACCTTCTTCTTTCCCTTCTCCTTCTCACAACTTGGACAGTCGGCTATTTTGTGGCCCTCCTTGTCACAATGGAAGCATCTAATCGGACTTCGTGACTTGGATCGACCTCTAAAACCTATCACCCTTGATCTTGAGAGTCTACCCTCAGTTGCTAGCACATAACTTTCATCATTTATTATCTCATTTGTCTACCTCCATCGAGACTCATTCATAAGCAGCGAAGCAACTGTCTCGTCCAATGTGATGGTCTCCTTGCCATAGAGTAACGTCGTCAAAATATGATCGTAGGAAGAAGGAAGGGAACTCAATAAGATCAGTGCCTTATCCTCCTCCTTGAAGAGGGATTCTCCTTTCGCATTCTTTTCCTCAAGTGTGAGCACGCCTATCAGAATCTTATTGAAATCATCCAAGTGCATTTTGAACTTTGTCCCATCGATCATCTTTAGACCATAGAGCTTCTTCTTCGTCAATAACCGATTCGTAAAAGATTTGGACTTATATCGTCCCTCAAGCTTCATCCAAACCTCCGTTGGATCCTCCAGGCCTATGACTCTGCGAAGAGTATTGTCTGCCAAGAACAGTTGTATTGTACTGTTCGCGAGATCTCTCATCTCCCTCCACTCTTCGTCTTTCATCTTCTCCGGTTTAATTCTTTATCGTAAAGAGCTTTCACAAGTCCTTCTCGTGTGAGTGTATTCTTCACCCATTGTTGCCATAAGGTGAAGTCATTCTTCTCATTGAAGGGTTCCAAAGAGAATGATGCACTCTCGGTATAAAATTCGTCATCACTTTCTTATCGTACCTCCTTATACTATCTCAATCGGACTCTGGATGCTCCTGATCTCAATGGTTCACCGTGACCGTTAGAGCTTAACTGCCTCTGAAGAAAGAACACATGTTGTGTTGCGTGGTCTCCTCGACACAAATATCGCTCCGATCAGCCACGTGTATCTCTCATTGTCGTCGAACCAAGCTCTGATACCAATTGATGGGAACATGACCCGCCCATATCTTCTCTTTTCGGGTACCGATTGTTGAGATACGACCTGCCTTGGATATGAAAGTGGATACACAAATGACCACCACCACCACGGAATCACGTGAAAGAAAGAAAATCAGATATAACGATGGTCGATCACCTCTCGTGACCACCGGAGAAGAAAGATCACTATAAGAAGATGAGTACAACTCTCTCCGTTCTCTCGCTTTCTTATCTCTCTCTCTCTTCTCTCTCTTTCTTTTCCCTTGTGGTATTCACTCTTGCTGTGGTGTTGAGATAATGCCTCCATCCCCCTCTTTATGTAGTCCAAATACAACCCCATAGTCATATTCTCAATAGGACTATAAATAGAATACAACTTAATTACTATTAGAATTAGGAGTCCAATCCCATTAGGATTCCCAATCCTAAACCTGCTCCTAACAGAGATGCCCGTCTATTTCTTCGTGGGTGGAGTTTGTATATGCTCAACCTGCTAGATTATATATTGGAGACAATCATTTACGGTCAACCACCAGTGCAACAAGGTGATCCTTTAGGTCCACTTCTTTTTTCTCTTGCCTTGCATCCACTTATTCATGAGATACGAGATAATTGTAAGCTTCTTCTCCATGCTTGGTATCTGATATTGAGACTATCATCGGGGATACTTTGGTGGTAGCCAAGGTGCTTGACATTATACAACGCAAGGGTTTAGGGATGGGGCTTATGTTGAATATATAAAAAACCAAACTTTTTTTACCTTCATGTGATGGATAGAAGAACCGTAAAGGGTTGTTTCCCGTGGATATTGGGAGGTCTGTGCTGGGAATGAGGTTACTTGGAGGCGCAGTGAGTAGGGGCAAAGACTTTGTTAATGACTCGACTATGATGAGGACCACCAAAGCTGTTCACTTAATGCATTTACTCCCTCAATTGGATGATCCACAAAGTGGGTTTCTTTTATTATGATCTTGTATGGACACTGCCAAGCTCATATTTGGCTTAAGGACATGTCAACCTGCATACATTGAACGAGCTCCTACGTGGTTTGACAAAGGGCTTCACAGAGCTATTGATGATATTGTGTTTTGTGGATGTCCTTTATTTGGCGACCTTCAATGACGGGTGACATCCACTACCCATTAAACTTGGTGGTTTCGATTATCATTCGGCTCTTGAAGCTTCCTCGTATGCCTTCGTGACCTCTAGAGCTCAATCGTGGGTGCTCTAGGATCACTTTTTACGAGATAGTGGGATACATGGTATGGATCTGACTTTCTATATGCTTTGGTGGGCCTATGTACCACACTATCATCTCTCGATCTTACATGTTTTGCTAACAAGGATACCGTCCCCCTAAAGCCCATAATGCTTCGATGAGTTCTCTTTTTAGGAAATCTATGAAAATTAAGTTTGACATGATTGTTAGGTAAAAAGCAATTTTTCGTTGTTTACAGGCTGACCATGCTCAAGACTTCATTCTTGCTATTCATATTGAGGCCCTTGTGATGCATACGTCACCTACTGAGCATCGTACTATCCTCAAGTATTGTCTTAGATTCCTCTTTTTCCAGCTGATGAGCCTTGCCCAATATGCCACAAATCATGCTTGGACGCTTTTGGAGAGCATGCAGTTCATTGCCGTGAAATCTTAGATTTTAAATATAGACATAATTTTGTAAGGGATGTCTTTTATAATGTACTCAGACATGCTGGAGTTGCTTCAAAGAAAGAAGCACCTGTGAATTTTTTGCCGGATCCACAAGAGGGGAGATCGACACTCAGACCAGCATATGTTTTAATATTTGGACGGGCTGGAGGGAAGCATGCATGTGTTGATTTGATTGGAGTTTCTCTATTGGTGAGTCCGACAAGGAGTGATTTTATTGCGGGATACGCTGCACAGAAAGCGACCTCATCTAAAGTTGTTAAGCATGAGAAGGCTTGTATTGACAATCATCATATATTCATTCATTTTGGTTTTGACACGTTCGAATTATTGGGTACTAAAGCAATATGACTCTTGGGTCCAAAAAATTATACATAACAATGTTATGGTTCTCAAATCTATAAATGTTGTATTTCGAAAAATTAAATTTGCTATCAAAAGAGATTAGCGAGAGAGTTGGTTGTCCGTCTCCTGTTACTCTCATTGTAATAGTTGAGGTTATCACATTATTTTTAGTTTCTCTAGTTTCTCTACGCGTCTCTTCTCCTGCCGCTGTCCATCAGTCAACCACCCCCTTTCGATCTCGACCTCCATATAATTCTCATCGCTGTTTGACGCTTCTTCCTCCGTCCGTCTTCCCTCGCTCTCGCACCCAAACGAAATTCGTAGGGTTCACGTGGTAGCGGAAGCATGGCGGGCGGTGACGGCGTGAAGTGGGACGGATTGCTCAAGTGGAGCCTTGCACATTCCGATGGAACTCGCCCTACCCGTGTCCTCAGGTTCTCCCCCACCTCGATTCCGCTATTTTCTCTGCATATTTTGCTCCAAAACCTAATTTTGCTGGATTATGGGTTCTTCTAGTGAACCCTAAGGCTGCGATTTCGTCTACTAAGAACAAAGACTTGCAGACAAATCTTGGCAACAATACCCACTTTCTACGTTCACTTTTGCTGTCAGTGATATGACACAGTTACTTTGCTAATTCTAACTGCTAATTTGATTGTCACCGTCAGTGAGGAGGATAGGAAATGGTTCATGGAAGCAATGCAGGCACAAACCATTGATGTTGTCAAGCGGATGAAAGAGATAAGTTTGGTTATGCAGACTCCAGAGGATGTTTTGGAAGCCCAGGGTGTTACACCTGATGATCTGGAAGGTAATCTTTTTAGGGACTTTGGTCTTGTATCGTAATCTTTGATAGTAACGAAGGAGGTCCTATAGTTTAATTTTACTATTGCTGAAAGTGGATGCCCTTTGTGTGTAGACCGATTACTGGACTTTGACCCTCTTGCTACTTATGTGCCACGGAGGGTGTTATCTAATTTCATTTGATTCTCAGAGCACAAAGGTCATGTTTACCATGATACCATGATTTAACCTGTGAAAAACTTTGCGTGATACTGATGAATAATGTGGTTGTTTTCTCATTGCCTCAATCAAATACTAATCGAGCCCATGCTTTACAGATATATAGTGTCTGATAGTTTTTATCTTAGATATGTTAGATGATACTTCCACATGTTTATTCCTCCCTTCTACTGAAAATAGTGTTGAGTTTAGCCTCTTATGTTTCGTTTTGAAATCAAAGCATCAGCTAATCTTTCCATGAACTGGTTGTTTGGTTGATTACTTGATTTAGAGGCAGTCTAGGTGTGTCTCATTTGAAGTTCACGCACTTAATTCTATCAAAGTTAAAATGTCTGCGAGTATCCTTGAAATTAGTTTGGTCCTCAAGACTTGATGTATGGATTGAAATTGTGTTCCTTTTATGCAGGCATGTTGGAGGAGTTGAATGAACATGTGGAATCGATTGACATGGCAAATGGTAATCAGCTCTACTGTTTATTTTTGTTTAATTTTTACAGTTCACTTATTGTTTCAGATGTACTTGGCTTGAATGGATTATGATAATCAAGTGAGGATTTCGTTGTATTTTTTCCTTATTTAAATCTAACCAGATGCATTTATAACTATATACAATATCTTTTTTTATTTGTATCTGCTTTTCTCTGCATGTTACTTCAACAAGCAATATCAAATGTGATGGTTTACACCTTCAACCTATAGCATCATCAGATTTATTTCTAAATGCTCACACCAATGATAATGTTTGGTAATAAGCTGTATGCATTGAATGATGAGCCTGGTGTATTCCTGATTTTATTTGCGTTGCAAGGAAAAATATCCAACATAACTATTTTATCCTGAAGTAGGTTATAGAACAAAATCTCACACCACTTATTCCATAGTTAGCCTCGAAGAGAAGGGTAAACGTGGCCAGATGTTTCCGTAGAATTATCTCGTTTACCCTCCATCCATGTTGTCAACCCCAATTCTTCTTCTCTCTTTCATGGCTATGCATGCTCTTTCCTCGCGCATCTTGGCACATTCTCTTCCATAGTTTGTAATCCATGCATATTCATTTCTTTTCTCTATTTTCTTCCCAACTCCATTTTTTAGAAAGGCTCAATTGACCAAACGATATAAATGCATATAAATACATTCTATATCAATCTTCCGCATGTTATAAAAGGTAAATTTTTAATTATGATCACCTTCTATCTCAACTTCATTTTGAAGGAAGATATTCAAGAACTGTTTCTACTCTAAGAACAAGCATAAATTGTAAATTTTTCATTCTTATTTTATTGCTCTTTTTTACATTTATTTTAGTGAAATGTACCATCAATCGTAATGAAAATCACGTACTTACATCAAAACTCAAAGCCACCTACCTGTCCCCATTACTCGAAGTCACTATATATTCCCCGCGACTATATTATTATTTCACCTTTCATGCCTCAACGTCCATAACTTTGTTTTACTCTATTGAAAGCTAACCAAGGTAGGTGATATTGGTCTCTGTATCGGTATCGGCGACTTGTCGATACGATATATCATCGATATGTCGATGATATCTCGACACCATATCGCCCAAATCAGCCAGATTTTGTGAAGGAAATGGCCTTGGAAGTGCAAATATCGGCTATATCGGCCACCTGTCAATACAGATATATCGTCGATATACTGAGATATGGCTTACCCTGAAGCTAAATACCATACATAACGTAGTTGTTGTTTGTCTTTGGAACTATGCCATCAGGTGTAATTCCTTATCCCAACTTCATCATATTTATGCCTGTTTTGTCACCTTTTTTATCTACATAGCCATCACCGTGGACCCAATTGCCACCCATTACCACTATTTAGACTAGTTGGTACCGATTCAACTACCATTGGAGTCATCATGACCATCATTGGAGTTGTCATGGGTGTCCTTGACATCATCATGAGTTAGGTGGTGTGCTGGTGTCTTAACACCATTGCTACTACTGCAAATAATGTCACCACCATCAAGTTTTACTTTTATCATGGCTAGCACTCACTTAACATGAACCTATTTTTTTGTAACACGCTACACCTTCGCTGGTATTGCCTTTGGATATTGCTTTAAGCATGATGCCATGCATTGCCATGACCATCCTCACCTTCTATGTACTTCCTTGTTATCAGCTTATCGTAATGCTCACTGTAAAGGAAGTCTCCTTTTAGTAGGAGGCAATTGCCAATGAGTTCCTCCCTTTTGAAGTAGATTAGAGGATCTTTGATTTTTCTTTTATAAAAGAGGATAGTCTCATGATTTTTCCTTTATCACCCCAAGGCAAACATGCGATGGAGCATGGGGTGGGAGAGGGGCATGTAGAGAAAGAGGCTGGTCCTCAGGGCAATCCCAATGGTTGTCTTGTCGAGCGGAGCAAAGAGTGAAGGGAAAGAGAAGACCACTGTATCCGAGGGTGGTTGTGATGATGAGGATCTCTAATGGTGATGAGTAGAGGTCGCACGTGATGTCCCTGTTGGCATGGATCCTTTGATGGAGCAGGAGCATGGATGTGGACAATCGCTAAGGTGAAGATGTCAACAAAACCCGAGGAATGCCCATGATGTCACCATGGTGCTTTAGTTGTGGGGTATAGGACCACCTTTAATGGTCTTGTCTGGCGGAAGCTTCGCTCTACTTTTGGTGTGGCCAACCCGGTCATCGTCGGTGAGAGTGCCCACATGCGTGGATCCTGAGAGAAGAAGGGTGATAAAACAAAGATACCTACGCCAATTGTAAAGTTCACAAGGTTGATGAGTTAGCTTGCCAAGCAAGAAGGTGGAATGCAATCGATCGATGGCATGGTGATTGGTGAAGGCCATGTTAAGGAGGTGAGGCGAATCAGTAAGCGAGTGGGTTAGGTCAAATTGAATGACATACTTGTGGATGTGATTTGGCTGAACGACACCATGTTTTGCATTCGTGGTCTCTCCTATGAAGGGGTTTTGAAAATTGTTGGTCGAGCTTTGGTATATGTGTTGAGGATAGTGAAATGGTGTTACTCGAGAACGCTTGATGGGTCTTTGAGATGGTAAGATGAAGGGGGAAGGTTGTTAGGGGTTTGTTACATGAAGAAATTGCTTGCACATATGGGTATTTTTGTGGTCGTGATGAGCTTGTGCATGAGAGTTGGTGAGGAATTAAGGATGATGTTATTGATCGAAGGTGAAGCATGAAGTCACATATCTATCTAGAGTTGTAGTTGGATCGAAGCTCTGTGTTAATGTAGTTGAAAGTGGCCGTTGATAATGTCAGCGACTGGGATGAGGTGGAGGCGACGTCGGCCACAAATATCGTGGCATAGTCATAAAGAAGGATGTTATGCTGAATTAGGAGGTGATTGTGGTGATGGATCCTAATATGATTTCCATAAAGAATCCAAAGTGTTTGGCCGACATGGGGTTTTTAAACTGTAATTGCCTTGGATCGTAGAGAAGGCTATGTTGCGGGGGCCTCAAAACATTGGTTCTTTTTTAGACTAGATGAAGAAGGTTATCGAGCATGTATTATAGACTTTTAGTACCTGCATCTGACGGTTCGAATCCTTTTACTCCATCTTCAATATTTTTCATAGACATGAGATAGAAGGTGAGTTCAGAGATAGGATTAGAAGATTGCTTTTTAAGTCATATATTACCCACCAAATCAAAGGAATGGTCGGTAAGTCTGTCTAATTCTTCAGAAAAGATTAGTTAAAATCCCCTAATTGTTTTCATGAGACCAACCTTGAGAGACTATAAATACTTCGTAGTCTCATCAATTAACACATTATCATCAACAAACAACATATATACCAAGACATCTCATCCTAATTGTGACCAGTTAACTCGTCCATATTAAAGTAAAAAGGAGTGGACTCAAAGCTGAACTTTGATTCAAAGCAATGTTGATGTCAAAATAGTAAGCCTTCCCAGACTAGGTACTTACACAAGATGGAGCCCCATCATACATATCCTTTATAAGGTTAATGTATTGGATATGTACTTGTCTCTTCTCCAAAACTCTCTGTAATATATCTTAGGGGATTGAATCATAAACCTTCTCGAAATCAAGAAAAATCTTATAGAGGTTCTTCCTTTCATCTCTATAAATGTTCATTGTTCTACTTAACAAGTGGATAACTTCAATAGTTGAGAGACTTGGTATGAATCCGAATTGATTTTTTGTTACTTCAGAAACTTACCTCAACCTCTTTTAATTTATGCTTTCTCAAATTTTCATAGTATGAATCATCAGTTTAATATCTCCTTTATAATTATTATAAAGAGGCACTACAACGTTTATTCTCCATTCTTCAGGCATTTTCTTGCGTCACCAAATAACATTGAATAAATTTATGAGACAAGTCAAACCATGTTTCCCTACAACTCTACGTATTTTTGTAGGAATGCCATGAAGTTATACATATTTCCCTGGTTTCATAACCTTCAAAGCCTCTTCTACTTCCTTCCATTGTACTCATATATAGCTTACACGACTCAGGTAACTTTCAGTACTAGCTAGATCTCCCAAAATGATCTCTTTCTTCCCTTCCCATCCCAATGAAAAGCTTATTTAAATACTGTTTCTGATTTCTTCCAACGGAGGAAGATGTGTGCAGGGCGGTTTGGGATCTGAATGTGGATGGGGCTCCTGACCCGGATGGCTTCTATATATCCTTTTATCGGGAGTTCTGGGACCTGCTGAAGGACGACATTTTGGAGGTTCTGAATGAATTCAGGGGTGACAACAGGGGCTTTGAGAAAGTTAACAAGACCTTGATATTTTTGTTGCCGAAGAAAGAGACTCCAGTAAGGGTTGGAGATTACAGGCCTATTTCTATTTCTAATGGCATTTATCTCATTGTCGCCAAGGTGCTGGCAAGCAGACTTAGAGCTGTCTTGTCCTCCGTGGTCTTACCGGTACAATCTGGGTTCATTCTTGGACGTTGTATGACGGTTGACAGGGGGTGCGGGTGGCGGAGGTGGCCGACTCCGGGTCGTGGGCTCCGAGGTTCTTTGCAGTTCTACCGGATCAGAGGTCGGACGAATTTTGCGGTTATTGTCAGA
The DNA here is from genome assembly GCA_037367405.1 of Ottelia alismoides. NCBI lineage: Eukaryota > Viridiplantae > Streptophyta > Magnoliopsida > Alismatales > Hydrocharitaceae > Ottelia > Ottelia alismoides. The sequence continues at coordinate 425,401 of JAZKJV010000169.1, forward strand.
GATTCCCCCTGTCGGGGAGATATCGGGCGAGCCATATCATTTTGAGTGGGCAGATGGTAAGTTCTCTATAAAGATTGCATATCGGAAGCTGAGTAATGGTATGCTGGAGCGCGACGAAGATCTATGTGCTGACTTGAAGGTGATTTGGGCGGTTAAGATTCTTACTCGGGTTAAGGTCTTCCTTTGGTGTCTAAGAAGAGACCGTCTTTGTGACAAAGTGAGAAGGAGCAGACTGCTGAGTGTGACGGATTTGAAGTGTGACAGATGCGAAGATGGCGTGGAGGATGCAGACCACATTTTCTTCGGCTGCAGGTCTTCGCCAAATGTGTGGGATTCTTTGGGTCTTTCGTGGGTTCGGACATCCGGTGCGGAACAGTGTTGGAGATCTATTCGTGCGGTGGGACTTGGGTTCTCCGGTGATGTCTCAAAGCACTTTGCCGCGCTCTGGGCTATTTGGCTTGGCAGGAATGATACCACCTTCTAGGGGCAGCGGTTTTACTTTGAAAATGTACTTGCGCACTGTAATGCTTTGTACAATTTCTGGATATCTAACTGATATACCTTCTCGTTAATTAATGAATACTCTGGTGTGGTGACTCCCGCCTTGGGAGGGCTCCCCCCTTTTCCTATTCAAAAAAAAATTATGCATAAAAAGTAGGGAAAAGTATATTGTTGGAAGAAGAGAATGAATTATTTATTCTAGAGAATCCTAGGCTCTCTTATATAGAGAAGGCCTATAGGTAAAGTACATAAGATGGTTACAAGAAAAAAATATCAGAAAGGGAACATAGAACATAGAAATATCACTACACTCCCCTCAAGATGGAGCATAGATGTCAATCATGCTTAGCTTGGAAGGACACTTACTGGAATGGCCTCTGAGCAATGGCTTGGTAAAAATGTCGACATTCTGCTCTCCTGAACTGACTTGGGAATTAGAAATCAAGCTCATTTGAATCATATCTCTAGTATAGTGGCAGCCTACCTCAATATGCTTTGTTCTTTCATGGAATGCATGGTTATTGATAATGAATAGCGCTGCTTGATTATCACATTGTAACTGCATGTGTAGATGTACACAAGGTTTTAAATCTTGATTTCGTTTTCCTTTCGAGATGGTGAAAAAATGAAATAATTTCGAAATTTCGTTGAAATTTCATCAATTTCAGCCAAATCAGGCCTAGATTTATGAAGGAAGGGTATATATCGATATTTCGATTTTGATAGGGTGTCAAATCGAAATTTCGTCGAAATTTCACGAAATTTGAAACCATGTATGTACATCTATATGCAAATCTTCTAACACAACTCGAACCCGCATCATCTCTGTGCTTGCTTGTGGCATGGCCCTATACTTAGATTCTACACTAGATCTAACCACCACTGTTTGTTTCTTGCTTTTCTAAGAAACTAAAGAACTATCAACAAATACTGCAAAACCTGAAGAAGACTTCCGATCCTTAGGGCATCCTGCATAGTCTGCATCGGCACATGCAGAAACAGAAAGATTTGTTTCTTTCCTGAATAGTAATCCTGCACTTGGAGAAGACTTTAGATATCTCAGTATCATGTATATGGCATCCATATGTACTTGTCTGGGCTATTCCATGCAAAAGAGATATCAGGTCTAGTGATACTAATATAGAGCAGCTTTCCCACTATCTCACTATATCTTCTCTTGTCAACCTCATCTGTATCATCATCATATAACTTCATTCTGGGATTCATAGGAGTAGTCGAGGGACGACACCCTATGGAAGGACCCAAAGGAAGTACATTACAGACATGCTTGTTGAGACGGGCATGATTGGGTGTCGTCCCTCGACTGCTCCTATGGATCTCAGCATGAAATTATATGATGATGATGATACATATGAGGTTGACAGGAGAACATATATGGAGATGGTGGGAAAGCATCTCTATATTAATATCACTAGACCTGATATCTCTTTTGCAGTGAGTCGGGTGAGTCAGTTCATTGAACAACCCAACCAAGTACATATGGATGCCATATACATGATATTGAGATATCTAAAGTCTTCTCCAGGTGCAGGATTACTATTCAGGAAAGAAACAAATCTTTCTGTTTCTGCATGTGTTGTGCAAACTATGCAGGATGCCCTAAGGATCAGAAGTCTTCTTCAGGTTTTGCAGTGTTTGTTGGTAGAGTTTCTTAGAAAAGCAAGAAACAAACAGTGGTGGCTAGATCTAGTGCAGAATCTAAGTATAGGGCCATGCCACAAGCAAGCATAGAGATGATGCGGGTTCGAGTTATGTTAGAAGATTTGCATATAGATGTACATCCATGGTTTCAAATTTCTCGAAATTTCAGCGAAATTTCGATTTCGACACCCTATCAAAATCGAAATATTGATATATACCCTTCCTTCGTAAATCCAGGCCTATTTTGGTTGAAATTTCGATGAAATTTCGAAATTATTTCATTTTTTCACCATATCGAAACGAAATCGAAATCAAGATTTAAAACCTTGTGTACATCTACCCATGCAGTTACAATGTGATAATCAAGCAGCACTATTCATTGTTAATAATCATGCATTCCATGAAAGAACAAAGCATATTGACGTAGGCTGCCACTTTACTAGAGATATGATTCAAAAGAGCTTGAATTCTACTTTCCATGTCAGTTCAGGAGAGCAGACTGTCGACATTTTTGCCAAGCTATTTCTCAGAGGGTCATTCCAGTAAGTGTTCTTCCAAGCCGAGCATGATTGACATCTATGCTCCATCTTGAGGGGAGTGTAGAGATATTTCCAGTGTTGCAGAAGACAGTATTCGGTATTCAGTCGGAGGGGTCACTGAATAGAGAATAATCGGTATTCGGGCGACTATTCGGAATTATTCGGTTTTGTATTTTTTAATATAAAAATTATTTATAATACATATATTCTTATATTTTTATACATATATGGTCATTATTTAACATGAATCCAAGATAAAAGTACCAATCAATATAATAGACATATAGAATTGGACATTTGTGACGATACCGTGGTAAAATGTAACCCGTAAAAATTGAAAATTGGAAATAAAAAAATAAAAATATGAAGAGTCAAACTCCAGTCGGCCTCATAGTCGGGCCAGTCGGCCGACTATTCGGTCGGACCGACTATTGCCCGACTGGAAGTCTGTTCAGTCGGGTACCCCACCACACCGCATATTCGGACCGACTATTCGGGATAGTCGGCCGACTACTGCAACACTGGATATTTCTATGTTCTATGTTCCCTTTCTGCTATTTTTATTTTTTTGTATCCATCTTATGCACTTTACCTATAGGCCTTCTCTATATAAGAGAGCCCAAGGTTCTTTGGAATAAACAATTCATTCTCTTCTTCCAACAATATACTTTTCCCTACTTCTTATGCATAATATACTTTGCTTATTTATAACGTTAAACACCAATAATTAAACCATTGTATCTCAAGTCCTTGCTTATGGCTTATCATTAAATCATGCAATATACTTTATTACCCTGACACGTGATAGAAAGAGTTGCATCAACATTCAGAAATCTCAAGAGCTACATATCAAGCACCAATAATACTAAACCATTGTATCTCAAGTCCATGTTTATGGCCTATCATTAAATCATGCAATATACTTTATTACTCCTATACATGATAAAAAGAGTTCCAGCAACATTCTGAAATCTCGAGATCTACAGATCAAGATAATAAAATATAAACACCGCACCCCTAGAGATAGTTGCATGCTAAAGAGTTGTAGCAAACATTCAAAAATCTCGAGAGCTACAGATTAAGATATCAAAAAATTTTGCAGAGAAATAACAGAAACTAAATATGGTAACTTCTCCCTGGAAGAAATTCCGAGAGCTAATGACCAAGATACAAAAAACTTCAAACTTCAGAAGAGAAATAATGGAAAAAATATGGTATCTTCTTTCTTTTTAAAGTATGGAATTATGTATTTTAATATAATAAAAATGTACTAAGCCTTCTCCCACTATAAGTAGGGTCGGCTACATGGATTCTTGCTCAAATCCACGTTGAAAGATTCGACTATTTTTTACGTTGGTCGTCGACTACCTAACACAACCACTGCAAGAGTGGGATTTGAACCGTGGTCTTTTGTGTGGTAGACACACTGTATTACCACTAAACCATTAAGTGGGTACGTATTTTAATATAATAAAAAATAAATATTACGAGAAACTATCCCATCAACTATTCTTAAACTAAGGCTCTTAAGGAAGGAGAATGCTTTAAAGAGGATCCAATGCTTGTATATAATTTCCAGTTAAATTCCTTAGACTCAAGTTTTCTATTTTAAGGTTTATGAAGCGAGTAAGGTGGAATTTTGTTGCCACATACTCAACTTAGGTGATAATAGCTTGAATGCATGGTTAAGTGGTTAGGTGCGAGCCTCGACATGTTTTTGAGGCAAAAATGCCTTGAAGTTGTATTCTCAATCCGCAATAGTGAGGTGTAAGCCTCACACTCTCAGTTGGTCAAGGTGATGAGGTGGAACTAGGGATGGACACTGGGTTGGGTTGGCTCGACCCGACCAATGAATGCGCTCCACGGGTCTGGCCTGAACCTGGGCCGATTAATAATGGGTCAGGCTTGGGCCGAAAATCTAGCCCATTAAATAAATGGGTCGGCCTTGTGCCCCTCCGCAATTTCAACTCATGAGCCTACCAACCCAACCTAAATGAGGATGCAATAAGATGGGCCGTAACGTGTTCCCATACAATAATATTTTAGTTCTATATATCGGCCAATCTCTAATACATATGTGCACATAATGTACACATGCACGACTCTTGTTATATATTTCTCCCTCATCTTCATTACTAATAAAAAATGATGAAGCCTTCTCTCAATTCAAGTATGGTCGGCTACATGGATTTTCACTCGAATCTATACAGAAAGATCCGGCTATTTTTACAATGGTTGTCAGCTACCTAAGGCAACCCCCAACAAGGAGAGATTTGAACCATGCTCTTTTTGGATGGTAGGCACACTGCACTATCTTCATTGCTAATATGTTTTTTATTTATTGATACAGAATTTTAACATCAAACAAGTTGTTCCCTTCCCTTCAAATTGAATCCATATGTGTGGGTTGGAACCTGCAAAAAGAGCTACTATGATGGTAACCAATTTTTGTTGGTTGCTTAGATATGTTTATGTTCATACTTTTCAGGACACGTTTTTTAATGTGTTTGACCTCAAAAAAATATTTTTTAATGTGTCTGTGCTTTCTAATATATGTATGCATTTGCCTGGTATATTTGTTTGTGTTGCTTATATTCCTGTACTTGCATGTTGTGCATGCATTCATCTTGCAAATTCAACTATCCGTTCGTGTTAACGTTGACTGTTTCGATTTGTGAGCCATATTATTCATGTCGGTTGGAGGCTTCCTTAAAAAATGTAGGTTTGATATTTTGCAAGCTTCATTTATTAATTCTACTAAGTTTGGCTCACGCACATTGCACGTTCTATTTCAGATCTTAATGCTGTTGGTGGTTTAGTTCCTTTGCTGGGATACTTGAAAAATTCCAAGCCTCGCATCCGTGCAAAGGCCTCAGATGTAGTAACCACAATCGTACAAAACAATCCAAAGAGCCAACAGCTCGTCATGGAAGCGAATGGGATGGAGCCCCTGATGTCAAACTTTATTTCTGACTCTGAAATCTCTGTCCGTGCAAAAGCATTAGGTGCCATCTCCTGTAAGTATATATCTTTGTGGTGATCATTATGCTAAAATTCCGTTCGATTTGAGTAGTAGCAGAAATTGTGCCATATAATTTAACAAGCAACTGCTATACATTTTGGTCTTAATACTCGATCTTATTGGTTGTAACTTGGTAGTGACTTGGATGATAACATTTTTTGTTTATCCAGTTATATTGTTGACTTGATTTTGATATTTGACACTGCCAGCATTAATCCAGCACAACAAACCGGGCATCACTGCATTTAAATTGGCAAATGGTTATGCTGCTTTGAAGGATGCTCTGGTGTCGGATAATATCAGATTCCAGAGGTTTGCCTCTCTTTTGCTTTTGAAAAGAATTCTCTCCATGTCTTCTACTCGCATGAATAAAACCTTTCCAGGTCAAAATTGTGTTGCCTTAACAGTCAGCTCTCTCTTCCAAATGATGTACACATGGTTTTATAGAGTTTGTGGTACAATTATGTCCGGAATCTAAGATAGGTTAAAACAATAGCAAGGGGAATAGACACTGCATTCCCCACAAAAGCGCCTATCCCATTTGTTTTCTGCCATCTAATAAAGTAAACCATAGTGTGGAGAGAAAACAATGAGTTTTATTCATGAGGCACACAGGTTGTGTTATATAGAGGAGAAGCTCGTTGGGAAAATTACATGATGCAGACATAAAGAAAAGAAACTACATAGAATGAATAAAATATAACTAATATCTCAACACTCCCCCTCCGCCCCTCGGAGGCCGCCACCTGGCCTCCTCCCCCCTCCCTCCCCTCAGTGCCTACCACCGGGCCTCCTCCCCCCTCCCCTCGGAGGCTGCCACCGGGCCTCCTCCCCTCTCAAGGTGGAATGTAGAAATCAATCATGCTCATGGCCTCAAATTTCAGCGAAATTCGGTTGAATTTCTGTCGAATATCGATATGCAGTCGAAATCAAAATTCGACCGAAATGACCGAAATATGGGTGTCCTAGTACAAAAAATGATCGAAATGACCGAAATTTCGATCGAATTTTCACCGAAATTCGACCGAAATTCCGTTTCGGTCGGTCACCGAAATGGTGACCGAAACCTACATTTAGGGACTTGATCATACTAAGCTTGGAACGTCTCTAGAATAACCCTTTAGCTTGGGTCTTGGTGAACACGTCTGCTGTCTGTTCTCCTGAACTGACATGAGAGGTGGAGATGAAACCTTTCTGAATCATGTCTCGAGTGTAGTGACAGTCTACCTACCTCGGTATACTTTGTCCTCTCATGGAAGGCTGGGCTATTGGCAGTTAAAAGAGCAGCTTGATTGTCGCATTGGAGGTGCATGGGAAGAGGAACCTCATCAACGATGTTGGTCAGAATGAATCTGACCCACATCATCTCTGTATTCCCATGTGCCATGGCTCTGTACTCTGATTCTGCACTAGATCTAGTGACCACTGTCTATTTCTTTCTCTCCATGACACCAACCTATGAGCACTGCAAAGCCAGAGGTAAACTTCCTATCTGTGGGACATCCTTCACGCAAGTTGTGATGACAATGGATGTACCTCTGCTAAATAAATGATCAGTACTAGGGGAGGTTTTTTGATACCTCAGAATCATATGGACTGCATCCATATGGCTGCAAAGTTGATGGTCACGTATAGGAGCTTCCAAACGAGCTCCATGCAATTCCTCTTGTCTACCTCCTCTGTGTCATCATCATACAACTTCATACTCGGGTCCATGAGAATAGTGACCAACTTGCAGTATGTCATGCACGTCTCAGAGAGAAAATCTGTAACGTACTTCCTCTGGGTCATCACAAGACCTTGTTGGTTCTTGGCAAACTCAAGTCCAAAGAAGTAAAGAAGACTGCCAAGATTTTGATTACAAACTACTGACTAAAGAAATCCTTAGCTGACTGAATGCCCTGTACATCATCCTTTGTAATAATAATATCATCCATGGCCTCAAATTTCAGCGAAATTCGGTCGAATTTCTGTCGAATATCGACATCCAGTTGAAATCGAAATTCGACCGAAATGACCGAAATATGGTGGTCCTAGTACAAAAAATGACCGAAATGACCGAAATTCCACCGAAATTCCATCGAAATTCTGTTATGGTCAATACCGAAATGGTGACCGAAACCGACATTTAAGGCCTTGATATCATCAACATAGACTAGTATAACAATTGTACTTCCCTGAGACCTTTGAACAAATAGTGAACGATATGCTATTGATTTCATGAACCCATGCTGCTCTATCATGTTTGAGAGCTTCTGAAACAATGCTCTTGGACCCTGCTTAATGCTACAGATAGCCATATGAAGTCTACAAATCATATGACACTCCCCCTCATCAGCGAACCCTAGCGATGACTGCATGTATTCCTCCTGCATGCCATCGTATAGAAAAGCATTCTTCACATTAAGCTGATATAGGGGCAATCTCGTGTCATTGCAATAGAGAGAAGGATCCGTAATGTAGAATGCCGGATCATTGGAGAGAAAGTATTTTGATAGTCCATGTCATATGTTTGGGTGAACCCCACGAGCTGCAAGCCATACCTTGTAGTGATCAATGTTGCCATCTACTCATGGTTTTACGGTGGACACCCACTTGCATCTCATGACAGATGCTCCTGTAGGAGCTGTAACAATGCTCCACGTGCCACATGTCTATAACACAACCATTTCCTCCTCCATGGCAAGACGCCAATGACTATCTTATATCGCATCCTGATATGTTAGTGGTATCTCCATGACTTACAACCCCATGACAAACTTCCTGAAATCCTTGAAGAGTCATCCCAAAGAAAGATGGCATGCAAGAGGATAAGTAGCACAAGTATGTCTCTGTTTCCACAGAGGAATAAGCACATCAAGATCACCTTCTTCCTCCTCAACCTATAAATTACCCTCCTGAGAGGGCACCTACTCATCCTGTAAAGTAACCTGTTGCATGGACAAATCACTAGTGTCATCGGTAACGTGCCCAATACATACTAGGGGCGTGCTGGATGATTAGGAAGGCCCGTGAGCAAGGGGAACCGTAGGAAGCTTGCGAACATAGAAACGTGGCAACGCTTGTACCAAGATAGTGGATGATGGTGTAGGAATAACCACATGAGCAAGTAGTGGTGGTGTTGCCGTAGGAGGATGCACATATACCTCTTCGCTTAAGTCACCGAGTCAACCAATTCGACCTATATGAGAGAATTACAAAACATACGTAAAGAAGGTGACATCCACACTAATATAGAACTTTCGTCGAACCGAATCAAAGCAATGGTGCTCCTTTTGGGTACGAGAGTAGCCTATAAAGACATACTTGACATCTCTATGGGAGAGGTTGTCATGATGAGGCGTTAGATGGTGAACAAAGGCCATAGAGCCAAACACTCGTGGTGTAAGAGAGAACATGTCATTCTCAAAAAACACATCGAGAAAGGAACCTTCTCTCCAAAGACAGAAGATGGCATACGGTTCACCAAATAGCAAACAATGAGAACCGTATCACCTAAGAAAGAATGAGGAGCTCGACTCTGGATCGAAAGTGTCTTGGTAACATCAAGTAAGTGACAGTGTTTGTGTTCTGCAACATTGTTCTGCTGAGAAGTGTAAGCACACGAGGTCTGGTGTATGATGCAAAGAGATCTGATGAACTTAGAAAGCTGTAATGTGCATAATTCTAAGGCATTGTCAGAGTGGATAAACTTAATAGTAGCATAGAAAATATTCTTTATTTCAAGATTGGAAGATTTAATGATAGACCGACTTATTTTTCAAAAGAACAATCCAAAATAGTCTAGAATAATCATCTACAGATACAAGATAAAACATGTCTCCGGTGATTAGGAACACGTCTGGGACCCCAAATGTCAAAATGGACAAGCTCAAATAAGTGACTCAACTTCAACGGTCAGGAAAGGAAGAGCGGTGATGCTTCCCAAATTGGCAAGCTTGTTCGCAAGGTAGAATGTGTGGGGATTTGTGTGAGGATATGGCACAACTTTTGTAGAGGAAGGTGACCAAAATGAAGGTGCCACTAGTATGGTGAGACTGATCCAGTAGGAACAGTAGAGACTCCAGCACATGGAGACTGGATCAGTATGTAGAGTCCCTCTGCTCATGAGCACACCGAATCACCTTTCCCGTGAATATGTCCTGAAACACAAGAGAAGAGGGGTCAGAAATGGCACACCAATGCACATCCTTAGTGATCCGACTAATAAAAAGTAAAGTCATGAAAATCCGGTGCAATAACAAATGAACATCCCCTTGTCCCATATTAGGTAAATGAACCACGTTCGCAATAACGATCGATCTACCATGGGTTATAGATCTGTATGAATTGAATTGTGCTCTGTTGCCACACAGATAGTGGGAAGCACTAGAGTTCATGACCCACTTTGTCATATCTGCCCTACTACAAATGGTAAAAGCATACATTATACCTGAGGAGCTCAATGAAGATCTGGCAGATGATGCAACATCTGGGGAACTTGTGGTGGTGTCGACAGTAGGAGTCATTACCTCCCTTAGACAGGAGACAATGCCATCAATACGCGAATATGTAAAAGGAGCTAAACTGTCACGAGGTTTAACCTGCTCAACCACACAAGCAGAAGCGAGATATGCATGCTTTTGATAGCATGTATCCTATGAATGATCAAGAAAATGACAATAGGTACATGAGCCACGTTGATGCCCTCCTATGCCACATGGACCACACCATCTGAACTGAGTAGAGCCTCCTCTATCACGAGATGTGATCATCGTTGAGGAGGTTTGCATGGTAACATGAGGTGAGATGGTGATCCCGCTTAGGCGACTGACTATATGCCCCTTCCATGGGCAGTATAACTGCATCGGTAAGAAGCTGTGTGTGTGCTACCTCGTACCCAAGGTCTAGAGCAGCCAAAAAAACTCCAATCATCGTAGAGTTTCTGTACGCTATTTGCTTCTCAGTAGATGTGGTTATGGGTATGAAGTTGTGAATAGGGATGAAAACAAATACAAATATATTTGTATCCGTTCGTATTCGTATTCATCAACTATAGGATATGCATGTCATTTTCTTGTATATGGCAAATACGAATGAAACACAAATGCAAATGTTCAACATTCGCCAAATATGAATACAAATACTAATATAATATCGTCAATTTTGACGAATACGAATACAAATGTTCATATTTTAAAGGATAAGAACAATTCATTTTTGAAGGATACGATTATGGATACAAATATGTATATGAATGTGAATACGAATGTTCAAATTAAGGATGATACCGATATTTACATGGTGCACAAAGAAGTAAGTTGGTAAGCTTTTTTGTTATTTAGTTATATCTTCACATTTTTTTATTATTTACTTATTTATACACATATTCATTATTAAAATATCTAATATATTGTTTATATATTGGAAAATTGTTATGAACCTAAAATGCTTATAGCTTTTAAGTAAATTTGGACATGTATAGTATTCATGTATTGATTCGTATTCGTTTGTCAATATCCGTATCCGAATTATCAATATTCGTTTTGCATTCGTATTCTTATTTTGAGGATACGATTTTACTTTTTACACATTCGTGTGATATTCGTATCTGGATTTTAAAAGTGATAAGGATATAGTAACACCTATATTCGTATCTGTATCCGACCATTTTCATCCATAGCTGTGAAGCTTCTTAAACATGCCATGAAGAGAAGAATAGAAACTATGCAGAGAACGATCATTCTGCTTGATCATGTAGATGTCGAACTGCAACTGAAGAATCGTGGCCTCATTCTTTGTATGGTAATTGTAGAGATATTTCTATATTTCTATGTACATTTTTAATATTTTATTTCTTTATGTCTATGTAATTTACCCATAGATCCCTCCTCTATATAAGAGAGCCTAGGGTTCCTGGAGTAAACATCTTTATTTTTCCTTCCAACATGGTATTAGAGCAACGGTCCTAGACCGGAGCTCGGGTGTCCAAAACCCTAGACCCCACCTTCCAGCCCCGTGCTGCCCCCACGCGTTCCCTGTACCGCCTTCGCCGCCCCTAGCGCGCCCGTGCTTCCCCCAACATCACCGATGCCTCCGTGCGCCGCTTACACTCGCACGCCTAGCCCCAGCGCGCATCGCACTCGTGCCTCCCGTGCACTGCTCACGCGTATAGCCTCTGTACGTAGCCTGCGCGTATAGCCACGCGTGCCATTACTTGCGTGTCGGCATCAATCCTCTCCTCTGGTTGATGGATTTGAGTGCATAAGTCTACATATGCATTCAAATCCACATATGTATGTGTAGACATTCACTTTTTGGTCTTCACAAGCCCTAGTCTTTTACCTCCAACATCATGTCTGAAAACAAAGTAGATGTACCCACCACATGCGCTTTCAGAGGTCCAACACCTATTGTCAAAATGGACGGTACAAACTATGAGCTCTGGACTATGCAGTTCATGAGCCTTATGAAGTCAAATGGTAAGAAACATATTCTTACAGAGGAGGAGCCAGTGGAGAAGATTGGAGTAAATGCCTCATGGGAGGAGGACGATGCTTATGCCAAAGTATGATTCTCCGATACATTGACGATTGAAATCGCCAAAGACGTGCTACATTAGTCTACTGCTAAGGCGATGTGGGATATCCTTGTAGCAACATATTCTCAAGCGAGGAATGAGATGAAGATCCTCCAACTCCAACATGATATATTCATTATCAAGCTGAATGGATGGCCCCTACATTCGTTGTATACATCCTTTAGAGGGATGTTTGAGAAGGTACACAGTTTCATGCCTCTGACTGCCGCCCTTGAGTAGCATAAGACATATAGGAATGCTACCATGGTTGGTATATTTCTAGCTGCTCTTGATCTTGAATATGATGCTGCTCGCTCCCAGATCCTTGCAGGCGCTACAATTCCTCCCATGGAGGAAGCCTTCCGCAGGCTTAGCATGATCACTATTCCGTCTACTACTAGTGGTCAGACTTCCTCAACGATGGCAACCTCTCAAGGTAGAGGAGACTCGTCTACTTTCGTGGACGTGGACCTCGTGGTAAAGGGGTCAAATCCGTTAGCCCTGCACGTTTTGTCATCGTCCTAGTCATTCAAAGGATGCATGCTATTCTAAGCATAGGTTTCCTTCATCGGCCCGAGTAGCGGAACAGGTTGAGTCTCATGCAGTCCCTACTTTAGATCAGAGGTTTGATGACCTCATGGCCAGACTGAGGGACATTATGCCTCCTTCCTCTTCACCATCTCCAGGAGGCCATTCAGATGTTGCAGCCTCTGCTTCTGTTAGTTCCTCTGCTATAGCTAGCACCTCAGGTACTTATGCTTTTACATCTTATCATGGATCTGAGATTATAGTGTGGATTATGGACTCCGGTGCGACACATCATTTATGTGGAGACAGACAACAACTTGTGTCATATAGACACGTTCCTCTAGGGAGACCAGTTGTGATAGGTGATGGGACTCATTCCCCAATCACATGACAATGGGAGATCACTTTGTCGCTTTCTATGTGTCTACAGAATGTGCTGCATGTTCCTGGTTTCTCTATGAACTTGCTCTCTATTAGTCAGATTACAAAGGATTTGCACTGTCGAGCTATTTTTGACCCATCGTCTCTTATTTTTCATGACATTCTTACATGCAGAATGATTGTGTGTGGTCGTGAGCAGGGTGGCCTTTATTGCATGGTTCAGACTCTCTATGCATATGTGTCTTTTCATTCGTCTGGACCGATCTCTCTGTTCACTTGGTACCTTCAGTTTGGTCATCTACCTCTTCAGAAGATGTGTCACATGTTGCCACAGATTTCACATGGTTCTTCCTTCCAGTGCGAGGCTTTTCAGTTGGGAAAGCATCATCAGTTTGCTTTTCCTAGTCGTCGGAGTTGAAGCAGTAGCTCCCTTTTTGAGTTATTTCATGTAGACATTTGGGGTCTGAGCCGTGTTCCTTGTCGCCAGGGATACATGTTTATCTTGTAGTTGTGGATGATTTTTCTCGGTTGTCATAGGCGTTTCTTTTGAAAAATAAGTTTGAAGCAGTAGATGTGATCAAAAATTTATTAATGAAGTGCAAAATATTTTTTCTACCTCTATGGAATTTGTGCGAACTGACAATGCTTTGGAATTATGTATTCGTGCTCTATCTCATTTTTTTCATCTCGTGGAATTATTCATCAAACATCTTGTGCTTACACTTCTCAGTAAAATGGTGTTGTTGAGAGAAAGCATCGTCATCTTCTCGATGTTACTCGGACTCTTCTCATTAAGAGTTGTGCCCCACATTCATTTTGGGGTGATGTAGTTCTTATAACATGCTATTTACTGAATTATATGCCATCGTATGTCTTGGGTGAGAAAATCCTTTTCTATATAGCTTTCCCTGAGAAGGAGTTATTCTCATTCACTCCTCGTGTGTTCGTCTCTGTTGCTTTTGTTCACTAGTTGATTCCAGGTCTTGACAAGCTCTCTCCTAGAACTGTCAAATGTGTATTTGTGGGTACTCCAGAACCCAAAAGGGATATCAGTGTTATGATTATTTACGCAGAAAATACTATATCAGTGTTGATGTCACATTTTTTGAGTCTATGATGTATTTCGTGACAGGTTGGCTTCATCAGACTTAGATGATGAAGTTTACATGTCACCTCCTCCTACGAGCTATTCACCACTTTCTCATGTGCTTGTGGTCCCACCACAGCCACCACCTCCACCACCATCATCTCCTCCACCCCCTCCTACTACCCAGTCGAATGTGCTAATTGTTCCACCATTACCTAAATTCTATCCCCATCGAACTGCTTCTGCTCATGGTCATCGTCCGACATCCAGTATGTCCCATGTTTGTTTTGATAACTTGGTTTCTAATGTTGGGTATGGTAATATATCTGTACAGGAATCTTTGCTGGAGAACAACCAACAGATGGATGAGGTTCTCAATGAGCTGGATATTCCTATTGCAGTTCGCAATCAGACACTATCTTGTGCTTCTTACCTTCTTGCTTCTCAGATTTTTCTTCATCACCTAACAAGGGACTTTCAGAGATTTGCAGTGGCTCTATCTGCCGTGGAAATTCCATGAAATTATCATGAGGCATTGAAGGATAGTTGCCGGCGCTTGGTTATGGAGGAAGAGATGGGTGCGTTGCAGTCACGTGGTACATGGAGTTTGGTGTCTGCTCCTCTTGGGGCATCTGTAATCAGTTGCAAATGGGTGTTTACTAGTTAAATATCATGTAGATAGCAGCCTTGATCGCTACAAGGCAAGGTTAGTGGCATGTGGCTTTACTCAGACCTACGACGTGGATTACTTGAACAATTTTTCTCCAGTGGCTCATCACTCTACACTACATATCCTACTTTCAGTAGCAATGGTACGTGATTGGCCTTTATTTCAGTTGGATGTTAAAAATGCATTTCTATATGGAGATCTACAAGAAGAAGTTTACATGCAGCAACCTCCGGGTTTGCTGATGAGGGGGAGTGTCAGCAGGTTTGTAGACTCCATAAGGCGATATATGGCCTTAAGAAAAGTCCAAGGGCGTGGTTTCAGAAGCTCTCGAATTTAATTGAGAGACATGTGTTTAAGAGGTAAAGGACACCTAGAGGTATTGTTATCATAATGGTCTATGTTGATGATATTCTTGTTACAGTAAATGATATGCATGGGATAAAGATTACAAAAGAGTTTCTAGGTCGTCAGTTTGTTACAAAAATAAGCTAGACAATACAAAAATAAGCTCCTTTTGATTTTTAATAAATGATAAAATGCCCAAAAATGCAGAACAAATTCATAGCGTGAGAATACATGGCAAGAGGCATCTATCCCTATTTTTGCAAATTTTTAGGAGCATGTAGTTATTTATACTTAATAGATGAAATACACAAAAATACATGTCCTGACAAGGGCATAATTGCAATAAAAATTAATGTCAGGGGTTTGCAGACAATTTTTCCATAAATATACAACGCTTATTTAATTTTACGAGACTATTTAACAAGTACAAAAACTGCCAAGAGCATACATGCAATTTGCCCAACTCACGTGGGATGACATGTGCGTTGAGCTGGACTGGACCAAATGTAATTAACAGAAGTACAAGGGTCGTTTTACAAAATTTACATTTTATTTTACACGTGATATTTTATTTACAGGACTAAATATTAACTATACAAAAATGTGAGGCAAGGTTTGTAATTTACCCCATCTATGCACAGATATGGACGGCTCGATTTATTCCACTTATACACGTGTCACTCTTCCGTCGCTTGATGATGCTTCGTCGATCAGCAGCTACGATTAGACCCAGGAGATAGATGGGACGGCTAGGATGATCTGGATCCAACAACTATTGCTGCACCTGGCGCGGCTAGAAGATCCAACGACGGGGAAGCGGCATGGAAGAACAGGTAAAGAACTCGCCCGAGGCGAGTTCCGATCCGACTTTCTGGGCTGCTCCGGTCGTCTGGAAGGCTCGACGGTGATGCAAAAGGGAGCTTGGGTTCCTCCGCGTCAGGTGAGGGCGTCAATAGGTCCCTGGAGCTCAAGGGACGGGGAACGAGCTCGATGAAGTTCGGAGCTCTAGGAACCTACCCTTGAGTTGAATTCGACCCTATCTGGGTTGCTTGGTCTTCCAGCGCCTGCAAGAAGATAAGGCACAACACGCAGAAGGTCCTGGGGACCTTATTGGTCGAAAAGGGTGTGAGATGAGGTGCGTGCGAAGGTGCTCTAGCGAGGCGAGGGGATGAACACCTGATCTCCAGATAGGAGGTCGATCTGGGTGAAAGAAGATGCGTGGAATGGAGTAGAAGCGAAGGGGGAGGTGATGGAGGTGATATGAGAGTCGGAGGATAAGAGGATCGATGGGAAAATGAGATTCAGCTATTCTACCCTAATTAATCAATGAAAAGCTAATTTAAAGACTGGAATGAAATGACAGTAAGGAAATCTATCTAAGCATGGAAAGGAAACAACCCTTATACCTGGTTTTGACGCCAGGGAGCAGGGCTGTCGGTTAGGTGGTCGTAGGTGCACCTCCGTCCTCTTAGAGCTCCGTCCGGCTGCGAGAAGACTTCTTCTGTCACGAGGGGACCTGCTAGACCAAGGACGAGGACTCCTAGACTCGAAATGGTGACCAAATTTGAGATGGAGGTCAGAGGGGATTATTTATAAACAAGGGGATGTGCCCTTATTGACTGGCTAATAGGAAGAGGTTAAAGCTTTGTACAAGGGATTGAAGGTGATGGCGTAGATCCTGGAAGAATCATGATGAAATCCCATGAAGGGATCGAAGGCGATAGATGGATGGAGAGCGTGAAAAAGGGTGGAAAAACTGGGAGAAGACACATGTGTCAGGTCAGAAGGTCGGGGGAGGTAGTTGACCAAAGGTCAACTCGCGACCTGATGTGATTGGTCCACGTCAGGTCATTACAGGACAAAACAAGTTTATTCAAAAATAAATAAGTAAAAATAGTATTTAATTTTATTAATTTTTTTGTATAAAATAAAAAATGTTTATTATTTAATGTAGCATTTTATTATGCTTTTTATTTATTTTTTAGTGTTATTTATTAGCAGTTAATTTTTAGGGGTTTATTTATAGGTATATTCATCTATATTTTTGCTTATTTTATTTTTTTTATATTATATTTTATTATTATTATCTTATTTTATATATTTACAACTTATTTTTAGATGTATAAATATATTTTATTATATT
Source organism: Ottelia alismoides (assembly GCA_037367405.1). Lineage (NCBI taxonomy): Eukaryota > Viridiplantae > Streptophyta > Magnoliopsida > Alismatales > Hydrocharitaceae > Ottelia > Ottelia alismoides. Next base: position 442,838 of record JAZKJV010000169.1, read on the forward strand.
TTTATGATATATTGTGTATACTTAAATAAATGAGTATATGTAATATGCAGGTATATGCATTGTATAATTACCTATGTATTTTTGTATTTTATTTTAATATTTCTTTTATGGTTTTATTTTAGATTTACATTTTTAGTGAGATTTAAATAATATTTACAAGCATATAAAAATATATAAAAGAATGAATAATAAATAATGAATTCTTCTTTTATTTATATACATGTATTATTATAGGTATTTTACGTATATATTGATATAGACTTATTTTATTTATGTTTTCTTTGTGATTTTATTCTAATTTCAATATGTACATATGTTATAAGTAATATTTACAAAATTATAAAATTATAAAAATAATAATGGATGAATAAATTGAATATTTTATCCGGGTATATTGTACAATGAGGGTCCAAAACCTAACTTTCACATCTTAACTTCAAAAAATTTGAAAGCATCTCCATTAAATAGCTTATGAAAAGTTATATATAATAGAGATGATTGTTGGTATTTATTTGAGAGATATGGGTCCGTGGAGTTGGTATTTTGACTTTTTATTTTGTGTGTAAAAAGTACATTGTGTATTATTTTTGTACAAACTCAATTTTGTATTTTTATTTACATGATTTTCTACAACTTTCATGTACAAAGTTTCTTTATTTGAGGTATAAATATTAAAGAATAAAATATGTGTCAAAAATGAACAAATAACAAATGAATAAATGGAATTTTTATTGTATTTTCGGCCCTTTTCCCCCCTACTTTATTCCTTGTCAACCAACTCTATTCTTGACTTGGTCTCGGGGTTTAGGGTCATAAAATATCTTTGATATTTTCTTCTTTTTCTTTTCTTCTCTTTATTCTATAATTTTGTCATTAAAAAATCTATTATTATACAATAAATGTAATAAATGATGAATGCTATTTTGTACAAGTTAATGTTATTTACATGCATTAGCTAGTATTTTAAGGCCAAAATGATAGAATAAAGGCGATGAAATGGAGATTCATCACTACCCCGTGACAACTCCACCATGGAGGTAGATTTGGAACCGATGCAGTACACTGTGGTGTTATGTATGGGCAACGATTGACAATCCATCGGAGGCACTGTAAGAATAGGGTTCTTACCTTGCACCGTCTGGTAATGGTATGGTTAGGTGGAAGGAGCAAGGACCTTGAGCGCCATTGTGGGGCTTTGACCATGTTGTGCCGAGCGGGAAGGATCAAACAATGATTGCATTGTTAAGGGAGCTAAGGTCCCCTATAATAGTAGCATGGTGTCTCTTTACGCTGAATTGGAGGTAGTGCAAGCGTAGGGTGGCCTCTACCTGAATGTTGAGCTTCTGGCTTATTTACATGTAGCTAGCATAATCGACAATTTGGTCATAGCCCGATAACTGGAGGCAAGGGAGAGGTGGTGACCTAGAGCCAACGTCATTGATGATGTAGTGATCTTTGGAGGCTCCAGACATCAGAATGTAGTTGTTAATGAGTCTTAGAGGGATTGAAGATGTGGCTGAAGACAACTTCATTGTTATACATTTTTTTGACTTATTGCATCATATATTGCATCTCATCTAATGTATCCTGCATTTTAACCTTGATTTATGCATATTTGAAATGAACTTTGAACGTCTGAACATGTGTTCCATTTTCTTGAGTGACTATCATAAATCTTGAAATTTTTTTCGATACGACTAAAATTTGTTTGTTCTTCATTCCTCTTCGACCTTCTTAGTGTATCTCATAGGATCCCCAAATCGTGAGGACTAGTAAGATGCCATGCTTTGATACCTATTGATTTAGAAATAATTTTTGAAAGAGAAGAGAAGAGAATAGACACGATGGACCTTAATGTTCGAGAGAAAAACATAGATGTGGCTTAGGTTCTTCTAAAAAACAAGGGAGAGGTGATAAAGTTGGAGACGAACTTCAAAATTCTCGCTTACTCATAACTTCATACTCCTATGAAACCATAATAACCCCTTTATATAGAGAGGGTGAGGGATTAAAAAGTTTTTGGGTCTTTTTACAATTATGTCCCTTCTTTTTGTAATATCAGTTGTGCCCCTATATTCTTACAGAATTCACAATTCAATCCTTTTGTAATATCAGTTATGCCTCTACTTTAACTTTAATGGAAGGGTTGAACTATGAAATTTGTTAGAAGGTAGGGACACAACTGATATTGCAAAAAGGAAAAGCATAACTGATAGAAATTAAGCAGGTCATAACTATAAAACAGAGAGTTTTAAATAAATTGATCCCCAAAAGACTCCTAGTAACTAACGAAATCATCCACTCTATGTCTTCAAGACCTTAAATTGATCTTAACAATAAAATTTAATGTCAAGCTTAAATTAATAAAAAATCAACATAGATCTTAATTTAATCATCAAATCCTTAATCTGTGCTTGTATCAAAATTAATCACGAGATCCATTAGACCAGGAAATTATTCCTCGATCTATCCTCATTTTATACATCCAGTCATGTGGCGATGAAAGCCATCTTCAAGCTCTTGGTTGAGACAACAATAATAACCATTTTTTCCTGCTTTAAATGAGCTCAGTTGTATGGATTTGTTACTTTATAACATATTAAATATAGATTATACCGTGACTAAAATCGAACAGTCATATGGTGCATAATTAGTCATATACCAATAATCCTTAGATCTTCCCTAATCCTTCTCACAAGGCTCTTCTAAGTTCTCAGACCTTCAAACTAGAGCATGAGAAGGATTTCTTTACACTAATCGAAACCACCTCAATCAGGGTTCTCATCTTTTATCTTAAACTAGTGTTACGTCAATATTTTATATGATACTCTTATGGAGAATATTGTTACTTTTAATGAAACCCATCTACTAGAGCATATTCGTCTTAGTTACATCCATTCTCTACTTATGTCTATAATTGCCAAACACTTGTTACGAAAGCGGTTACTTGAGTTCAAGAGGTGCACTAGAGAACAGAGGCAACGTGTGAGGGTTGCAGCACAAGAGGTTATTTGTCGCCACACTTGTTATGGGTTGTTGCGGAAGCAGTTAATTGAGTTCTAGAGGTGCACCAAAGAGCAGCGACAGAGTGAGGGCAGCGACACAGGAGGTCATTTCTCGCCTCGATGCGATGGAGGACACGAAGGAGTTGTTAGCTCATGAGGTTGAAGAGAGATGTGCTTGTTTGAACAAGGTGTTTTAGAGGATAGAAAGAAGGAGGTTGAATGGAGACAGAGGTCGAGGCAGAGGTGGTTGAGGAAGGGTGATAACAATACACGCTTTTTCCATTCCATGGCCAGTGGCAGGAGGCGTTGAAATTTCATTAGGAGCATGAAAGTGGGAGGGGTGCAGGTGACGAATGACATAGAGATCGGTCGCCAACTCAGGTTGCATTTCATCGCTTTCACCAAGAGGGCAAGAGGGGCGGGCTGGGGTGGTGTGGGTGGGAGGTGGGTTGTATCTCCACCCAGGAGGCTGAGGGCCTAGTGGTACCCATTTTGGAGGAAGAGGCTAAGCAGGATCTATGGCAGTTGAATGTGTATGGTGCCCCAGGCCCTGATGGTTTCTCGGTGGGTTTCTTCAGGGAGTTTTGGGAGTGTGTGAAGGAGGAGGTGCTCGCGGTCCTGCGGGAGTTCGAGGAGGGCAATCGGGGCTTTGAGCACTTGAAAAAGGCACTCCTATTTCTGTTACTCAAGCGGTGGAGGATTTTAGATCTAATCGGTTTGTCCAATGTGATCTACCTCCCAGACTAGCTGCTTGGGGAATGTCTTGGGAGGCATCATCTCTCTTGAGCAGACAACTTTTGTGCCAGGTAGGCATACAGACTCTTGAGTATTGATTTCAGAGTTGGTGCTAGATTGGAAGATGGAGAAACAGAAAGGGGTCCTTTGGAAGGTAGATTTCTCAAAGGCATATGATTGTGTTGATTGGTGCTTTCTTTGGCGGTCGCTGCAAAAGAGAGGTTTCCCTGACAGATGGATTGGTTGGCTGAAGAGGTGCATCACAATGTCGTCATGTTCCATCCCCATTCTGCATGAGAGGTGTCACTTCCATCCCCATTCTGCAGTATGTTGACGACATAGTTATGTTCATTGATGGGGACCCGTAGCATGCGAGAAATGCCTCTTGTATTATTGATATCTTTGGGGAAGTCTCGGGCTTGAGATTGAATAAGGACAAGTCCATGGCCATCCCATTTGGTGTGACTCAGAATGAGGCTCAGGGTCTTTGCCATGTATTGCTTTGTCCGAGATGATATCTTCCGACCATGTACTTGGGGCTTCCTTTGGTTGTTAGGCGAATGCTGGTGGTGGATTGAAAGGTGGTGATTGTTAGAGTGGAGAGTAAGGTGGCGGGTTGGAAGACAAGAACACTCTCTAAGGGGGAAAATAAGTACTCAAGCACGCTCTATCCACTGTCCCGATTTTCTTCTTTTCTATGAGATTGAAGTTTGTGGGGTTGCGGCAGAGGCTGGAGGGGATGATGAAACGCTTCTTTTGGTCTGATGGGCGACAGGAGGGTGGGGGGTTGCATCTGGTGGGTTGGGACATGGTGACAATGGCGATGACGAAGAGCTTTTGCTTTGTCAGACTAGATGTGCAATGAGGTCATGGCCCTCTTGGAGGATCTGATGGTAGATTGCCTCGGTGAGGGCATGGACCATTTTACTTGGAAGGAGGGGAGTTTTTCGATGAAGAAGACATATTGGTCTTTCGCCAGGATGCGTGGGGTTGTTCATGAAGAGTCCGCTTGGGACTACAGAATTATTTCGGCAAGCCGGGTTCCGATGCGGATTAAGGCCTTCATGTGGTGAGCGAGACGTGGGCGGCTGCTCTCAAAGGCACGTAGGGCAAGGTTGCTGGGTACCAGGGAAATCCTATGCGATAGATGTCGACTTGAGCAGGAGTATTCCGAACATCTCATTTTTGGCCGTGGTACCTCGATTACAATTTTGGAGTGTGCGGCTATGCCATGGCTTCAATCTGAGGATATCGCGTCGTACTGGAGTTCAATCTCAGAATGACGTGGCAACTCCTTTTTTTACCCTACTCTGGCCCATTTGGAGTGCTAGAAATAAGAAAATTTTTCAGGGCCATCCGTTTCTATTTTAGAGGGTATTAGGGCATTACATGCATATGAGGTCGTATCGGCGATATATCGTCGATATATCGGTTTCGACAGGGAAGGAGTTTCAAAATCACCCAGTATATCCTTTTACTGGGATATCGTCAATATTTTTATATATCAATGCTATTATTTATGCAAGATTGATTCTACTACTTATCTAGCTACTCCCAGTATTGAAACACATATCTAGCTACACCTAGTATTAAAACACACAATGGTTTATATATATTTTGTTTCGGGTATTGGTAAGGTATCTTAGTTTTGTGGATATAAGCCCGGGATTGGCCCAAGATAGATCTGAATGGAGGCGAAGAATCCATGTAGCCGACCCTACTTAATTGTGGGAAAAGGCTTTGTTGTTGTTGTTGTACTGATAAGGTATGGTGCGACAGGAGGGTGCATATAATGGTTCTTCAACTTGATGTATTTTGCACGTTATTTCATGTTGTAAGACCTTAAATGAAATCCACTTCCAATATCTATAAGTCAATATCTATAAGTCAACTTGAATGAATCAACATTAAATCGATATGTTCGAAGGGATCAATATATGCGATATAAACTTCATAGATGATCGATATACGTGATCTAAGAGTATATTTGTAAGTTATTTAGTGATCTAAGAACTTGGATGAACACCATTTTCAATATATATAGGTCAACAACTAACAGTACCAGCGATATGTTCGACATGACCGATATGTGCAATATAAAGATCATAGTCTTCACAAATGATCTATGTGTCATCTAAGTGTATATTTGTAAGTTATTTAATGTTACAAGAACTTGAATGGAATCCATTTCCGGTATCTATAGTTCAGGAATAAACATTAACACCGATATGTTCGATGTGACCGATATGTGCGATATATGGGCTATACATAACTGATATGCGTGACATAAGTGTGCATTTGTAGGTTATTTGTTGTTTTGATATCTCGGATGATCTTAATTTCTGTAAATAATGAAAAAATAGTTTTTTTGAGTCATTTCCAACATTTCCACTGGTATCGTTGATATATTGACGATAGGTAATTTCTATTTTCTGGTGATACTAGTTGTAATATATATGTACTCTGATTTTTATTTAATAAATTTTGTGATGAGTTCCAATCTTGGAACTACACCCTCATTCCCTCAAAAAACACTTGTTACCCTGAAGCTTAGATGTCTCATGTCTCACTGCAACATTGTATTATTTTCCTTTGAGCTTCAAAAACATCTTTTTATACTAAGAACACTGAAAGTTCCTCTTCATTTCATCCACCCTACATTAATACCATGAGTAGCATCTCCATATATTTTTCCATCCCAATGAATGGTCGATCCTAAATATTTAAAAGCATTCTTCTTTGGAATAAAGTATGTTCCACTTTTTGCCCCATTGCATCTTTAATTTCATTGTCATTAGACTTAAATTCTTATTCTCAGGCTTGGTTCTTATTCATAAACCCTTACACTGTAGAGCCTCTCTCTAAAGCTCAAGTTTCTTGTTGATTTCGTCCTTGTCTCGTCAATGATGTCTTGCCAGAACAAGAAGACAAAACAATTTGTTGTGATTTGACATATAAAATGCAATGGAACAATGTACTCTTCACTTCTATCAACCTTGAAAAATATTTTGTATTCATGCTTGTGTTGGGGAGCCACCTGAGGAGCAACTGATGTGCTTATTATTTGTTTTGTAATCCTTTATTCATTTAATTTGTTTTTTTGGCTAGTATCTTAAATATATATGTTTAGATGTCAAGCAATCTTCACTAGCCTTTGATTTTTTAAAAAATACTATTCCATATATGAATTCCTTTTTAGTTTCAATTGTGTTCACACTATTAAGGTGTTGCTTGCAGGAAAGCCCTGAGTCTCACTCGATATTTATTACGTGAAAACAACTCTGATTGTGGCATTGTCACAGAACTCGGATTTCCTCGGCTAATGGTGCATCTGGTATCTAGTGATGACCCTGATGTGCGAGAGGCTGCTCTAGGTGGCCTCCTTGAACTTTCTAAAAACAGAGCATTAGGCCGCACAGCCACAATGGTTGGAGAAGATGACAAGTTGAAGCAGGTCCTCCAGCATCGGATAGAGAACATATGCACAATGACACATGATGATCTTGTGGCTGCAAGAGATGAACGGCATCTGATTGACTCTTTGTGGGTTTCTTGCTACAATGAGCCATCGACACTGAGGGAAAAGGGCCTTCTCGTTCTTCCTGGGGAGGATGCTCCTTCACCTCCACCGGATGTAGCAAGTGCACTATTCGAGCCGCCTCTGCGAGCTAGTGCTGCTCTCAAGTCTGCATCAAATGGGGCTGACAAGAAGGAACAGAAAGCACATGTTCTTAGTCTCGGGCCTCCACCTTCCTAGTTTCGGAACTTAGCCATCAAGAAATGATTTAGAAGGCATGGAACATAACACATATAGAAGTAATGGTCAGAAGGTACAATCTTATGTTCCTGTATTTATTTCAAGATGCCATCATGGACCAGAAAGATTTTAGGCCTGTCCACCTTCGAATTTTTGTTCCTATTTTCTTATTAAATCTTCTGCACGAACACTTTGTTCCTTTTTTATATGAACTGCTGGGAAATAGAGCGTGCATATTGAAGTAGAACATCATTAGTGAATACAAGATACATCTAGAGCAGTTTCTATCCTATGATTATTTTACTCAGGCAATCTCCAACTACAATCTAGGCAATCATACACGTGTATAAATAAACAACCGTGTCCCTGTATTGACTCAAACTGATGTAAAGTTGACGCATCTGGTTCCTTAGATGGGTCATTCTGATGCATCATAGGATCATGTACTCAGCTGCTAAGGCATGAAACATAATCATAGAATGGGCGTTCTTGCTCGTTGAACGTCTTCTTTATTATGCTGATCTCTTTTTACCATAGGAAAACTATAGAGTTTAACCTCATTCGGATGTTCATACTGCCTATTTCAGCAAGCAACTTTTAGTACTAAAAGTTGGAATTTACTTGTCCTCTGTCCATTAATTCAAATGTGGCTTTATGGGCCAATGCGAGCTGCAAGAAGAACAAAGAACATGATTAACCAGTCTCAAAAGAAAAAAACCACACATTTTTAATCATCTCAAATGATCTTGAAAGAATAGGAAGAAAGAACTCGCTAATTACTAACAATTACATATTACAGAATTGAGAAGCTTTAAGCTTTTATTTCTCTTAACAATAGAGCTACATAGATACAACATATGCTAATGCTCCGATATGCTGAATACCCGTCAGCAATCAGGCATCAATACTTCAATCAAATATGCCATTATTAGACTTCTATGGAGATGCGATTTTTGGGTTTTCATGATTTCTTTTCTTTTTCCATCTCAAATAGTTTTGAAGAAGATTCACACAATTATTCAGTTCAAGTACTCCTGCAGTGTCCTTTCACCGCCCTCTCCAATTTCTCCTGCACATCAAAGATTCTGCTCATTAGAACAGAAGTATCAGGAGAAAGAAAAACACAAAAAAACACACTGCAATCACCCAGTATTAGTTTCACAATTTTAGCTCACCTGCGTGAGATATGGAGGGCATAACGGCAGGCCTGTTGTTAGAGCTTGCGAGTTTGCGACTTGGGTAAATCCCAGAAGTAACAGAGGCAGGGAGAGATCTTGAGGTCTCCAACATGGGCCTCTGATCTCTTCCATTATCGGAGTGAAGCATCTTCAGCTGTGGTGGCTTCCCCGTGGCAGAGGGGCACGTACCTCCACGGTAATTACTGGTGGAGATGGGTATTGTGGGAGATTCGGCACCAAGAATAAGAGACTTCATCTTCTCCATCACACCCACATCCGAGGCACTACCTCTCATCCTGGGGCTTATGGCCTCAGATATGACCTGACACAATGGTGGAACCAGAAAATCTAGATTAAAAGAGGAAAACTTATATAATAAAAATAAAATTGTTAAACGTTAAAAATACAGAATAATGATATAGTTTTATAGAAGAACCGGGAAGTAGACATGCTGCTGACCTGAGAGAGGGCCTTGTCGTCCTCGCCAGGTTCTAGCTTCTGTAGGAGGTACTCCTTGACGGAGACACCCTTGTCCCACACCTGCTTGGACACGGCTTCGTCCCTTGGAGTTTGGATCTTGGAGGTGATGACCTCGGTGACCATGTTGTAGGCTGGGGTGAAGATCTCGGTCACCGTCTGAGTGAGGGTCTTGGTGGTTGTGATGGTGGTGGCGGCGACAGGTTGCTGAGTGGTGCTGTTGCACTTGCCATCCGGTATGTGTTTGACCAAGATTGTAGGGCTCTGAATGTGTTGCTGGTGGTGCTCGTGATCTGCCATTTCCTTGCGTGGGCTGAAGTCCGTCGTTGTAGCATCTCTGTACACCTCTGGTGCCATCTCCGACTCATACACTGCACCCATAGATCTTTAGCAAGGTGCATGTCTAAGGAGTTTTTTTCTAGAATGAGTAGGCTCTAGCATGACCTCGTTTATCGATTTCGAGAGGATTATTTCTATGAATTTTGCTTCTATAGTTAAGGTTCTCAATGTTCTTCAATCAATAAATAATATATGATCATATTACTTGATTAAAAAGATGTAATTAGGAGGTTTGACTTGTATATCATATACCACATACAATAAGTACTGTAGTCTAATCTACGATGTCTATTGCTCTCCTCTCCCTCCCCCTCATTCTATTCAAGCATAACCATGATGGATTATAATGAGATTCACTATATTATAAGGACGTGAGTTTTCGTATGATTATTTTGTTCTTTGGGACCTCTTAAGAAACAAGTAGACTCTTAGATTGTTTATTTTATATACTGGAGGTCCAACTTAGATAGAAATGTTAATCCGTGATTAATTAGGGGAGGGATTTAGCTATATAAGATCTGTGTCTTAAGCTTATAAGCTTAAGCATCTTGGGGTGATTTGCCTTGATTTTCTCGCTTGTTATGAAGCACGAATGAGCCTTTTAGTAAATTAGAATGTAATATATTGATCTATTTTGGAATTGTCGTTGGATGAAGATCCATTGCCCAGTGTTTAAAAAGACCAGCTTTATGTGAGTTGCTAAGGCGCAACACAAGATGATTCATTGATATGTATGGATTTATTGAACTTTGAGGACTAGTTAAGTGCTTCAACGAGCAAATTAAAGGGTAAAAGAGTATATCATACTTGGTGCACCGTGGAATTCGGGATCCTCCTCATCATCGACATCGTCGTCTTCCTCAAGACTGACCCCCCATGGTGGGGTGCTATCACCAATGCCCTCATGACCGTGCTTCTTCTTGTGCAGGATGTTCCTCCACCTCTTGGCCTTCTCCTTGACCTTGGTGAGCACTGACTTCTTCTCGTGGTGATGTCCATGATCCTCCTCGTATTCATGGCTTCTCGTGATGGCAGCATGCGTCTCTGCCGCTCCTGAAAGCCATAAAAACACCTGTAATATTTCATCTTGCTTGTGAGGCAGCAAAGATAAAGAGTTGATGGGATTAACCATGGAAGACATGAGCTTCTCCAGAGGGCCTCTCAAGCTGAGCCATCTCTACTCCCTTCCTTCCAACCTCGTCTCCTTTGGGGTTCCCTATTTATAGCTTTGCAAGTGGCAATCTAATGGCTGTTGAAGTGCTTATTCGTAGACCTCACATTTCCTAAGTGGAAACCTGAGATTAGAGGCTTCCCCTTAACTCGAGGGATCCCTATAATCTTCCCCTCCTTTGTCTTGAAAGCATATATTGTTTCTTTGGTGCCAACCTCCTCATCCATTTCTGGTCTTTGTAATTACACCATGACCCCTATAATCTTACTCTATTCAACACTTATGCTCTCTCCAAGGGTTGTGGTGTAAGAGTCGGTAAAATTACAGTCCTGATGTAAATACAATAATTACATGGGTTTTGATGCAACTGGACAATCTATTATATATGGGTCATTGTGTAAAATTTTCTATTTTCTTAATGATATAGTTATAATAACGCAAATCTTCCGTAGTTAAAGGCATGGAAGGCCGTATCGATATGACGATATATCGCCGAAAGATCACCCATATCGACACCTTTTTATGAAGGAAATGTCTGAAAAGGAGGATATATCGGCATATCGATACCGATATCGGTCTCATCTCGATATCGATATATTTGTGATATATCGTCAGTATATCGCGATATTTCCTTCCATTGCCTTAAAGGTATACCAACACTATTTTTTATTGCTTGATACTCTCTAAATTCACAACAAGTATTGTGTCCGTTGTAATATTAGCAACGAATCATATCACGATGATTATCCATTGACTTTTTATTTGATACATTGTTGAATTTGAAATAATTAGTACATGCTTTTAAGGGAAAACGTTAATGGATAATCTAATTTTACATAAAACATTAGCAATGAATATGATATTCATTGCGAGCCTTACAAAATAGAAGATGATTTTACAACAACTAAGATTTGATGTTATATGTCTACCATCGGAAGATATGACAATGGATATTTGAATTATTTTTTGTCGTAGATCAACTTTGTTGTAGTGCTCCTAAGTACACAGGAGCATTGTCGAATATGAAAAATGTGTTATGTCGTATCTTTTCGAAAAAAATGGACCTAGAATTTTATGGTTAGCACTCAGGTTAAACTTTAAGCATGTGTGATTGATAGACTGCAATGAACAATTTCTGGTAGAAAATATCCAAAAAGTTCTTAATATGTGATCCCGTATAAACTTACAATTCTTTCCAAATATTGTTAGAAAATGAATACACAGTACTTAGGGACATGTATCAAGTATTATGGAGAAATTTATGTTGTATTGTAATATAATACTTATAACATTTTACAAAAATTCGGTATTTGGCATTTACACTACAACAGTAAGGCAACATATAATTTTATATTGGTAAATTATAATTTGGGTCCCCATTTATGAGTTCGATCCCAGAACGGGTCTCGATCTTTAAATTGTAACGATTCGGATCCCAGGGCCATTAATGTAATGAACTTTTTGGGGCTAATGACAAGTATGTCCTTGTTTAAAAGTTAGAACCCTACCCCCATTTCCTTCCCAACAAGGGCATATTTGTCATGAACCTCAAAATTTCCATTTCCTAAATGGTTCCGGGACCTGAATCGTTACAATTTAAAGATCGGGACCCATTCTGGGATCGGACCCATAGATGAGGACCCAAATTATAATTTACCCTTTTATATTTATTATAAATAATTATTAGTTTCTTCGTTCTTTAAATTGTTGGTTAAATCTTAACTAACAGGGAGTTCTTATTTTAAGGACTAGGGTTCACACCAGCCCGCTCCTCTTAACTAGTCAAAAAAGCACTGAAATCATATAACAGTAAATAAAAATGTAAATTGAGTATTATTTTGAAAAATGAAAATATAGTATTATTATTTTCAAATGATATGGAAACACCGATTATGGAGAAATCTAATTGCGTTATTATCATGAAGGAAAGGAATGTAACTCTCTCTCTCTCTCTCACATGCTAAATTTCTTCTAGGTGGTGTTCGGCTGGCGGGTTATCCAGGGGTGGATAACCCGTTTTTTTGATAGTGTGTTTGGTTGGTGGGTTAAGGGTTGTGTGGGTTTGGATGATGTGATTGTATTGAAATTTGAAAAAGTTGGTAGTTATTATGGTATGATTGTATTGAAATTTGAAAAAGTGGGTAGTTGTTGTGATGTGATTGTATAGAAGTTTGGAATGTGGAGTAAAAGTTGAGTATTTTATGATTTTTAGATGATATGATGGTATAATATATATTTTTTTTGATGGGAAAGGAGTGGACCCCACAAGTGGGTTAAGAGTGTGGGTTTTGGGGGGTTACCCACCCAAAGTGGGGGGTAACCCCCCAACCGAACGGGGCGTAGGGAAAAACACAAGGGTTACGACTTACGACCAAAAAAACAAAATATGAACGACCATTGGGACCGGTTTTAATCCTTTTGATGTAATTATCATTTAAAATTCTTAGACATATCTCCCCTTGTTCATTTAAAGTTGTAGTGGCTCCATTCTACAACTTAACCCCTTGATTACTTCACGCTTTAGCCTAACCACCTCTTGAGGTTAATCTAATCAGATAAAAATCAAATAAATTTTATTTTTAAGATAATATATCCATAATAAAAAAATGTGGATGGCTTCTTTTCAGATTGAGACCCATATCTTGTTGGCTATCTAGGTCGTTATGGCGACGACTGCAAGGTCAGTGGTGGCACACCACCAGATGTGTGAATCCGTTATGGAGCTGGACGGAGGCAGCGACCTCAGAGTCGAGATGAGCAGTGGTGGCGATGGGCCACGGACTCAGGCGAAGGAACTAGGGCTCTGACTGATCACATTGGCGGCTATTGTGCTTGGACGACAGTGTACGAGGGGGGGGGGGAGGCATGATTGGCGAGATAGCTTTGAGGATTGTCTGTTGGTTGGGACCTGAAGGAGTATGCAAGTACACAAGCAAGCACCTGCGATATATGTGTGTCATAATAAAATCGATCTCCAACAAACAAATAACTAATAATTTCTCCCTTTTAATGATGACAAAATATTTTAAAAGCTTAAAGAGAAGTAACTTTGTTAGCTCGGAACTTTGCAAAATAATCAAAGTGAGACATAGAGATATGAGTTTTTATCACTTGTACCCTTCTTAACTTGTGCAATATTAGTTATACCCCTTTCTTCTTTGTAATATCAATTGTGTCCTTGACTTCTTACAAAATTTATAGTTCTGTTTTTTGTAATATCGGTTATGTCCCTACTTTACCTTAATGGAAGGAAAAAATTGTGAAATTTGAAAAAAGTTAGGGGCACATTGATATTACAAAAAAGGTAAGGGCATAACAGATATTGAAGAAGTTAAGAAGGGCACAAGGGACAAAAACACTAAATATTTTTTTCAAGTTAAAAATTTAATGTCTCATTTTTCCCCTCCCCTTTACTAAAAGAATCGTAAAATTAGATGAAAAAGAAGTTTTTATTCTATAGTAGTAAGGTATTTAATTCAATACTCAATTATTAATCAAGCTTCCAATTTCTTTCTCCTCCTTTGTTGTCATCTAAAAATTAAATAAGAAATATGTTGAAAAACATGCATAATTCATTAAAACTTTATGGCACTCGTACAAGATGTTTGTAGCAAAACATGTTACCATACATATTCTTGGAATACGAAACTAAGAACAACTAAAAAGAAAGAGAAACTTAAAAAATATCTAATATTTTGGACAATATTCATCATCATCATCATCTATGTGAGGTGCCAGACGAGAGCGCTTCCTCTTTCTATGTGATGTTGGGTCTCAGAACTATAGTTGTGCTCGGGAGAGCTAGACTCGTCAGAGTTGTCTTCTTCCTCCTCTTTAGGTGTCTGTCAGAGAATCATCTTCCTTTAGAGAAGAACGGACCAGGAGTTGAAGGTCGAGGTCACAGTCAAACAAGAGTAGAAGGAGGAGCTTTGATAGGAGGAGCTGTGTGGCGAGTAGGGGTTTGCTGAGCATGGGGACTATATGGAAGAGGCTTCAATGCGTTAATGAGTTGATGAATATCATCCGCAAGTTTATATACGACCACAGTAGTCATTCACAAATTGAGCATAGTCATTAGACCACGTAGCCATAGTTTGTTGATGGCTCATCATGGTGTCTGCATTCTCTCTGATCTGATGCAGGCCCAGAGAGTGTGCATCAATCACATCCTGAGGAGTGAATTGACCAACTATGTGCGCCCAGATTAGGTTAAAGTAAGATGGAGAGGGGTGAACCGGTTGAGTGACAAAACCACACAAATGAATTGCATGTGTGGGTAAGACAGGGTTGGGTCCATAAGTAGCCGGTGGCTGAGGCTTCTCGTCAGAATCAATGTTGAATCGTGTGATGTCTAAACCAAGCATCCGACCATCTTGATATGATCAGAAGCCATAGCATGCGACCCGGGTCACAGGAAAGGCCTATAGATAAGTCATGCACATGGATGCTGATCTAAGAAAGAAATAATGAATTATATCGATTAAAAGGGAGATGCTTGATAAAATTAAAAATCAAGGTGGTCATGTCATTGGTGACAAGAGTGAGGTTGGTCGTCCTATTCTCGAAACACCAGGAAAAGACATCGTTCATGAAATGAGAGAGGGGTTTCATGAACAATGAGGTGAAAGGTTGGAGTTTGGTTATATGTTGTACAAGCATTAGGGTTTCATGAACTTCATTATGATCAAGTCGATCAAGAACACCATTTAGGGTTGGGTGAGTATCATGGCATCTTAAAATCAGAGAGATCACAAAGGTGTCAACTACTAATGTGAGTGAGTTAATAGTGGTTCGTAGACGATAGGTGGATTCGTCACCAATGTCTACAAGTTTTACATATAACTCCTCTAGAATGGAATGGCATATGGAGTCTATGAGATAATCATAGGACCCAGGATAAAAAGTTGGATCAAAGAATGCAAGGATGTGGTTATGCTTGAAGATTGTACCTTAGTTAGGAAAGTGTTCTCGAATAGGATTTAAATGATCGGTCTACAAGTCACCAGGGTGAGACACGAATAGGCATAGATCCGATCAAGGCTCGAAGCAATCAAGGGTTCCTAAGAGGTTTGGATTTTCTTCAAATTACCATGTTCCTTAACGACAGATGAGAAGTTCTTGTAAGTAGCTAAAATCTATTAGACCATGAATCAAAATGAGATTTGAAAAAAAAAGAACAAATAGTAACCTGGAACTCAGATTGATCAATCAAAACTTATGGTTGATCGATCAAGATTGATGGATCATGCTCTCTAGTTGATCGATCAACTCTCTGATGTAGCATGAGGAAAGGAGATGATTTTGGTGGTTCTGGGAGGAGGAGAAGTTGTGTTTCTGAGTCTCGCCTTAGTGATCCTTATAAAGAGAGTAGGGGTCATTGTAAGGATAAATTTCATTTTTGGAGTCAAAAGTAATCGGAAAGAATCCAAAAAGGATAGATTTTAATGGATTTGACAAATCACATTAAAAGAAGGTCTAGGTCCGACAATACCTAAAAAGATAATATCTAAAGGCGTCGGAAAAAAATCCAATAAAGTTATCCCATAAAAAATGAATTTTAAACGAAATTCAAATACACCTAGAATGATCGATCAGTATTCCTGATAGATCGATTGATCAGGGGTGATTCAATCAACTGCACTGATTGATTGATAAGGGGCGATCGATCAAACAAGGTCTGATGATTGATCAATCTGATGAAGGAAGAGCTTGTGGTGATCATGCGTTAAGGAGATGATGAGGGCAAAGGGGGAGTGTAGGGGGGGGGATCACTTGGTGGTGGGAGGACGTGGTAGGAGAGGAAGGAGGGTTAGGAGGTGGTGATAATGATGAGCAATCCGTGTCGCGAGAGGTAGGGTGGAGGAGGCGACAAGAGGAGTGAAGCAATGTGAGTAGGGGAGCATTGGGGGTGGGTCGGAAGAGAGATTTTATGGATTGGGGATTTCCACTTGCTTGCTAGCTAGTACCAAGTTTGACCTCCAAATCAACTGGTCGAACCTAGTCTAGATTTTTTTTATTATTATAGCTTTGAATCAACTGCCAACCAAATCGAGGTGGATTCCAGATCCAACCTCTCAGATCCGTTTGGTTACAGGGTTATCATGAGATAACCTGGTGTACCTCAATGCATTACTGAGTTGGAACTCCATCACAAATCAATGTGACATCACATCACATTCTTTATTCCAATCCTCTCTCATCCCTCGTAACCATCCAAACAATTACTATTCGCCCAACCCACTCCATCCCCGTAACCAAACATAGAGATGATTTTGGTTCGATTTTTAAAATAATCCTCTTTGCACGTGTTGTTTAGATTCCATTCTCCAATGTAATTGGACATCACCGGTCAAAGAGGAAGAAACGTCTCTCGAAAAGGAATTAGATTTATATTATAATAAATTGTTAGAGGAGTTCAGTGGAAAGCAAATCCGGAGGACCAAATCGCAAATCCAAGAAGTTTGAAGTCCCGTATAAAAACAAACACACCTTGTGATCCACCAAGTCAGAGGACCTCATCCCCATCTCTGGCTCCTCCGTAAACCCCCAAACCCTCGTCACCACCACCGCCTTCCACCTCCGCTGCCGCCCGCCATGGCTCTCTCCGCCAACAACCTCCTCCTCTCATCCCCCCTCGCCATCTCCTCTTCTCATCGCCGCCGCCGCCACCTTCCCATCGCCGCCTCCAACCCCCGCCACTCCCTCTCCTCGTCCTCCGATCCCCCCACCCCTACTCGCATCCCCGCCTCCTCTCGTCTCCTCACCTCCAAAACCCTAATCCTTTCCTCTGTCGCAGCCGGAGGATCCCTCCTCCATCTCCTCTCCTCCGGCGACGGCTCGGGGGACCTCGGGGGAGGTTCCGGCTCTGGCGGTGGCGGCGGAGGCGGTGGCGATGGCGGCAACTTCTGGTCTCGATTCTTCCGGCCCTCTGCCGCCCTAGCGAAGGATGAGGAACGTGATCCCTCGGGACCGGAATGGGACACGCATGGCCTCCCGGCGAACATTGTCGTTCAGCTCAACAAGCTCAGTGGTCTCAAGCGCTACAAGCTCTCCGAGATCCTCTTCTTCGATCGACGCCGCCGCACCACAGTCTCGGGCACCGAGGACTCCTTCTTCGACATGGTGTCGCTGCGACCGGGTGGTGTCTATACGAAGGCGCAGCTCCAGCAGGAGCTCGACACACTTGCCACGTGCGGTATGTTCGAGAAGGTGGACCTTGAGGGGAAAACCAAGCCTGACGGTACTCTATCGCTGACGGTGTCATTCACCGAGAGCACATGGCAATCGGCAGACAAGTTTCAGTGCATCAATGTGGGGCTGATGGCACAGACCAAGCAGGTGGAGATGGATCCCGACATGACAGATAGGGAGAAGCTGGAATACTTCAGGAGTCAGGAGAGGGAGTACAAGAGGAGGATCCAGAGGGCCAGACCGTGCCTGCTGCCCAATCCGGTTTACAAGGAGATCCTGCACATGCTCAGGGAGCAGGGCAAGGTTAGCGCGAGGCTGTTGCAACGGATAAGGGACCGGGTGCAGAAGTGGTATCACGACGAAGGGTATGCTTGCGCGCAGGTTGTGAATTTTGGTAATCTCAATACCAAGGAGGTTGTTTGCGAGGTGGTGGAGGGAGATATCACGCAGCTGGCAATACAGTTCCAGGATAAGCTTGGAAACATATGCGAGGGGAACACGGATCTGTCGGTGATCCGCAGGGAGCTTCCTCCACAGGTAAAAAAATTAGCTGCACCATTTTCATTTCCTTTTCCAATCCTTATATTAGAATTACTGCCATGGTTTGCCTATTTCCTTGGTAGTTGCAATGCAACTTCCTGCATCAAATGTGGATTAGATGGTTATAATTAATTAAATAATGTTGCAATGCAATCCAAATTTCAAGTTTGGTTGCTATCAGTTGTTTTTCTTACGATAGAATAAGTAATAGAAATTTTTGGTAACCAAAAAATTCGCAGAGCTATGAGCATATATATGTAAATGACCAATTATTTTTGAAGGAATGTTAGCAGCCAATTGCCAATGATTCTGCATAAAATTTCATGTACTAGACATGAATATGATTTGGATACAGCGTGATTGTGAATGAAATGACATTGTTAATTATTTTTGCCTTATTTGAAAGAAAACATAGTTAATTAGTCTGTACGGTATACAACTGCCATGCCTATGCACATAATTGCATGGTAGTGTCAACCATATGTTCAATGGATTTGGAAGTTGGAACCTTACACATTTCAAATTAGCACAATATTTTAATTTAGACTCTGAATGTTTGGCTTGTAAAGGCTATGCATTGGTCTGCGGATTGGTTCAAATTGATATGCACCTCTAGTTATCATATATATTTCAAGAGGGATCACTTGATTCATTTTAGATGTTAGCTTATGAGTTATGACAGACTTCATATCAGCACTATGCTTGCCAGCATTGACATTTACCATCTTCTCAGCTTCGGCCAGGACATGTTTTCAACATTGAAGCTGGAAAGCAAGCACTTAGGAACATCAATTCCCTTGCACTTTTCTCCAATATTGAAGTAAACCCAAGACCAGATGAGAAAAATGAAGGGGGAATAATAGTTGAAATTAAGTTGAAAGAGCTGGAGCAGAAGTCAGCTGAAGTGAACACCGAATGGAGTATTGTCCCTGGACGCAATGGGAGACCAACTCTGGTATTATTGCCACTCCATCTATTTGTTTCCAGATTTCTCTTTTTGATGTTATTCACAAATGTGCTTTCCATATAGGCATCCATTCAACCTGGCGGGACTGTATCATTCGAGCATCGTAATATTAAAGGACTCAACAGGTCTATTCTGGGGTCTATCACTTCAAGCAATCTTCTCAATCCACAGGTGAGCTTCCCATTTGCTACTTCTTTATTGTATTTTTATTCTAGTTGTGGCCATCACATATTAAGAAGTGGTCCACTTTTTTATACAACATTATCAGCAGGTGGAATTGTTCTATCAGCTGTTAATTGTGACCAAGTCCGTGACCATTTGTTCATTGCACAATTTTGATATTGCAATGAAGAGAGTTTACTATTCTATGATAATTTTTGTTTTACTGGTCTCAGGATGATTTATCTTTCAAACTTGAATATGTGCATCCATATTTGGATGGTATACAAGACCCTCGTAATCGCACTTTTCGTACTAGCTGCTTTAATAGCAGAAAGCTAAGCCCTGTTTTCACTGGTGGGTCTGGGGCAGACGAAGTTCCTGCAATATGGGTTGATAGAGCAGGGGTCAAAGCCAACATATCTGAGGTGAATGTCATCAAATATCTGATTTAGGTTTCTTGCATGTTTTTACGGGATTCTCACCTATTTCTGATGAACTGTGCATTATATTTCAGTCATTCACGAGACAAAGTAAATTCACTTATGGGATAGTCTTGGAAGAAATTACGACTCGAGATGAAACCAGCAGTATCTGTACAAATGGCACTCGAGCACTTCCAAGCGGTGGATTAAGCATTGATGGTCCACCAACAACGCTCAGTGGAAGTGGAATTGATCGTATGGCTTTCCTGCAAGCAAATATTACTCGTGATAACACAAAGTTTGTAAATGGAACAATTGTTGGAGAAAGGAATATATTTCAGGTAAGTACATAACTTTAATCTGTTCTTTTAATTGTTGGAGAGGTATATATTTTAGGAATATCGTTGGAGTGGAAGTGGAATTGATCGAATTGCCTATAGTTGTTATTTGAATTGCCTATAGTTGTTATTTTAATCTGAACTTGTTTGCTGACATGTTCCATAGAGGCAACATAAGGATAAACAATCACTGTAGTTTGAGTTGTTTATTAAACACGCATACATGTGCATTTTCTGAAGTTATTTTTTTTAGTGGTCATTGGAACACGACTATGCATTTGTATTTTCTCCCTAATCTTGTTTCCTCCTGACCACGGTTCTAATTCCTGTTTAGTTTCAACAGTAATTATTTTACGGTCTTTGGTAATTTTCATAATGGAGTTGTTACATTGTTGATAAATCTCTTGCAATGGGATGCCTGATTAATCATATGCACTTAACTCAGTGCTAGAGCTGGTTATGTCTGTCCACTTAGACGGATCTAATAATATAGGAGCTTGTTGCCTTAATCTTGGTACTTGATGGAGTGCTGCCCTAAGAAATGAGCTTGAAGACTTTTGGGAGTGACAGGATGATGGCTTTATGGAAGAGGACGCATATACTATGAAGGACCACCCTTACAACCGGGAACAAGCCTTGTAGTATCATTCGATTTGGATGCCTTAGTGGATATCAAGCACGTACCCACTTAAATGGTCTGGTGGTAGTGCAGTGTGCCTGCCACCCAAAAGACCAGGGTTCAAATCCCTTATGTGGGGGTTGCGTTAGGTAGTCGACAACCAACATGGATTCGAGCAAGAATCTATGTAGCCGACCCCAACCCTACTTATTGTGGGAGAAGGCTTTACTTTTAGTGTATATCAAGCACAAACGGTAATCATACACGTTTCATATGTAAGTCAAATACATCCTTGGGCGGCTACTATTATTTCTCACTTTGTGGGAAAAATGAAGACAAATGGTATGAATCCCAAGATCTAACTCTTGAGAAACAAGGATCACTGACTTATGTACCGAGATTCTCATTCTTAGATGGAGGTTGAACTTTATGGGTTATGATTCAAGGTATGCCCACATAAAGCTAGAGATAGCTTTGAAGGTCTTATTGCATGCTTGGTTACTGAAGAGTTGATGGCATGACTGTAGGAATGCAGATTTTTTGGGGATCTTTATACTTGTGGCCTTCCTAGTTTGTCTAATGACACGTATGCTCCTATCTTTTTTACAATTACACATGTGCCCCCATATTCTCACAAAATATACAACAATGCCCACATAAAGCTAGAGATAGCTTTGAAGGTCTTATTGCGTGCTTGGATACTGAAGAGTTGATGGCATGATTGTAGGAATGCAGATTTTTTGGGGATCTTTATACTTGTGGCCTTCCTAGTTTGTCTAATGACACGTATGCTCCTATCTTTTTTACAGTTACACATGTGCCCCCATATTCTCACAAAATTTACAACAATGCCCTTCTATTATTACACGAGCCCTTACATTACACTAATAGAAGGACAAAACCATGAATTTTTGAAAGAATAAAAGGGACGGCCATGTGATTGCAAAAAAGCTAGAGACATGTGTTATTGGAAAATTTCAGAAGGGCACAAGTGTATTGCCTCCTTTCCTCGTGCTTGATTATTGACACTGTTGTAAAAGTCGGCCGACTAGTCAAGTCGGGGGGTAGCCGACTCGACTAGGCCTAGTCGGCCATTAGTCGGTCAACCCGACTAATCGGACTGACTAGTCAGCCTAGTTGGCCGACTACTCGACCGGCTTTTACATAGAGGTTTTTTGTTTTTTTTTATTTTTTGCTTTTTTTAAAATCAAACCTATTCTAATATGTGTAATGTTATATTTAAAGTCAATTACTCATTTTGTTTCATTATAATAGTATAGAAAATGTTCAAATCTATGCAGATATATAAGAATATATGTACAAAAAATGATTTATATTGCAAATATATAAGAATATATGTATAAAAAATGATTTATATATTATAAATAAATAAAAAAATTCAAAACCGACTAATGACCGCCTAAATCCGATTAGTTGCCCAACTGCCGATTAATCCTTATTCAGTGACCCCACCGATCGAGTACCGACTACCGCTTTCTGCAACCTTGATTATTGGTGCAGTTTGGAGGTTTTTTAATATCTTGAATGGATGCATTATGCATATAACTTTGATGGGTTTTATAGGAGCTTTAGGATTGGAAGTGTTGTTAGATGCAAGATTGCAGAAGTCGAGAGTTGGTACTCGGTCGATCTAATCACTGACTAAGGACTAATCAGCAATCAGATGACTAATCGTATTTAAACGAGATTTAGTCGATTTTGATTTTTTTTAATTATTTTACATATGAAATCAATATATTCTTATATATTTGCATTGATTTAGACATTTTCGATGCTATAATACAAACAACAACAAAGCCTTTTCCCACAATTAAGTAGGGTCGGCTACATGGATTCTTCACCTCCATTCAGATCATGGAAGGACATGTCGATATCGGTATCGATATTGGTACCATGTCGATACGATATATCGATGATATATCGACGCCATATCGCCGACATCGAACCGAGATTGTGAATAAAATGGCATGTCGATACCTATATCGATCGTGTCGGCGATATATCGGTGACTTGTCGATACCGATATATCACCGATATATCGCGATACAACCTTCCATGATTCAGATCTATCTTGGGTCAATCCCGGGCTTATATCCAAAAAACTAAGATCCCTTTGTATAGACTCTTTCCAACACTTCTTGGGCCATCCTCGCCCTCTCTTAGTCGGCTCAACATCCCAACACTTGTATCTCCTAACTGGTGCATCAACTGATCTTCTTTGTAAACGATCAAACCATCTTAAGCGGTTTTCTCGCATCTTATCCTCGATCGGAGCAACACCAACTTCCTTTCTGATTGCATCATTCCGAATCCGATCTTTACGTGTGTGTCCACACATCCACCTTAGCGTTTTCATTTCTGCTACAGTCATTCTCTGCACATGTTTATGGTTCACAGGCCAACATTCAGATCCATAGAGCATAGCAGGTCTCACGGCTGCTTTGTAAAACTTTCTTTTAATTTTTAAAGGAATTTTCTTATCACAGAGAACAACAGAGGCTCCTCTCCACTTTAGCCAGCCTGCATTTATTCTATCATCTCCATCAATTTCCCCATCATGTTGCAAAATAGATCCCAGATATCTGAAAGAATCTCTCTTCTGAATGTTATCGTCACCAATCTTCACATCGATTCCTTCGTCATTGCTTCCATCAAAGGTGCACTCCATATATTCTGTCTTAGCCCTACTTATACGAAATCCTTTAGTCTCCAACTCATGTTTCCAGACCTCAAGCTTCTCATTTACTCCATCTTTAGTCTCGTCAATCAACATAATATCATCAACAAATAACATGCACCAAGGTAACTCGTCCTAAATGTGACTTGTCAACTCGTCCATGGTCAAAGTAAAAAGAAATGGACTCAAAGCTGAACCTTGATGTAAACCAATGTTAATGTCAAAATAGCCAGTCTTCCCAGACTGGGTCTTTAGACAAGATAAAGCCCTATCGTTAGGGCTGGCTATCGAGTCACGGCTCGATGAGCCAGGCTCGGGCTCGGCTCGATAAGGGCTCGTGAGCCTGGCTCATTAGGCTATTGAGCCGAGCTCGAGCCAGAATTGTGGGCTCGATAGCTTAACGAGCCGAGCTCGAGCCGAGCCTCGCTCGGCTCGATAACTCAATAAGGGGCTCGATAAGAAATATATATACATATATTTATATATAACACAAATCAAATAAAAGTAACCCTTAACGAGCCTTCCTTGGGCTCGAGCAATTATTAGGAAATTTTAAAGCATGTGCATAACTTGTAAATTATGATGGGTTTTTGCACAAAATTTCCCCAAGCTTCACGTGCTGCAGCACGTACCTCTCCAGTTACTAGATCTGCTTGCAATTGGCAGAAGATGTAGAGACTTCTATGCAATTTGCTCCAAGATATGTGGAGCTCATGTGATTTTTCACGTGCTTGGACCTGTAGCAAATCGATGAACATCGAGGGTCCGATTATAATTTCTCCAAAAAATTTCTCCAACGGCTTGTGCTTTGCGCGTGATTCCCCTTAAGCGGTGGAGCGGTGGTGACTCCTCTTTAGTACCACATCGTGCAGCTCTAAGAAGCCGAGGGCTGGGACTTTCTATAAGAGGCGGGGAGTGGGCAACATTCATCCCTACTAACCTGGACGGGGTCAATTAAGGGGCTCGACTCGAGCCCGAGCCAGCTCGATAAGGGCTCGAGCTTATCAAGCCCGAGCCCGAGCCAACTTGGCTGGGCTCGAACGAGCCCGAGCTCGAGCTCGAGTTCAGTTGGGCTTAATGAGTTCGAGCTCGAGTCAGTGGTTGGCTCGGTTCATTGGGCTCGATAGCCAACCCTACCTATCGTACATGTCCTTTATAAAAAATATAACAAGAATATTGCACTTACGTAAAAAGTTAACATTCATAAAACTGAGTAGCATAAATATACTAACCAAGAGCATTAGCAGTTGAATATGATATTAAAATAAATAAGCACTATGTAGATGCTTATAGTAATCAATATCATTAGCATTACTAATAATACAAAACTAAATATCACAAACTATAAATATGTTGTGAATCTTAACCATTTGTTTTGTTGAACCCAGTTGAAGAGTCGTCACTTCAGATGTCCTTGTGCCACCCATACCCTACCTATCATCATGGGGGTCAGCGAGCCTGAGGGGAGGGGGGTCTAGGTGAGCATGTGTGCCCCTCTTGTGGGGGTTGTAGGGACAATGTACCATCCTGAATTTTTTTTATTTTAGTACGTTGTTCTATTTACAACATAAATTAAATATACAACATGACAGTAGGAACTAAATACACAATATAGACATGGTACACAGATGAGCAATATAAAAAATAACAGGCAATATAATATACTAAGTCACTAATTATTAACCAACAATGAATGCTAATTTACCAACAATGATACAAAATGATTATAGAGGAATAAAAAAATGTTACTTAAAAATTGGCCGAATAGTCAGCTAGGTCGAGTCGGTTATCCCCACTCCACCCTGACTTGACCAATAGAGCCTACTAGTCAGTCGATTTTTACAAGTTTGGTTGGATGGAAGCTAATCTTTAAAAAGCGGTGTAACTGAAGCTTGCAGCTGGGGATCTTGTGGCGCTGGAATCAGATAAAAGAATGGTGTTCCAATATGAGAAATACTATTGTTGAAAATGTGGTGCGTAGCACCTAAACCTTTTATACAACATGAGTTTTTTTTGTTACGACGTCAGTTTTTTTTGTTTAGAGTGCTATACTTGCATGGTAATGTACCTTATTAATCATGATCGAAAAATGAAAGGTGGATAACCTTCTCGGATGGTCATAAGTCGTCCTTAGGCTAACAAAAGGAGAAGATTTCCGTACGATCTTTTTAAACTAAAATCTCAATGACAGTGGGGGAACAAATGACCCATGATATTAGGGGAATATTTATTCCACCATCTGATGTCTTGCAATCCAACGGAAAATTGCATATATCCATCTTTTTGTCATGTTATTCTTACAAACATAGAAGTTCTAAAATTATATTTTGTAAATCCTTCAGAATCCTATCACTAGGTGCTGTAAACAAAACGAACACACCATTTTCTGGTTCGGTTCATTTAAATATAATTGAGCCTATATTTGTATGTTTAGGTTCTTTTCGTTTATTTCGAACCAAATCATGTTCAAACTTTAATTTTAATCAAATCAAACCTAAGCGAATATCGAACTTCAAATTTTTTATGGGGAGCGTAGGCAAATGAAATACTGAGGGATATATATATATATATATATATATGGAAAAAAGTAATATGTGGTTTTGCATGTTCAACACGTCCATTAACCATTGATTTATCTTAGGGTGAGTGAGTGCTTGTGCATGATTGTGGAAACATGTGCATTTTGATTTCTCGAGGAAAATGAATTGCTGAGAGATAATGAACATAGGAGTTGCTTGGAGACGAGCTACAAGCTCCCTATCTCTGTTTATTTTTATGTGTAATTAGAATAATATTCATTCAAATTTTCTTCTTTATGTCATTCTTCATATTTTAAAAATCAATAACTCTTATCTTAAAAAAAAGATAAATGTAATATACTTCTATATCATAATTTGTTTGAATAGGGGATAAGAAATAAGGTGGGATAAGAGATGAGTGAGGTTCATCACTTGTTCTTTTTCGAGTTCTTTGAAGGATAAGGGATAAGTACTATAAATAAAAACATATGGATCTTGTAACTTTTTCGAGTTGTTTGAAGGATAAGGGATAAGTACTATAAATAAAAACATAATGGATCTTGTAACTTTTTCGAGTTGTTTGAAGGATAAGGTATAAGTACTATAAATAAAAACATAATGGATCTTGTAACCATGATGTGACCATTTATACTGAGATAGCTTATCTCGGGATAAGGTTTCCTTAACTTGGGATAACACAAACAAGGCAGGATTTGTAATGTTGTGTGTACATGTATGTGTATCGATTAAGGAATCAAACTTGAGAGAACCTGCCATTTTCAGGTTGGGTTCGTTTATATAAACAAGCCTAAATCCATGCTTATGTTTGGTTTGTTTATCTTCAAATCTGAACCTGAATCAGACTCTTAACGTATCAAATCTAAGCGGATATCGAACTTGAGAATTTTCTGACAGTCCTACCTATCATCGTTCACTATCTTTTTGGTGGTTACACTTTCTTTTTACTGGTCTGGCTTGGGATCACTTGGAAAGTGGATGCATTTAGCTTTGATGGTTTTTAGAGGAGCTTCAGGATTGCTGTTCAGGAACTAACCTTCAAAATTTGGTGTCACTGAAGCCAGCCGGTGGTGATCTTGTGGTTGTGGATGAGCCTAAAGAATGATGTTCCAACATGAGAAATACTGTGCCAAAAATGTGATGTGTAGCGTCCAAACCTTCTATCAAAAAATGGGTGGTTTTCTGTTTAGTGGGGTGTTTTACTTGCTTGGTAAGGCGCCTTATTAATCGTGATTGATAAATGATAGTGGATGATTTCCTATCTCGAACAGTCGTCCCTGGGCAAGCAAAGCAAGAATATCCCACGAAATCATGTAGTAACAAAATCTCACCTGCCTTGGGGGAACGAGTGGTTCCTTATATCAGGGGAATCTCCATTCCACCATCTGTCGCCTTGTTATCCACTGGAATTTCACATAAATCCATCTTTTGTCCTGTTATGGTTAAAAGTTCTAATTGTATTTTGTAAGATCCTACCATGGTTCGCTTTCTTTTTTGTGGTTCACTTTCTTTTTAGTTTCCTGATAGATAGAGAAAGTTATCGCTTACCTTGTTATTTGGCTAGTGCACGGCTCCATTTTACATCTTATGTCGACTCTCATTATAGTTATTTACCATGTTTCTATGCTCATGATGAAACATGTAATTTGCTTTGTTCTTGGTAAACCGATGACATTTAATTGTCATTAATTTATCTTATCGATTTGCAGCTGGATCAAGGTCTTGGCATTGGCAGCAACTTTCCATTCTTTAACCGGCATCAGCTGACAATCACACGTTTCATCCAGCTCAAGGAGGTCGAAGAAGGTGCAGGCAAACCACCGCCCCCTGTTTTGGTTTTCCATGGGCATTATGGTGGTTGTGTGGGAGATCTTCCAAGTTATGATGCCTTCACACTTGGTGGGCCGTACTCTGTTCGAGGGTATAATATGGGGGAGCTTGGTGCGTCCAGAAACATCCTAGAGGTGATTCCCATTAAGCAATGCTGCTGGCATTGAAGGGTGTTATTAATCCGTGTTATTATCCCTTTTTTGAGAATATATGATTTACACATTTGCAACTGATACTTTCTATGTACATGCTGGAGTGAGCAAGCTAAATTGCTTGTGACATCCTTGAATGCGAATGCCTTGTGCTGATTTTGATTCTTCCATTTCAGCTAGCGGCAGAGCTAAGAATTCCCATCAAGAATACACACGTCTATGGATTTGTCGAACATGGAAATGACTTAGGAAGCTCGAAGGATGTGAAAGGAAATCCAACCGAATTCTTCCGACGGGTGGGCCATGGATCGTCATACGGGGCTGGTGTGAAATTGGGTTTGGTAAGAGCAGAGTATGCTGTTGATCATAATGCAGGAACAGGTGCACTGTTCTTCCGATTTGGAGAGAGATTTTGAGAGAAGTGTCTGGTTCAGCTTCCAATGTACCTGGAAGTTTTGGGGTTTTATTATGGTGAGTTTTTAGATGTTTGAGATTACGCAGTAGCGTTGAGTTATTAACAATTTTTTCTTTGATTTGGTGGTGGTGTTTTAGAGTTCTATTTATAGAGGATAAGGTTCAAGGTGCTATCTTGGCTTTTGTACCACTGAATGTTCCATAAATCAGTGTCTTTCTAAGTTGATGCCATCTAGACATGCATTGCTTAATTTGATTTATGATTTGTGGATAAAATATGTTGTCCTTATGGGAGGTAGTTCTTTGTGCATGAGTTGAATGGTATCCAAAGCCTTGGATATCTCTGTTTGTACATTGCATTCATGTGTGAGCCTGAACTGAAAGAAAAATCACAGTGGGGGAGAGGGAGTTTCGAAGGGTGGGGAAGAAGGTGAAAGTGTGTGGCATTGCTCAAGTTGGTCACTGAGTGCAGGATTGTCGGGGTTGATCTTGTTTAATTTGGGGTTGTTATAACAGGTGGTGTGGTTTATTGGTAAAGCACATACCATTGTCAAGCAACTACATGTGGTCATGGGTGAAGGGACTTTCGGGGGTGAAGCTATGCAAGGGCGGGAGGTGGGAGAGGAAGCAATGGTGAAGTGTCTGGCAGTGCTCCCTTACGATTGGCATCTCTAGTGTTTTCTCCGACAGGAGGAATGCTTGATGGCGATGCATAGAGGTGAAGTTGCGGTAGCCACTTAGGAGGCTGAGGTGCTTTGAAGGGGGTTGTTTGTTATCCTGAATCCTATGGCAAGGGTGGAAGTGGGGAGGAGAAGAGGTTGTCTTAGCTAGGGTTGTTCAAAATATATTCGAGTCAGATGGGTACCGGACTATTTCCATCCAAGTTCACCAGTACCCGAGAAAAGATGTCTTGGTTGGTTATCCATGAGCTTTTAACCCATTCAACTTTAGCGACTCCATGGAAAACTCACTGGAAATTCTGGTAACCGATCGGGTAACTTTGGGTCCACCATGCAACTAGCCTCCTGGCACACCTCCAAATTCCGTGAGCAATCATGAGTACAAGAAGAGTTGGAGCATGTCCGTGATAGTTTTACTCACGAGGGTTTGTTAGCTACAAGTTAGCTTTTTTTTAGACCAAAAGATGGGGAAATGCACGATGGCGTATGCCTCATATATATTAATAAAAAGACAAGATTAGGAGACTTACAGTAACCAAGACTCAAGGAGAGCCTTAGTATGGAAGATTACATTCTCAGTATAGAAATGGGATGAAGAAAAGACCGGTGTTTCTAGCTATCCAAATCGCCCACACAAGTGAGAGCGGTTGAAGATCCTCTCTAGTTCGATCTCTAGCCCCATACATTGAGTTCCAAAATAATTTAAAGTTTTGCGCAGCTAGCCAATCAGCTTCAAGAACCTGCCATAAAGGTGATGTCTGTTGACATTGGAAGAAAAGGTGGTCAAGAGTCTCTATATGTAATTCACATAGAGGGCATCTGTTAGAGATGACTCCGAAAAGGTGTTCACAACGATCTTTAGCCATAATGTGCTTTCTGCGGAAAAGCCACAAAAAGAAACCAATTCTATTAACAACTTCAACTTCCCTATGAATTTGCAGTCCCAAAGCAAGGAGCTCAACATCGACGGAGGCTGTGTGGTGATTGTTTTATAGGCACTCTTGATCGAGAAAGAATTCACCTTCCATACCCAATGATCAAGCCTAGCAGTGGGCCTAATAGTTTGGTTGAGAGAATATAGAAAAAACATGAAGTCCTCAAGATGATGATCAGAGAAGTCCGTCAAGAACTGTGACATCCAATTATCGTCAACCAAACACTCAGCCACCTTTGCATCCTGATTGGCCGTCAAAGCAAATAAACAAGGGAAATTCAACAATAGTGTTCCATTACCTGACCAATTATCAGTCCAGAACCCAAACGAGTTGCCATCCCCAAGAGATGGATGAAAGAGATCCTAAAAACAGGGAAGCATCGATCTAATTCCTTTCCAAAAAGTTGACTGTCTGAAGCTATGCCGATGAGGAAGAATGTATTGAACCCCAATACCATAGGTTTTCCTAATAAATCTGCAAGACAAATTATCACCATTGCCCCAAATCCTACTGACCCTTTAAAAGAAGAGCCTCGTTCATCGAGTCCAAGCACTTAGTCCCAAGTCCACCCTCCTCAAAGGGCATCGTAACAGTGGTCCAATCAACCAGGTGAAAGTCGTGGCCATCCTGGCCCGTTTTCCCTCAAAGAAAACATTTCATGAGAACCTCCAATCGACGTCTAATCCCGACAAGAATCAGATGAGACGAGATGAAGTAGATGGAGATAGCAGAGAGGACTGCTTTAACAAGCACCAACCAGCCCCCACGAGATAGGATCGATGCCTTCCAACCTGTAAGCTTTCTCTCCATCTTCTCAATGATCGGAAGTCAGTCCACCATCTTAAGGTTACCATCCGCCAACGGGATCCCCAAGTAACGCATCGAGAGTGAACCCATCTCCGTGCCAAGCACGGTGCAACAGTCACGAGCATCAAACTCAGAGTAACCCAAAGGGACAGCTATAGATTTACAACAATTTAGTACCAACCTGGAAAGTTCTTCAAAGATCTCCACGGTTAGAGCCATGCCCTTCACTTCCTCTTTACCCCCATTAAAAAAGAAGATGGTGACGCCATCATATTGCAACAGAGGAATGTATATTTCATCTATAGAGAACCCTAACAAGATCTCACTTTGCATCACATGGTTCACCATGCCAGCAAGAACATCAGCTGCAATCACAAAGAGCAATGGAGCGAGAGAACAACCCTGCCTAACCCCACGTCGTGATTGAAAGAACCACCTTCGGGTTAGTTAATGCCGCACATGTCAAAATTTGTAGCAGGATTTTGACTATGTGACACCTCCCACCATCACATGCCTACAATTTCTCACGACTAGGAATTCATCCCACCTACTCCGTCATTGCTGAGCGCTGGCTTGCTTGCCACCCTCCAGCTCCTACCGCAACCCCTCCCGCATGCCTCTCAATAGTGACGAGATTGTCACGGATTTATTCTCCCGCAACAGACATGTCGATGAAGGAGCTGCATTATTTATCCTCCTGATTTCGAGGCCTTTATTTCCTTTTGCTTGGTTTGGATTTTGGAATTTTGGATTGTGCTGTTTCTATTTGATGGAAATGGATTTATATATATATATATATATATATAATATATATAGGGTAAAATGTGTATGCCCCCTAGGGGGAGCTAACTTAGCTCCCCCGCCCCTTTTTCCCAAAATTTTTTTATTTTTTTTGAAATCTAAAACCGTGTAAATTCATTATTAAATCTCTATATTATGTTATTCAAATTTCATACGAAACAGAGACTCCTACGACCTCCATCCAAACGGGGTCGATTTAAAAAATCCTGTTACCGTTAAAAAAATGACTGTCTGGATGGAGGCCGTAGGAGTCTCTGTTTCACACGAAATTTTTATGACATAATACAGGGATATAGTGATGAATATTCACGGAAAAAAATTTCAAAAAAAAATAAAAAAAAGTGAAGAAAATGGGGCGGGGGGATCTAAGTTAGCTCCCCCTAGGGGGCAGCCCCATTTTCCTCATATATATATATATATATATATATATATATATATATATATATATATATATATATATGAGGTAAATGGGGCTGCCCCCAGGGAGTAGCCAACTTGGCTACTCCCACCCCTATTTTTCCCTCATTTTTTTATTTTTTTGGAAAATAAAAATTTGTATATTCATAATTATATCCCTCTCACATTCTATTAAAATTTCGTCAGAAACAGAGACTCATACGGCCTCCATCCAAATATGGTCGATTTTAAAAATCCTGCGACCGTTAAAAAAATGACGTCTGGATGGAGGGCTTAGGAGTCTCTGTTTCTGACGAAATTTTAGTAGAATGTGAGAGGGATATAATGATGAATATACAAATTTTTATTTTCCAAAAAAATAAAAAAATGAGGGAAAAATAGGAGTGGGAGTAGCCAAGTTGGCTACTCCCTGGGAGCAGCCCCATTAAATCCATATATATATATATATAATGGATCTGAATCAGATGTAAATTGCTCTGTGAAATCTTTGATATCCTTAGCATCTCAGTCCTCCATTAGCACCAACTTTCAGCATATCAAAGCAAGCATTATCTTGAATCACTTTATATCTACGCCCATCTAATCATTGTCTTTCATTAATCCAACGACTGACGTCATTGCATCCAAATTTGATATTAATAAACATATTCAGCAATAGTTTAGTAACATAGATCAAACTGATATAATGAGAACTTACACTGATCCGAATTAACTGGAGCTGTATGGAGAGTTTGCATCTGAAAAGGCTGCAAGCATCAAATGGCAATCAATATAATATGCCGAGATAAGAAAGAAACAAACAAACTCCAGGACGGACTCCATGGCAGATACAAACTCTGCACGCAAGTGCGATGCATGGGGGGAGAAAATGGTGCTGCTCGTAGTATATACAATGATCAAATTATTACTCATTGTCAAATTATCTTTTATATCTAATATTAAAAATATTTTATATTTATGTAAGAACCATATTCTGTTGAATTTTGTTTACATCGAAAAACATGACAGTCATCTGACGATTTGTATAATCCACGTTAAATCCATTAAATTAGATGCTTCTGCGGCTTTGGAAGCGAAGGTGCGTGCATTGGAATACGTTCAGCTAACTCGCTGAATTTTTCGTAGGCTATTCGATCGTTATATTGTGATTGTAAAATCATTGCGAAGACAATGAGCCTCCAATCATCTCTTATGCGAATGAGAAGAATTTTTGAGGGCATATTGACGAAGTGTTTGTTGATCTTTCAGGTAGAAAAATCTGCATGATGGAATTGAACAGGATGCTGTATTCACTGCTCCAGACTTCCATAGCTGGAAAACAAACAATAAGAGGAAAGAATTATTACGAATGAGTAATATAATATAAAACAACAAAATTATTAGTGGTGAGTAATAGAGGAGAAATAAATACGGAGAAAAAAAATATTGGTAGGTGGTTTCATAAAATTTAAAGGGTATAGTCAACAAAAAATTGGAATGTCTAAAAATTTCGATAGCAATTCCTCTATATTATGTACTCTCAAACACTATAATGTACGTGAAACAATTCATATCAAATATTCTATGAAAATTTCCACATAATCCACTGTCACAGCCATCTTAATTCAAAAACTTCATTCAAAAGACCAAACACATCTCATATGTCTAACTCTCATCTCTCATCTACCACTTTACGTTCATATACATCTCTTTTCATTTCACAAAAATATTAAGTTTGTCGTGATTCTAAGTCTAACTTTTTACCTGTGTAATGGAAGAAGGCGGTGCTTATGTACGGTAAAGTGGTGCCAAAACATGTAGGAAAGTAAGTCGTATAAACAACAAGATCGAAGAGAAAGATACGTGGGTTTGGTGATCTTTTAGATTTTGATTAGAAAACTTTAGGTCTTTATGTCATCTGCATGTGAAATGTTAAAGATAATACATTGTTGAAGCCTTGAAGTAAATGATGCTACATGATATGTTATTTTGAGGTATATTGCAAATGTACGTTGTTTTAATGTTGACGTGGAGGTATATACGGTGCTTTACACAAGGAGGTATTAGGAGGAATTTTGTTCTGTGATAGTAGGGACGAAGCCAGAAAATTCTTCTTGGGGGCTAAATTATTTCGGAGGAGGGGAAAGCAAGTTATTTAGATATTATTTATCTAATTTATCTTGTCATTTTAATTATTAGGGTAAATTACAATTCGGGTCCCTATCTATCGGTCAGATCCCAGAATGGGTCCCGATCTTTAAATTGTAACGATTCGGGTCCCACGACCATTTAGGAAATGGAAATTTTGTAGTTCATGACGAATATGTCCTTGTTGGAAAGGGAATGGGGGTTGAGTTCTAACTTTTAAATAAGGGCATACTCGTCATTAGCCTCAAAAAGTTCCTTACATAAATGGCCTTGGGACCCGAATCGTTACAATTTAAAGATCGGGACCCATTTTGAGATCGGACCTATAGATGGGGACCCAAATTGTAATTTAACCTAATTATTAATATTTGGGGAGGAGTTCCTCTATTGTAATGTGAGTTACAAAAGAGGTGTTGTAACTTTTTTTTCAAATTTCTTTCTTAAAATCCAACCTTATAAATAGAATCTTCGAATAATGTTATGCATATCCTCCTAATTTCGCGCAAATCCAAGATCATCTGCTATTTTATACCAGTGATAAAAAGTTTGATTCTCTTGTAAATGAGATTTAAGTTGCTTAAATATTGATTGAACTTTTAACCACTATGATAAATTAGGAAATGTTATCAGATTTGAGTGAAATTTGGAAAAGGAAGTTTCAATTTATGAGGTTGGATTTGTGGAAATGAATTAAATATATAAAGCGGGCTTCCAATAATTTCATATAATTGATTGAAACTAATATTGGGAAGTTATTTTTTACAAAAAAAAAATAAATACAAAGTTACAATCAAACATAAATAATATCTATAAACATCATATTGACCAAAAGATCCCTACAAAACTCTTCATATTACTGAAATATAGATTTATTAATGTGATATTAAGTAATACCATTAGATTTAATATGTTCAAACAAGTAACACTATATAGATATGTGTACCAATCCCTTATCATATTTTGTTTGTACATATTTTGACTGCATACTATTTTAAAATCGACGTAGATAAAAATAAGGTTGCAAACATGTGGATACAAGTATGTATTTGTATCCATATATGTATACACTAGAAAAATATGTAATCATATCCGTTTTAAGATCCTAAAAATGAAAGAGGTATCCAAATCTATATCCGTATATGCAAAGAAGTATAAAAGAAAAATTGTTACTATACCATATATGCTAAAATAACAACTATATATCCGTGACGGTTTATGAACGAGTATGATGATGGACATATACGGATATACAGTATCCGATTATGCACATCATGTAACGTTAACAGCTAATTATTGTAGTTAGACCGTATATTGATTTTTTTATTCATATATGGGGAGCTATTATAACATAACATTTTTATTTTAATTATTAAATAGTGTATTTAATACTATATATTAATCACATATATATGGACTTAGTTGGGAGCCGGAGGTGCTAAGTCCCCACCCGACCCCCTCTCTCCGTCATTGTGTGATAGCAGTTGCACTGAGATCTCCTCGAAGTGCGCAACGGACATTTCTTTATGTTACACGTATATGGAATGTATAATCTCTTTGCGCAATGTTGCAGACGAAGTTCTGTGCTTGTGACGTATCTTGGGAAAGAGTAGTGTAAGTTTTTTTTATGGTTACTATAAGCTGGAAGGAGATAGTGTATAAGTGTTTACCATAACATGTTCTAGTAATTCTCGTAACTCACACTATAAGAAAAATGAGTTGTAGCCACGAAATGTGGCTACGGAAACTTGTGGTCACTATAATTCTGTGGCCACTAGTTTCTCGTAGTTTGTGGTCAAAGTCTTCATATAAGTGTTGTGGTCACGACAAGTTATGTGATCACTTGTAGTGGCCCGGCATATTCGTGGTTAGAGAAGGCTCGCGATGAGACTTGTAGTTATGGCTACTGGTCACGACGTGTTGTGGCCAGAGCCCAATTCCGTAGCCACAAACTCCACATCTATGGACATAGTTCTGTAGCCACAACTTGTTTTCCTTCTACTGTCAGAAATAGTGTGAACATTTTCTCAGCAACATCTGTGAAGATGTTAACGTACGCATGAGATGTGCAATCTGTAATGTCAACTTTAAGTTTTAAGTTTTATTATGTAGATTAAAGGATTTGGTAAGAAATCGTAGGAAATGAGATCATTTTGATTAGTTTATTTATTTGGTTAAATTTTACATGATTTATTCATATTCCATTCATACATGTGTGATCTTTAATTAATTTGTTTTTTTTTAAAATTTTACTTTCATCCTTCGTACTTTTGTTAGATGCATTTCATGTATATGCTCCCAGGATGATATGAATTTGCAAAATTTCTAGTAATGTAGGTTACAAATTAAGAAAACAACATACAATACAATTAACTTAGCATAAAAAACAATCGGGTATTTCATTCCTCAAAATAAAGTTCGCAAAACAAACAAACTCACTGAGAGTAGCAATCCACATAAAAGAGTCAAGAGGACCTCATGCATTAAGTACAACCAGTGAGTACCCCATGGAGCACAAAAAATAGCCTATAAATGTTCATTATGCAAAAAGTAGAGCTTTGCTACTAAGCATAAAGGATAAAACCAAAAGGCCAAAAAAACATATGTCTGATGAGAACATAGCGGTGCAGGAGAGACATCATTTCTTCATTTCCTTGGATGCGAGTTGATGTCAGGTACGCAGGCGCGGACTTATAGACTCTACAAGGAAAACAAGTTGTGGCTACAGAATATGCCCACGGATATGGAGTTTGTGGCCACAGAATTGGGCTCTAGCCACAACACGTCATGGCCAGTAGCCGTAGCTACAAATCTCATCGCGAGAAGTCTCTAACCACGAATATGTCGTGGCCACTACAAGTGACCACGGAACTTGTCGTGACCACAAATCTTGTATGAAGAATTTGACCACGAATTGTAGCTATGAGAAACTAGTGGCCACAGAATTATCGTGGCCACAAGTTTCCGTAGCTACATTCCATGACCACATCTTACTTTTCTTGTAATGAGAGTTGATCACATCTGCAAAAATGTTTATGAGTGATTTCAATCCATGAGTCTAATTGTAGATTGTAGGGGATAGTTATCGGAAGGTAAGAATCTATAGCGAGTGGTCAAATAAAAATTGGGTATTTTTTTAATTTGCAATGGGGGTGAGAGATATCCCAAACATCCTCGAATATCGCTCTTTCTAAGTCAGCCACCAGATCGATGATTGGGAAGCTGACATATGCCAACAGGATAAGGGGTAAGGGATGAAATTATGCTGTTCAAAAAATACCTCAATAGTCACCCTTGAAGGAGAAACATTCAAAGTGTTAAAGATTTTGATAGTAAAGGGCAAGATTTTGGATACCTCATCCATCATTGGATTTTGGCCTACATGTATTTTCTCACCTCTCTTGATATCTAGTTTTATCTTCATTGCTCCCATTCCATATAAAACACCTCCCGATTTTGTCGATGCTATTAATAGTCCAAGGAGGAGAGGACGTTGTTTATTTGGGATGTAAGGGAAGCATTTAGGAGTGAAACTCGGGAGGTCCAGGATAGAGCTAGCATCTTTGATTTCCAAGCAGTTTCTTTTCGAATTTCTCTATAAGAGGCATCCACTCATTTCTCTTTAGGAGTTTCGGGGACAATGAGACTCCAAGGTAATTTATGGGAAAATCTTCCTCACTCCAACCGAAGATATCAGTCACCAACTATCTCTTGGTGTCATCCGAGTTTAGACAGTGGATTGTTGATTTCTCCTAGCTGATGTAGAGACCAGTAATTACCGACAAAACCTCGAGGGTGAAATTTAGACATTTGAGGGTCTCATGATTAAATTTGATAAATAAGAGGATATCGTCAGCGAATAGCATATTGGTGATGGTATGCTCCTCTCTAGGGATACGAAAGCACTCAATCATGTTGTTTTTTTGCTAGGTTTTGGAGCATCCCCTCAAGGATATTCATGGTGTTAATGAATAGAACGAGAGAATGGGGTTTAAAGAACCTCGCTATGGAATTATTTATCTTGAGAGAGATGTCTATATTCTTGAGCATGGCATTGATCCAGCCAACAAATTTAGAGGGACAACTCGTGAGAGCAAGGTCTTTTGATATAGCACTCTATTTTAGAGAATCAAAGGTTTTTCACGAATCAATCTTGAGAACAATCGCCTTGGATTTACTATGACTCCAATGGCTAAGATTTCTGAGGTTACGACAAAGGCATCAAAGGCGCCTCTTCCCTCGAGGAGGGCACATTGTGAAGGGATAGGAGATCTACAATTTTCTATTTGCGGTGCTGAAAAGATACGATATAAACAACGGATTCGTTAAAGGAAAGTGTTTTACCATATAGTTGGCGGAAAATTGGAATAACCCTGTGAACTAGCCTTGGAGAGGTAACAAGGAGTTCCAAAAGAATACAATAACAACCCACACGTGGGAGCACAACTATAAAACATAAATAGTAATAGTAAATATGGGATCAAATGACACGACCTAGGATCATATGCTCCACCATTTTATTCTATTTGTTTGTTTGCAAGGAAGAGATGGTGAAGTGCCGAGACGTGAGCGCACGTATATTAGATTTATCCACATATTTATATATGTACTAATTAATGGTGAAACCAAGTAAGTACCAAAAGTTTATATCAGCCGACGTAGATAACACACAGGAAATGCAAATACATTATGAGTTGGTGACGCCGACGTGGGTTTTTTTTATGTCCCCGTCCCAATCTAATAATCCCTAATCCAATCCATTTGAGTGTAAATGTGATGATTATCTTATGCTCGATAGATTATGGTACCGACGTGAGCTTTATCTTTTGATTAACATCATCATGCAGCTGGAATTCCGTTGGATTAGTTAGCTGTGACACTGCAGCAAAAGATGTTAAGCGATCTTTAAGAAAATCAGCTCCCGGCCTGCATTGTGGATCCACAGAGCCACGTCGCCGCGAGCTGAGCACGTCCCGCGGCTCGCTAGTTTGGCACGTGACCATTCACGAAACTCTCCTAGCACTACAACAAGATTGAGTTATAGTGACGGTTTTTTTTTAAAATCCGTCACTAAATTAGTTGTTGTTAAATATATAACGACGATATTATTCGTCGCGAAATCAGTTTTCATAGTCAAAATTAGTAATGAATATCATATCTGTCGTTATATCATTAGCAACTGTCCATGCCATATAGAGATGCCTTTCGTTGCTATTTTTCAAAATATCGACTAATCGTCGCTATTTTTTTAGTTCAAAACTTAGCGACGATTAATTGGAAGTTTGAAAAATAACAACGAATAAGCGTCGTTATGTGAACCGTTGCTAATGATATAACAACATATATGATATTCGTTGTTAATTTTGAGCACGAAAATCATTTTACAACGAATAATGTCGTCGTTATATATTTAACAACAGCTAATTGAAAAACCCGTCACTATAGCTCAATTTTTTTGTAGTGTAGGGCATGAGTTCCAAATTTGAGGTCAGAGAGTGCAAGCTTGGATGTATTGGTTCCTCGTGAATCCTGCTTGAGTTAAGAAGCCTTCTCACATAACAGTATGCTCCTCTAAGAAACTCGTGCATATGGACGTGCTTTTTGTGTTATGATATCATTGATAAATACTCCATAAATATTTACATGCCTATTGACCTCAAAGAAAATGCTCATGTAACATCAAAATAACACTACCGTGAATTTTCTCAGAATAAACAAAGGGGCACAAGTGTAATTGTAAAAAAGTTAGAAGTATAAGTGTTATTGAAAAATTGAAACTGATATCTCCAACCTTTATGATATCTTCTCTCCATGTCAAATTCATTTGCAGATTAAAAAACACGAGCTAAATAACAATCAATCCTCCCATGTGTTATTTTTCCCTCTTTAGCAAGTATTAAAGTAAATATTCATTGTAG
Source organism: Ottelia alismoides (assembly GCA_037367405.1). Taxonomy (NCBI): domain Eukaryota; kingdom Viridiplantae; phylum Streptophyta; class Magnoliopsida; order Alismatales; family Hydrocharitaceae; genus Ottelia; species Ottelia alismoides. The sequence continues at coordinate 483,052 of JAZKJV010000169.1, forward strand.
CATTTCTAGTATGCTTCAATAAGAAAGCTGCATTTATCATGGGATAAATTTATGATGAGTACAGTTGATCATTTGTCGAAATAAAAAGGCACCGCCAACTTCCTCATTTTGTAGAAATTTCCTGAGTAAGGTGTTGGAAATGCGAGCCCACGGCGAGCCATTATGCAATAAATGTTATTGCAAATATCATTCCCTGATCTGAAATGAAGAATGAATAATTTGTATAATAGATCCCTTAGTACAATTAGGGTTATGTACCATGGCCATCTTGATGATCATACAGCTGTTGATTCAACTATTGAATCATAGAGGTTGGTGCTTGGATGAATATCTAAAGAGTTAGATTGAGGACTCATCAAGCACCGTCAAATGATTATTAAGAGATGATCTCCAGCCTGAGTAGGAGATGGCAATCCTATCTCTGAAGGCTGATATCTGACCGACCTCTTGATGCAGGTCCTCTGCATAGGAATAGAGATTCGGAGGTGTCAGATTAGTTAGGTCAACGAGTTGACTTAACGAGATCGAGATAACCAAAGTCCTATATCATATGCTGTCATGATATAGGCACGCATCCTCTGACCGGAGACAGATGTGCTACTATATGTCTGAGTGTGTACATTTGGCAGACCAATAGGTTGATGACCTAATCAAGGTCTATACACCGGTGCGCTGGTGTGGATATAAGGGTATATGAGTAATACGATCTCTCAAAGGGATCATACAGGTTCGGTTACTGAACCGGAAGACATGAGCTCACTCATGAGATATTGGGAAGAATCAAATTCCATGCGCATGGTCGTCTCGCTTTGGAAGCTTGACTGAATTTGTAGGTTTGATATATACTTTTAGTATATGATCAAGACCTAGGTATGATATATACTTTTGGAAAGTATATGATCGATACCAACTCCCAATGATCGAATGAGAAACTTACTGATAAAAAACCATGAAGTAGACAGTATAAAGTTGATCCAATACTTCCGGTTTAGTCTGAGTCTTCCAGTATGCAGGATGTACATGTATTGGGAATACCTGAGGGTGATTTGATCATAAACGATTGTATAACCATGACGCTTCCATTCCTAGGGAGTGATGAAACGGGTCTGGATTTTAGTGACTCCTCTCAGTAGAGAAGTGATTTGATCTTGGTCCAAGTGTTGGACATTGATATGAATGTGATTCAGATACAATGAGAAGATTAGATTTACGGTCTTGATTTAATCAAGCATCTGTGAGAGGCCCGCGATCTGGATTTGAGATATAATCTCAATATCCATGTCACTATACGTGGAACAATACAATCGCCCTGTCCTTATCTCCAAGTATCTGCGGAGAGATTACATTATTCTTGAAGGGTTCAAGAATAATTCCATAAGATCTAAGCAATGAAGAAATAATGATTAAATGTGATTTAATCATCTTGATGTGTGAAGAAATTATCCAATTTAATTAAATGTGATTTAATTAATGTGGATAAGAATAATGTGGATAGAAATATCCAATTATTCATAATATATTATAAATGTGATTTATAATGTATTAGAGAGAGCTAATTATAATTTATATGTGTTGATTAATTATTATGTGTATTGGATACACATTGTGTAATTAATTAACAATATGAATTATATGTTGTTTTGGGTTGTGAATATGATTCACAATTTTTTCCATGGCAAGAATGCAATATTCTCAAAGATAATTGTGAATTATTTTTTGAGAATAAAACCCAATAAATTTGTTGCAAATAAATAAGAGAGATTCCAAGGAGATATGCAATCTCATGGATTTCCATGAGATTGCAATCTCCATGCAATCTCAAGGGGCGGCACAACATTCCTATAAGGAATGTGTGGCCGTCCACTTGGAAGGTACATGGAGATGAAATCTCCATGTATCTTCTCTCCTTATTTGTTGGGTTGATTTAGGAATAAATTATATTTGATTTTGTCAAATATATTTTGACCTAAATTTGTTGCTTTTGACAACAACAATCTTGACCATTGGATTGACACAAATCAATCTCACCCATTGATTTTATGTGTCCCATGGATTGAGATCCATGGATCCCAAAACTCTATAAATAGAGAGGCATACTATGCTCTCTAATGACTTGCAATATTGGAGCTCTCTCTCTCCCTCATTTCTTCATACACGCCAGCCCTCTCTCCCTCTCTTGTTGGTGGCCGTCCACCATACCCTAGAGAAGGGAATCGTCGTCGCCACCGCGCTGCCGCTTCGACGTTCTTCGATTTCTCCGTCTTCTTGGTGTGCTACGCCCACGAAGGAGACGTCTGATCTCGTGCGACGAGATCAGGAGCAACCACGCTTGGATCATCTTCTTGGATTGCGAGGACAACGCGGTTCATCCCCGCGCTCGCAAGCGGTCTCGCCGACGATCGGACTTGAGACAGGAGGTCTCTTTCTTTAGAGACTTGATCAACCACGTTTCAAGAGGTATTGCATTATACTTGTTGTGGTTATAGATGAAACGATCTGAGAATGGTTCTTGGATCATGTGGTTTCATCGAATAAAATTTTTTAAATTCCGCTGCACCGAACAATTAGTACGACTAGTCGTTCTTCGTCGTATTCGATACGACGATCACGCTTCCGTGATGCGCTTGAGGATATTTTCTATATCCTTCAAGTGGTATCAGAGCCTTAGGTCGATGGTTTCGAATATGATTCGAAAAACCGAGGACGACTTGGGTTCGTTTAGGTCGCGAAAGTTTTCATCGCATTTGATTTCGCAGATCTGTTTAGTAAATAAATTCGGTACTGTTTAAATTGTTTAAACACTAATTTAATATTTGGATTTTGTTCCCCATTAAATAAGGAAACCATAGGATCTGAGTTTACGTAAATCGGATTTCGTATGCTCTAGATATGGTTGTTTTAATGAACATGTATACACTGTTGCGGGAACTGTAGATCTGAACGTGATTAAAATGTTAATTACTGTTTAGACTTGCCTCGAAATGCGTGTAACATCACTTTAATTCTGTCCTAAATCAAATTAGCAATCTATGAAAATTGATTTTATCTAATTTGGATTTAATATGATTGAGATATGCTAATTTTAGTAAGAAGGGGTCACTGCTGAAATTACAGTCCTAATCTAGAACCAAGTGATTGTCAATTAGTGAAATTAATTGTTAATTTCGTGAAATAATCATGAACAATATTTGTGAAATATTTGAAGATGATTATTTACATAATTGACTTGGCCTCAACCAATTAATTGATTAGATTTGATCTAAATCTTAATTGGAAACACATTCATCAAACTTAATGTTTGATTGGTGATTGTCATTTAATCATTTAGTGAAATTAAATTGTTTAATTTCCTAGAATAATTGTGCATAAATATTTGTGAAATATTTGATGATAATTATTCCCTTAAATGACATTGCCTTAACCAATAATTGATTAAGATGTGATCTAAATCATAATTGGAAACCACAATCTTTCAAACTTGATGCTTGAATAGGATTTGGGAATTTGTCTAGCAAGTTTCCTTATAATCAAAAATGTTTTGATTATTACTATATGGTACAATTTCGGTTGAAGAACCGATGATCATCTCAAGTACAAATTAATCAATTTGGCATTATCCTTTCCCGAGGCGGATATGGTGCCTAGTCGGAGAGCATTGGGGTTGCGGGTTGCAACGTATGTGGTCCGTCCCACTCTCGTCGGTACTGGCCATGACAGCGGGTAGGGCCGGGATAATGTCCGAGGGATTAAGATGTATTTTTCTAATTATTAAAATTCGAATTAATACGTATTTTGAGATATTATCATATATATTCAAGTAAAATAATCAAGTTTGATTGATTGAATTGGATTGATAATTAATTTAATATGATTAAATTGATTATGTCCAATTGAAATACTCTAATATGATTAGAGCTAATAATTCCCTTGGAAGAATTAATTATGTGAATGTGATTCACAATAATTAATTAGAATTTGAATATGATATGGAGGATCACATAAGTGACATCCATGGTCTCCCGTCAAGGCAAAGGGTTCCGTCGCCAGGGATTGCATGTGGGAGACGCCTATCCGAAGTGACAGCTCCTGTATGCAAGCGCATCTGGATCGGGCTCTTTGCTTCTCGAAAGAGTAAGGCCGTATACGTAGTGACCCCAATATCGGATCCTCATATTATTGGGGCGATATTGGATTGCGTATAACGAGTACTATTCCTGTTGACGGTTGGTTCAATTAACGACGGGTCAACATCGCCTTAGGGGTGGTGGGCCCGGGTGTTAAAGACCGAATTGGGAAATGCAAGTTGGACTTGCAAAGCGGAATGTGTTCCCGCTTCTTTTTATCCGAGTTGCAGATTCTCATATTATTGGGATGTAACAAAGATAAGGAAGGAGATCCCAGATCTTGTTGAGATATAATGGTAAGTATATCTCTTACATTGAAAGTGATTAAGGGAATGAACTTTCAGTGTTGACAAGGCAAGACAATTTTGATATAAAAATCCTAAATCAAAGTAAAATATATATATTTATATATTTATGCAAATTTCTTATTTCAGATAATCCTTCATTAAAACCCACTCAATGATATACTCAATAATAACCAGTAAAATAACTTGGATTGGACTCATGATCCAGATATTGTACTTGCAATTGAACACATAATGTATGTGGTTGCAATATGCAAGTCTCCTCATACTAATGAGGAATAACAATTAAATAGATAATAGGACTACAACTCTAGGATTTGTATGTCTCTATAGTCTTGGTATCATCAAATGTACTTTGGAAGTGACATGCTGATGATGATCATAATTGTCATATAATCCTTATAAAATCAATGAAGATTTTCTGGCATACATATGTGCTCTTGACATTTAATCATGAGTGACATGGTTCTCTGCATCATGTAGAATGGTAGCTCTATAAAGAGATGATGTATTCAAATTGTTTGAGTACCTACCTGAACCTATGTTTTAAGAGTTTAGATGGATGTAGATGATGAGTGTCATTATTCTACTATCTATACTCCAGTCATTCATGAAGCTTCATAGTATTCATATTGTATGAATTTAATGAAGCATGTATAAATGTTGAAATGATCTTACATTGAATTCTTTTGAATTTAACGTAAGAAATCCTCAGTCTTGAGCAATGGTTGCTCAGAGATAAAGGGAGCACAGTGGAAGCATGGGTTGGACCCAAGAAAGAAGGAAAGCCAAAGAGTTGACTGGACTTCTGTGACTTCCATATGACATCCAAAGAGTTGAATGAATGCCAATACTGCAATAAATTGATGTGTTGATAGTATGACTATCAAGTCTGTCTAGAATCGTTAGAAAAGGACTCGGATGGAGCATCAGAATAATCTACATAAATCATTGATATTGACTTACTTATTGAACAAGATAAAGTCAAATAATTGTATCTCAATCTTCTGATGACATTTGCAATGGGTTGCATATGTTTTAGAAGACTGGAAAATTTGATCTTAAAGGTTTATAGTTGTCCACGTGAATATTGATGCAATTGTTGCAACAATCTCTGTTGGATTGATAGACTTGTTAATTTCAGTGGGAGAGCCCTTAGTCTTAGAGAATGTCTCTATGACCTAGATATAAGAATACACTCATTGTTTGTTTCTAAATGTTGGAAATAAACATGAATTCTGAGGTAGAACTATCATAAAGAATTATGATGGAGATATTTCAGATAGTAATCTAAAATATGGTGGACTCCACTAAATTAGAAAAAATTAATGAATGGTTCATTAATATTTCTAAATACTGAAATTAAAAACCTTTATAAGATCAATAGGAGGATGAAGATCATTTGACAATGATCTAGCATCGAGCCTTGGACATTTGTCTATTGATTTGATCGATAGACTTGTAAGAGATGAAACTTTAGAATGTCTAAAATTTCAAAACTTACATACTTATGAATATTGTATTCAAAAGGAAAAATGTCCAATACACCCTTCTTTGGGAATGGTGTAAGATGTCAAGGTATTTAGGATCTCATACATATTGATGTATGCGGATCATCTATATCATAGTAAACATTGTGGATATGTGATATCTATTGATGATTATGTATGATATGAGATTTCTTCTCTTCATCTAAGAAACCTTTGAAATGTTCAAAGATTTCATTAATTTTGTTTAGAACCAAAGTTTGAAGGGAAGATAAAATGAATTTGGATCTAATCTAGGTAGCAAGTACCTACTAGATAAATTCGAAGAATACCTTATGGAGATATGAATATCATTTTCTATCTCAATCCTCCTAACCCACCTTAACTCAAAAGAGTTATAGGTAGATACAATTGGATCATGTGTGACATGATCTTATCAATGTTGAATTTTAGCATAATTATCCCTTAGTTTCCAGGTATATATGTGTAGTAGAGACTACAATGTATATCCTTAATAAGGTTCCATGTATCTTAGAATCTAGCACTTGAGAGTGCTGCTTCATTAGGAAAATAAAGGATGGTATTGGATACCTGATAAATTCAAAGATCGATCGGTCTTGTGTTCCACACAAGGCGGGAACACAGTCGAAGTGTCGACCAATCAAAATCTGAATTTAATCAACAATTAACCCACACTAAAGATCAATAAATTAGAACTAATGTGGAGTTAAAATTTATTTTTAACTCTGCACAAATGGTGTATAGTGACAAGTATGCAGAGAGTTCGAACACAGGGAGCAAGCAGGGTAATTCAAGCAAATGTAAGCACAAGTGTGTGTGTGTAAAGTGTCTACACTAAGCAAGCAAGCAACTACAATTTTTGTGGGTTTTTAATTTTTAAAATTTTTTTATTTAAATTTTTTTTAATTTTGTATTTTGATTTTTAATTTTCTGATTTTTATATTTTATATTTTATATTTTTTTTTATTTTTTTTTTCAATATTGGAAAGTAAAGACAAGATAATAGAAGGCAAGCTAAAATATTTATAAAAAGGTGCAAAAATACTCAAAAATTCAGAAATAAAATGTCTTTGGTCTTTTTATACTTTTTTTACTGTTTTTGTGATTTTTAGGGATTTTTCAAGGTGTTTTTGGTATTTTAATTACTGAAATAAGGCAAAACAGTGGAAACAATGCTGGCTGTGACAAAAATGGGAATTAAAAATAGCAAACAGCACTCAAAATATTTCACACTATTTTTCTAATAAAAAGAACAAAATTAGGAATAAACAGAACCTGAGTTTAGAATTTTTGGAATTTTCTACTATTTTTTGTAATTTTTTTGACGTTTTTGAGTGTTTTTAAATTTTTAGTGTTTTTCTTTTGAGATTTTTAATGATTTTTGGACTGACACTAAAATAGAATAAAATAGACACTAGGTGAATTTTTGGGAATTTTTGGGGGTGTTTTACTATTTTTTTGGTATTTTCTAAGCTAGACAATGCACAAATAGCAAGTTTTTGATTTTTAATAAATATGAAACTCAAGTAAAATCAAAAACTAAAAGGTTGGCGTCAAAACACACATGTCCAGGAGCTTAAGTTCAAAATTAGAGAAATTTTGGAGTTAAAATGATAGGTCAAATAATTAGAACAAACATCCAAACATTAAACAGTCCTGGCAGGGGCATATATGCAATATAACAAACATCCAGGGGCCTACATGCAATTTTCCACAAAATATTGAGCTGAATATTTAATTTATAGCACCAAAAAGCAAGTACAAAAGCCGCCTGGGCACGCAAGCAGTTTTCCCACCAGGGCGCGTGACTTGCACGCGCCTGGCGAGGACTGGAATGTAATATCACAAAACCCTGGGGGCCTACTTGCAAAACATCCAAAAAGTTTACACTTAATACGAAAGTTTCAGGACTAAAATAAAATACACAAACGACCGAGGGTGTCCTTGCAAAATGCCCACCCCCTCACGTGTACAGGTCACGTGAGGTGACGTGGCTGGGGACCTAAATGCAAATAAACAAAGTCTGGGGGTCTTTGTGCAAATATTACAAAATTTTTACACTACAGACAAAAGTTTAAATATTAACTACAAAAAGTGCGAGGGTCAGGATGCAAAATACCCACGCTCGGGCGCTCCGACGATGACGTGTGGCGTGAATCCAACGGCTGGCGGCGAGGCGCGATCCAGCGGCGGGGGCCAAGCCACTTATCCACGTGGCAGCTTGGGAACGGCTGATGACGGTTGGGCTCGTGCGGCTGTGATTAGAACTCCCCCGATGATCGGACGGTGGGCACGTGGGGAGATCTAACGGCTCCTGTGCGATCTGGGCGCTCCTCGTTGATCCGACGGTCCCGGAGGCAGAGGGAAGAACACGGAGGAGCTCCGGTTGGGCGAACTTCTCCGAGCTCCTCCGTCCGGCTACGGCGACGATCGAGCTTGCAAACCGGTCGAGGACGCTCCTGCAGGTGTCAGCTGACGTCTGGAAGCCTCAAAAGCCACCGGCATTCGCCGGTGCTCTCGCACGGAGGTGGCGGAGCTGCAAGGCCCCAGGTGCTCCGGCGAGAGAGCAAAATTGCTCCAGACGCTTCGATGGGCTTCAGTACCTGCACAGCAAAGTTAAGGAGGTCGAGGGCAAAATGCCTCGACCTCAGGTGGCTCTCGAAATGGAAGGGAAGGCGAGATAGGGGCTCGCCGGAGTTGCGCTCCGGCGAGGTGATCTATGGGCCGATTCGATGAGGGATTTGACGAGGGATTGAGGGCGAAATGATTCTAATATTAACAGGAACGAGATGCAGATAAAAATGGGACGAATGGCTGCCTCGATGGCCAAGGGCCAGAGGGTGAATACCTCACGGGGGTACCCGCCGGAGGTGGTGGTGGAACGCGCCCAACTCGCGTGAATCCGCCTCCTCGAAGGTGCAGACCTGGAGCTGTCACCTCCACGTTGCTGGAGCGACTCCAAGGGGGGGGAGGAGCTGGATGATTTGCGGTTCGAATTTCAAATTAGGGTTCAGAAGAGGTTTTAAGGGGTTGACAGACATGGGTGCAAGAACGAGGCATAGTGGGTGCTGCAGTGATCCACGACCCAAGGTGACGCTTGGGCGTGAATCCTTGATGCGCGAGCTGCGAAAGTCGTGAAGGTTGCATCGCATTTTAGTGAAAGGGTTTACCTCGAAAAAAGGATGAAGAAGGGGGGTCAAACATGGTCTGACAAGCCGCAGGGGGTAGGTCAGACTGTTGACCTAGGTCAACAGTCCTGGCCTCCTGGTTGGTCCACGTGGACCAACCAGGAAAAACCCTGAAAAATATTTTATTAATTCTATTTAAAATACTAAATGGCCGAATTAGATAAAAGTTATAAAATGAAAAATGCTCAAAATTTTATGTAGTATTTTATTCTGAATTTTTATTTATTTTTATGACTTATATTTTTACAAGTTACCGTTTTAACCCTATATAGGTATAATACCTATGTATTTTAATATTTTATTTAGGTATTTTATTTTTATTATTGTTATTTAGTATTTTATAAAACTATAACATACTTTTATATACATAAATATATTTTTATTTTATTTTTCTGATTTGTTTTGTATATTTAATAAAATACAAGTGTATTGTATATAGGTATAAGTGTATGTATAATAACTATGTAGTCTTTATACAAGTATATTTATTTTTATTTATTTTTTTTCTTTGCATTTCATTTCAATTTTATTGCACATATATATTATAAGTAATATTTACAAAATAAAAATATAAAAATAATGAATAAATAATAAATTGAACATTTTATTATGTAAAAGTATACAATGAGGGTCCAAAACTCAACTTTCAACCGCAGCTCCGCCAAATGCGAACCACCGCCATTGGATAGATTATTTTATTCTATATACAATTAAAGGTGAGTTTGATGCATTTGGAGTTGTCGTTTGTGAGATACGGGTCTGGGAAGTTGGGATTCTGGATTTTATTCAGACCATAACTTTTTTATCTGCACATTATTTTTCTGTGAAATCAATTTTTGTATTTTTCTTTAGTAAATTATCTTCAACTTTCACGTACAAAGTTTATTTATTTGATGTATAAAAAGTGGAACCAAAAATAGGTCCCAAAATGAATAAAGAATGAATAAAATGTATAGGTATTTTATCTGTGTTCCTGACCTTATCTCCCCCTACTTTATTCCTTGTCGACCTATTCATCAAGATGCCTAGGTCTCGGGGGTTTTGGGTCATAAAATATTTACAATATTTTATTCTTTTTCTTTTCTTTATTTATTCTATAATTTTGGCCTTAATTACAGTAATTTATACACTGTTTGGATGCACATGCATGAATGCTAAGATGCTCTATTTAGTGCTATTTACAGGCATTTGCTAGGGTTTTTGGTGCCAAAATGATAGAATAAAGATGATGAAATGTGGATTCATCATCCCCCTATACTTTACCTTTGCTAGTCCCTAGCAAACACTTATGCAATAAGTGCAAAAAGAAAAAGAAAGAAAAGAAAAAGAAGAAAATTAGATTAAGTTTAATTATCGAACTTGTATTCGCAAAATCAAAGTTTGGAGCTTAAGTCGGACCTTTGGAATTTTAGTGCGGTCGGAACCTTAATGAGAACCAAATTTGAAATCCAACAGTCCTTGAGAATCCTAAAACTCTGTCCAAGTCTCCTCAATAGCCGGGTCAGAAATACTTCAACTCATACGCAAACTCTTATGACTATGAATCTGACTCGTACAGTGTAAGTGATATGTAGCTCCCCACCTCAGAAGTAACAAAGAAACAACCTCCCCCAACCTGGTAACTCTAATGCCTCGGTCTAGCAACTCTTTCCTCGAGAAGCGGGGTATTCCCTTCTAAGTTCAAGTGCAACCAGCTCAAGACGAGGGGGAAGAAGTATAGACTTTTGGGAGCTCAACCAATGTAGCTAAGTCTCCTGCTGCAAGCTTCATGAGATGTGACATGGATACCATAAGCTTTTGCTTTATTGGACTATATACACTCTGGTGGGGTTATTAAATTTTCAATCCGACCCACCACTTTTTTGGAGTTCTTTTTTTTTAAGTGCATCTGTACAACATATCTACATGGTGCAGCATATATACAAGAAATTTTCCTCTTGAGCCAGTAGACTATCCCTCTTTTGAAGCTTTATTGCAACCCACGGCTTCTGTCTTTAGCCTTCATCACCACTAGACCAAGTTGAGGTGCACTTCCTTCACTATAAGAAGAAGAGAGGTTCCGCCTAGAAGTACTACCCTCATATGCTACCCCAAGCCAAAGGAAACTGCCTCCTCACCACCTCATCCGTGGAGAGCTATGTGAAAGGTGCAGGTGTCCAAGTTAGGTCATTATCAACAAGAGTCATGCGTGTGCTCCGAAATACTCTTCTTAGGCAGTCAAGAATCCATTGAACCAAGTCCCGTGATCCTCAAAGAATTAAGTCAACTAGACCTGAAGTACCTCAAACTCAGTTCCTATAAGGTTCCTGTTATTAGGTAGATTTTAAGGTCCAATCAAGCTCCAATCTCCGGATTTTACTGAGACTTGTTCAACTATCAAACTCAATCCGAAAAATGCTCATGCTATGCTATGCAAGAAAATATTTTTGTGATGCAATTTTCAAGATGTTTTGAACTTTTTATGGATTTTCGAAAAGATGATGCATGCGTATGCAGATACAATTTTTTGTATTTTTCACAAAGATTTTTCAAATGTTTTTGGATTTTCATTTTGCAAATGTTTTTGGGATTTTTGAAAACAAAAGATTTTGGCTGCAAACTAGGTTAAAATATGTACACGGGAGTGCTTCTTATATATACAAGAAGTGGATTTCAAGAATTTACAAGGGTAAATGGTCAGTTTTATACATATATATAGTGGATTTTTAGTGTGATGTAAATATTCCTCAAACTTATTTGACACATGTTTTTCAAAGAATTTTTGAAAACTATAGTCCAAAATAATCTTTACAATCATTTTTGCAAACATGTACACACATTTGAAAATCTTTTTGCAAAGGTTTTCCAAACAGTATGTATAGATTTTTCAAAATCTTTTTGCAACCATTTTTCAAACCATTTGCAAATCATTTTTTCAAACATTTTATTTCACACAAAGAAAATAAATTTTACAAACCACACTTTTTTACAAAGGTTGAAAACATGTAACAAAACATTTTCAAAATAGTTTTCAATAGATGTTCACAAAGATTTTCAAACTATTTTTCAAACATTTTGCAAAAAAACATTTTCACCTGATTTATTAATCAGTATACAAAAAGAATTTGAGGAATAACCACATCTTTTTATTAAAGAATTTTGTAATGAATTTTAATGAATTATTAGCCATATTTTTAAGAAAATGCGAAAGTACGAGTTATGGCTAAAGTATATACACAGTATATACGACCCCCCTATACTTAGCCTGAGCTATGTCCTCATAGATCGGAGAGAAAAAAGAAGACATAACTCGTACTAAGTATAGACAAGTCGAAAGAATGAATAAATAACGAAGGAATCAATGAATGAGAAGTTGACCGTCCCCCTATACTTAGGATCAAATAATCCTAAGTATAGCAGACTGTACACAACGCAGGGAGGGTCAAGGGTGGGAATGAACAGATCGTACTCAGATTGTCTCCCCCTATACTTAGGGTAAGATATCCCTAAGTATAGACAAGAAGAGGAGACAATGGAGAGGATCAAATAATGGAAATACTCGGGGTGCACACCCCCCTATACTTAGGACAAAGTACGTCCTAAGTATGGAAAACTGTCTACAAGGGCGGCACCTTTTTGATAGATAAAGAAGATAGAGATGGAAAAGAAGAAAAGAAGAAAAGAAGAAAATAAATCAACAGACAACAGAGTGATATAAACAGATGGATCTATACAGCGGAAGGTAGAATTGATCACCATGTATGAGATGTAGATGACGAGAGTCAAAGGACACATCTCATACCAGAAAAATGGGGGCAACGTCAATGGTCGGCGGATCATGATCAAGATATAATTTCAAGCGTTGACCATTGACGCGGAAGGTAGAGGAAGATGACGGTTCGGATATGTCGATGCTGCCATTGTCATGTACCTTCCTGACCACATACGGTCCTTTCCACTTGCTCTGTAATTTCCCTGGGAATAATTTCAGCCTGGAATCAAACAACCATACTCTCTGATCTGGCTCAAACTGTTTATGGCTGATATGTGAATCGTGCCATGTCTTCACTTTCTCTTTGTACTGTAAGCTGTTCGAAAAGGCTGTGTCTCTAAGTTCCTCCAGGGCTGCCAATTCAGCTCTTCTCTGTTCTCCTATACTCTCGGGATCTAGAAGCAACTCAGTAACTGCCCAAAAAGATTTATGCTTGATCTCTACTGGCAAATGGCACGGCTTGCCATAGACGAGACGAAAGGGAGATGTCCCCAATGGATTCTTGAAAGAAGTCTGATAGGCCCACAAGACTGAGTCCAAAAGCTGAGACCAATCCTTTCGGTCTGGGCGGACAACTTTCTGCAAGATAGTCTTTATCTCCCTATTCGATACTTCGGCAAGACCATTAGTCTGAGGGTGGTAAGGAGTGGCAACCCGATGGTCAATGCCGAACTCGTCTGCAAGGGCCCTGACTTTGTCATTGATGAAGTGAGACCCCCCGTCTGAAATCAAGACTCTAGGTACTCCGAACCGTGAAATGATGTTTCTCCTCAAAAATTTGCAAACGGTTTTAGCATCTGCGGCTCGGGCGGGGATGGCCTCAACCCATCGGCTGACATAATCCACAGCGAGCAAAATATGCTCGAATCCCTGACTCTTAGGAAATGGGCCCATGAAGTCAATCCCCCATGCATCAAAAACCTCACAGAAGTGAATGGGTTGCATGGGCATCATGTCTCTCTGTCCGCAGGTTCCCATTTTCTGACAGTCAGTACATCTCTTCACGAACTCATCAGAATCCTTGAAGAGAGTAGGCCACCATAGGCCGGATTGAAGCACCTTCTGTGCTGTCCTTTTTCCAGAATGATGTCCTCCTGCCTCAAGCTTGTGGCAGTATGTGAGGACGCTATGCTGCTCTTCTTGAAGAATGCACCTCCTCCAGATACTATCCCCTCCTTCATGATAAAGGACGGGATCCTCCCAATGGTAAAACTTGGCCTTAGCTAGGAAGGTCTCAAGTTTCTGCCTGGGCCAACCCTGAGGGACTGTCTTGGCAACAAGATAGTTTACAAAGTCAGCATACCATGGGAGTGAGGTGACAGCCAAGATCGCCTCATCTGGAAATGTCTCTGTGATAGGTGCGCTGGGCTCAGATTCCTCAAGATTCTCCAATCTGGAGAGATGATCCGCCACCACATTCTTGACTCCAGGCTTATCCTTAATTTCAATATCAAATTCCTGGAGTAGAAGGATCCATCTGGTGAGACGTGCTTTGGCATCCTTCTTAGCCATTAAATATCGGATGGCGGTATGATCAGTGTAAATGGTCACTCTAGATCCGAGAATATACGATCGATACTTATCAAGAGCAAAGACTACGGCCAGCATCTCTTTCTCGGTCACAGTGTAATTCCGCTGCGCGGCATCCAAAGTCCGGCTGGCGTAGTGAATGGCAAAGGGTAAACCATCCCTCCTCTGTCCGAGCACAGCCCCAACGGTAAAATCTGAAGCATCCGTCATGATCTCGAATGGCAGAGACCAATCGGGTGGCTGAAGGACAGGAGCTGAAACAACCATGTTCTTGAGAGTCTCAAATGATTCAAGACACTTATCATTAACAATAAACTCGGTGTCTTTGGTCAGCAAGTCAGTGAGCGGTCGGGCAATTCGACTGAAGTCCTGAATGAACCGTCGGTAGAAACCGACATGCCCCAGAAAAGACCGTAACTGACGCAGATTGGACGGCGGATTGAGTTTTCTGATGATGTCCACCTTAGCCGGATCGACCTCCATGCCCCTGTTGGAGACGATATGACCAAGGACCGTCCCTTGAGTCATCATGAAATGACTCTTCTCCCAGGATAAAACAAGGTTAACCTCAATGCAGCGCTTCAGCACACGGTCTAGGCAGTCAAGACAAGCATCGAACCCGTCGCCATAGACCGAGAAGTCATCCATGAAGACCTCTAAACAGTCACCCACCATGTCCGAGAAGATGGACAACATGCACCTTTGGAATGTCGCAGGAGCGTTACATAGACCAAAGGGCATCCGTCTGAAAGCATAAGTCCCAAACTGACAGGTGAATGTCGTTTTCTCCTGGTCTTCGGGCGCAATGGCCACTTGATTGTATCCAGAGTACCCATCAAGAAAGCAGTAATGACTCTTCCTGGCTAACCGCTCGATAATCTGATCAATGAATGGTAGCGGGAAGTGATCCTTCTTGGTGGCCTCATTCAGTCGTCTGTAGTCCACACAGACCCTCCAAGAAGTTGGTACTCTGGTAGCGATCTCCTCTCCAGACTCATTAACAATTGTAGTGATACCCGTCTTCTTGGGTACCACATGTAAAGGACTTACCCATTTGGAGTCGGAGATGGGATAGATGAAATCGGCGCTCCACCACCTAGAAATTTCTTTCATGACTACGTCTCGAAGATTCGGGTTCAGCCGTCGTTGGAACTCACGCGACGGCTTAGCGTTATCCTCAAGATAGATGTGGTGAGAGCAGAGATTTGGGCTCAGCCCCTGGAGATCAGCTATACTCCAACCGATTGCCTTGCGGTTTCTTTCAAGAACCTCCATCAGACGAGATTCTTGCTCTTCAGTCAAATCTGCTGAGATAATGACTGGGTGCATTTCTGGCTCTCCAGCAAGGAATCTGTACGTCATCGACAGCAGCAGAGGTTTCCGTTCTGGACAACTGGGAGGTGGCAGATCTGGCTTCTGATATGTTTGTGTAAATGCTACCAGGTCTGCATGGGAGAACTCTCGCTTTGCATGAAGTGCTGACGAAGGGCGGCCTCATGGATCATCAATAAACTGCACTGGCTCGCACTCTGTCATGGCTGCTGGCTCAGAAGGAATCAGACAAGGCAAATAATCATCAAAGTCATCCCAGTCAATGTCTGAATCCGAGGGATCAGAAGACGATGAGCAAGAATGGAACTCATCTGCACCACTCATCACAACACTGTCAGCTTCAGATGTATCCTCCTCCAGGGATGTGCTCTCCCGGCTCTCGACTGCCATGAGCTTGAGATATAGTGAATCTGTAGGCAAGGCGAGGGTCGGTGCTACAGGATCTCTCCAGTTGGATTCATCATCAGTCATCTCAAAATCACAGACCTGGGGGATGTCTAACTCCTCCTCTGTCATCTGCGCTGCTTCGCTGGACTGCTCGGAGCACTCTAACTCTCTAGCTCTGATTTCTTCGATCGTCTCTATTTGTATGGTTTCGCCCTCTACGCGAAAACATACCTTCCCACTATCATGGTCGGTCACCGCCTTGGCAGTGGCCAAGAATGGACGTCCGAGAATGATGGGGGCATCAGCTACCGACTCAGGGATCTCCATGTCCAACACAACGAAGTCTACGGGGAATTTCAGGCCCTGAATGGTAACGACCACGTCTTTCAATAACCCCTTCGGCCTCTTAATCGACCTATCAGAAACTGAAGGACCGTTCTGCTTCGAAGAAGAGGGCCAAACTCGAACTGCTTGAGTAAGGCTGTCGGAAGGAGGTTAATTGAAGAGCCGCTGTCTAATAGAGTACGATCAAACTACTGCTCCTGAATTCCGCATCTGACATAGGGAGCTCCTGCGTCTGGTCGCTTGGCTAGCAGCTTGTTCTGGATGATGCAACATGTGTCATGAGTGAGCATATGGATTTGATCTCTGTACCTCTTCTTCCTTCGGACAGTAGTTGTTTCTTTCAAATTCTTCTTGAAGAAGGGGATATGCTCAAATGCTTCTCGTAGAGTCAGCTGGATATGAAATCTGTCAATCATTTCGTTGCCGAACTCTACCTACTGTTTCTTTTTTGGATTTTCCTTTTTGTTCCCTTTCGCTCGGCGGAGTGCGTCGGGAAAGGGGATGGTAGGGGCCTCCTCAGATGGAGGATTAGGACTCGGTCCCTGTGCCTGGGAGGACGGAGAATCCATACAATAATCATCATTCACCACATATGGATCCGCAATTTGAACAGAAACCTTTCCTTTATTCATATTTTTGTTTTTGTTTTTGTTCCCACAGTCTCTAGGTACAAAATGTGGTAACATCACAGTTGGTGGCTCAACAAAAGTAGATGTGGTGGCTTCAGCACCACCACTAGCACCGGTCTTCGCGGCATCAGCACCGCGCTCTGATTCATCATCCAAAATGGTGGCATCAGCACCACCGTCTGTATCTGGTATCACGACGGCATCAGCACCGTCGTCCTGGACTCTATCATTGGTGGCATCAGCACCACCGTCTTCAACATCATCATTAGCGGCATCAACACCGCTCCTCTGCTCTTCTGGCGCTCCTGATCCTGCATCTGGCTGGCGCTCAGAAGAGGCGCCGCCGGCTGGCATCCTACCGCTCCTAGTAGTAACAAAATCAGCATCATAATAGGAATAAGACTTGTCACTCAAATAATCACTAGGAGAGGTATCCTCTGTGAACTCTACCTGCTCAGATTTTCTTTTTAGATTATTAGGGTTAGGTTCGATCTGAGCGGGTATGGCGGCTTTGCCTTTGATGATATCCCGCACCTCCTGCCGGAACTCATCCATTTCTTGCCTGAAAGATGCTCGCTGTTCAGATAGCAAGCGGGTAAGATCATCGAGAGCTGGGTTCTCATAGGCTGGACCCTGAGAACCGGATGTCTGTCCCGGCTGGAAATGGGGCTGCTGCTGCTGGTGTTGCTGCTGATACTGGGGGGAAGGTTTGTGATAATACTGCTGAGGCGGTTGTCGCTGCCTCCACTGCTGTCCCTGATAGGAGGGATGAGGACCACTCTGATACTGAGATGTCTGGGCATACTGGGGCTGCTGGTTGTGCTGCTGTGGCTGGCTGTTCTGCTGTCCTTGAGCAGGAGGGTGCTGTTGGGATGAGGATCCACCATTGCCCCAACGGAATCCGGGGTGATCCCTACGAATTGCGGGCTGAGGGTACCGGTCGTACCAAATCCCGTTGACTTCCATCAACGGTTCCTGCTCGAAGGAGGGTGGAGGAAGAACTGCCAGTGGCTGCTCCGGCTGATAGACCACCATCTGCGTGTCCTGAGATGGTGGTTGCTCTGGATGGTACTGCAGCAAGGGCACCGGCTCTGCCTGAATGTGATTCACCTGGCGGTATGAGGTAGAGGCCTGGATGGGATTGCTGCTGCTGGAAGCAACCTGTGACCTGGGAGGCTGTTGAGAATGGGCTTGTGCCTCCTGAATACATAGAATCTGGGTCTTCAGGTCACTCATGGTTTTGGTGAGAAGGTCCATCTGGGCTAGACCTTGATTCTGCTTCTTCTCGAGGATCTCCATGCGGTCCAACTTTTCACTAATTATGCCCATGTCGGCTGCTGCTGATTCGGCTTGGGCTGCGGCTACCGACGTTGTATTGGGACCGGCATCGATGCGGGCGATCCTCTGAAATGATCCCGCTCCTTGCGGGGGCTTCTGCTGAGTGTAGACTCGGGCTTGGGCCATCACAGTAGAGTTTTCTGCCATGCCTTCGTAGATGGCCCAGACGTCGTCTTCTCCCTTGGAGAAATAGGACCCACCGCAAGAGGCGTTCACTAGCCCCTGCAGCTCCGGTGTCAGCCCACAGAAGAAACTCTGCACCAAGTTGGGCTTGGATATATCGTGATGTGGACACCGGTCAATGAGCTCTCTGAATCGATCCCATGCTTCGTGGAACTGTTCATTTGGGATCATGACGAAGTTGCTGATCATGGCTCGAGCTGCGTTGGTCCGGCCGAGAGGATAGTATTTCTTCAAATATGCGGTCCGGAGATCTGCCCAGTATCGACGAATCGCCCTAGATGCTTGAGCCAATATGCGGCTCTATCAACCAATGAGAATGGGAAGGCGATCATCTTAATGGTGTCCTCGGTCATCATCCGATCATGGATGGTACTGCAAATCATCTCAAATTCCTGGAGGTGAAGGTGCGGCTCTTCGGTCGGCAACCCGTGAAACTTGGGTAGCAGCTGAATCGTGTGGGGCCGAAGCTCGAAATCTCCGTGAATGGGTGGAAGTCTGATCCATCGGTGAGTGAGGGTTGCAGCTGGGTTATGCAGTTCCCTCATGATGGTCTGTGGCGGTCGCTCGCCGTCTGGATCGGCTCCTCCTGCATCAGGTCCTCCTCCTCCACCACCTTCTCCGCCAGCTCGGTTCTCTATCATCTGAGCTATCTCCCTCATAAGATCACCCATGAATGTACCCTGGTCGTGGATCTGTCTCTGCATAGTCTCCAGGGATGCTAACAAGGAATTGTTGATGGCTGCCTGATCAAATAGGAATGGAGGGTGCTCATGATCATCTGCATGCTCGCCTCTGTCTGCCATGGCTGGATTTTCTGAAAAAGCAAAAGAGGCCATCTCAGGTGCTGTCGAATGAGCTGAACACTGTGATGCACTGAATTCTGACACTCTTGGACTGATGGAAGGAGAATGAGAAGGGTGGTCGAGGGGGAACAGGGTGGATGTAAACTCAGGCTCGGAGAGCGGACTCTCCGAGGTATTCCTAGATGAATAAGGAGGAGTGCTAGATAGCGGTGCCGACAAGGTCGGCCTAAGAGATCTCCGTCCCATCATCTTGATTATTCGAGAAGAGTGGGGATAATGCAAGAGAAGAAGAAGATGATATGCAACAAAATTGTGCACAATTGTGCGGTGTTTTTGATCTTGACCTAAATAAATCTAGCAATCAAACACAAAGCAGGGGTGAGTTCACCAACTCAACACATGAAGCCGTGAAGGTTCGGCTTTTATCTTGTCAATTTTAGCTTGATTCAGGAATTTATCTTTTCACGAGTCCTTAGACGCTACGCCTAAAGGAGAGAGAAAACTGCCGGAAGAGTATCCCGTACTTGTCCTCCTCCTGTGTAACCTGTAGCTTGCACTTTTTGAGGTCCTTGTAACCCTTCCTGGATCCCTACTCAGCCAAAGAATAAGAGAGGAAGCCAATAGGCGAAACCGATACTTCAGAACTCGCTCGCAACGGAATCACCCGTGAGCGTGCAAGAACCTACTCGGACGCAAGACGATGAGACAGACACCCCCGTGAAGGCGTGGCCTAGGCTCGATACTTTGGACAAGGTCGATGCTCTACACACTAGAGAGTCACCAATGTTGACCAAGCCCTACTCGTCCACGTACGATAGAAGCGCCAATACTTCGGAAATCCAGGCGATACACAAGGCAGCCACAAGCTTGGTTTCTGGCTCTAATCCTTACGAAGCGCTCACCTCACTTGGAAGGAGACCTTCCCATGCAACCTGAATACAAGTGAGGGTGTTACTCTCCCCAAGCAATGAATCCAATTACCGATTTTATTTTTGGTCAAGTTTTCTTAGCAGTCCCTTTTTTAATTTTTTTGGTGTTATCGCTTCTTTTGAGTAGATTCAAACAAGCGCCTAACAATTTTTGTGTTTTCTTGATCCTACTTTGTCCAAAAACAGAGGGAGAGGAGAGTCGGAAAAGCCGTGCAAGTTGGCACAAAGATGGAAATCTCACCTTTGTGCCTAAATGATGGATGCCAAGTTAGAAGACTTACAGCGAATCCCAGCTCTCTCCATGCGGGATGCAAAGCAGAATTTTTAAACCTAATCTACATGCCGATATGCACAACGGAAATCGTCCTAGAACAGGCAACTGCTAGCGTGAAGAACCACAAGTCAACCTCCTATCGTCGATCCTAAGAGTCCGGTCTAGACCCTCCCCTCCTCTTCTCGACACATCGAGTTCAGGAGTAGCGCTTGATGGAGAGGGCTCGCGGCGCGGCGGATCTAAGAAAGGGGGCTAACTGTTTAATTTTTTAACTAAGTCCAACTACGAGCTATAGGTACATGCAAAGGTTATTAGTGTGTTTGGACCTAAGTTAATCGATCAAGCAGGCCTAAATCTAAGAGCTCAATCCACAAAAGAAAGGGAAAAATGGAAACAAAACCGGAAAATGACGGCGATAAAACGCGATAAAAACCACGGTGAGCCCCCAAGTGAACAAACACTTGGAAATTGGGCCCGAATGTTCAAGTCCGAATGTACCTGTATTATTACAAATTAATAGTTTCTCTCTCACAAAAGTAAATGCAAGCTAATCTACCACTCTCTCTCACTCCTCCTGCTCTCTCCTGCCGGCGTGGCCCAAGAAGGCCGGCTCCGCTTCCCAAGGATGCTCCGGATCACCTAAGCAATCCGCCTTGCTCCGCGGTCCCTCGCAAGAAGACAAGAAAAAAGACGGTCAGATAGCTCAACAAGATATATCAAAAATGGAAGAGATGGAAAATAATGCTATGGTAAACAATCACACAATCAAACAAAATGTGAACTACTCGCTGTTGCTCCCCGGCAACGGCGCCATTTGATAAACTCAAAGATCGATCGGTCTTGTGTTCCACACAAGGCGGGAACACAGTCGAAGTGTCGACCAATCAAAATCTGAATTTAATCAACAATTAACCCACACTAAAGATCAATAAATTAGAACTAATGTGGAGTTAAAATTTATTTTTAACTCTGCACAAATGGTGTATAGTGACAAGTATGCAGAGAGTTCGAACACAGGGAGCAAGCAGGGTAATTCAAGCAAATGTAAGCACAAGTGTGTGTGTGTAAAGTGTCTACACTAAGCAAGCAACTACAATTTTTGTGGGTTTTTAATTTTTAAAATTTTTTTTATTTAATTTTTTTTTAATTTTGTATTTTGATTTTTAATTTTCTGATTTTTATATTTTATATTTTATATTTTTTTTATTTTTTTTTCAATATTGGAAAGTAAAGACAAGATAATAGAAGGCAAGCTAAAATATTTATAAAAAGGTGCAAAAATACTCAAAAATTCAGAAATAATATGTCTTTGGTCTTTTTATACTTTTTTTTACTGTTTTTGTGATTTTTAGGGATTTTTCAAGGTGTTTTTGGTATTTTAATTACTGAAATAAGGCAAAACAGTGGAAACAATGCTGGCTGTGACAAAAATGGGAATTAAAAATAGCAAACAGCACTCAAAATATTTCACACTATTTTTCTAATAAAAAGAACAAAATTAGGAATAAACAGAACCTGAGTTTAGAATTTTTGGAATTTTCTACTATTTTTTGTAATTTTTTTGACGTTTTTGAGTGTTTTTAAATTTTTAGTGTTTTTCTTTTGAGATTTTTAATGATTTTTGGATTGACACTAAAATAGAATAAAATAGACACTAGGTGAATTTTTGGGAATTTTTGGGGGTGTTTTACTATTTTTTTGGTATTTTCTAAGCTAGACAATGCACAAATAGCAAGTTTTTGATTTTTAATAAATATGAAACTCAAGTAAAATCAAAAACTAAAAGGTTGGCGTCAAAACACACATGTCCAGGAGCTTAAGTTCAAAATTAGAGAAATTTTGGAGTTAAAATGATAGGTCAAATAATTAGAACAAACATCTAAACATTAAACAGTCCTGGCAGGGGCATATATGCAATATATCAAACATCCAGGGGCCTACATGCAATTTTCCACAAAATATTGAGCTGAATATTTAATTTATAGCACCAAAAAGCAAGTACAAAAGCCGCCTGGGCACGCAAGCAGTTTTCCCACCAGGGCGCGTGACTTGCACGCGCCTGGCGAGGACTGGAATGTAATATCACAAAACCCTGGGGGCCTACTTACAAAACATCCAAAAAGTTTACACTTAATACGAAAGTTTCAGGACTAAAATAAAATACACAAACGACCGAGGGTGTCCTTGCAAAATGCCCACTCCCTCACGTGTACAGGTCACGTGAGGTGACGTGGCTGGGGACCTAAATGCAAATAAACAAAGTCTGGGGGTCTTTGTGCAAATATTACAAAATTTTTACACTACAGACAAAAGTTTAAATACTAAATATTAACTACAAAAAGTGCGAGGGTCAGGATGCAAAATACCCACGCTCGGACGCTCCGACGATGACGCGTGGCGTGAATCCAACGGCTGGCGGCGAGGCGCGATCCAGCGGCGGGGGCCAAGCCACTTATCCACGTGGCAGCTTGGGAACGGCCGATGACGGTTGGGCTCGTGCGGCTGTGATTAGAACTCCCCCGATGATCGGACGGTGGGCACGTGGGGAGATCTAACGGCTCCTGTGCGATCTGAGCGCTCCTCGTTGATCCGACGGTCCCGGAGGCAGAGGGAAGAACACGGAGGAGCTCCGGTTGGGCGAACTTCTCCGAGCTCCTCCGTCCGGCTACGGCGACGATCGAGCTTGCAAACCGGTCGAGGACGCTCCTGCAGGTGTCAGCTGACGTCTGGAAGCCTCAAAAGCCACCGGCGTTCGCCGGTGCTCTCGCACGGAGGTGGCGGAGCTGCAAGGCCCCAGGTGCTCCGGCGAGAGAGCAAAATTGCTCCAGACGCTTCGATGGGCTTCAGTACCTGCACAGCAAAGTTAAGGAGGTCGAGGGCAAAATGCCTCGACCTCAGGTGGCTCTCGAAATGGAAGGGAAGGCGAGATAGGGGCTCGCCGGAGTTGCGCTCCGGCGAGGTGATCTATGGGCCGATTCGATGAGGGATTTGACGAGGGATTGAGGGCGAAATGATTCTAATATTAACAGGAACGAGATGCAGATAAAAATGGGACGAATGGCTGCCTCGATGGCCAAGGGCCAGAGGGTGAATACCTCACGGGGTACCCGCCGGAGGTGGTGGTGGAACGCGCCCAACTCGCGTGAATCC
Organism: Ottelia alismoides; assembly: GCA_037367405.1. Classification (NCBI taxonomy): domain Eukaryota; kingdom Viridiplantae; phylum Streptophyta; class Magnoliopsida; order Alismatales; family Hydrocharitaceae; genus Ottelia; species Ottelia alismoides. The sequence continues at coordinate 506,828 of JAZKJV010000169.1, forward strand.
GCCTCCTCGAAGGTGCAGACCTGGAGCTGTCACCTCCACGTTGCTGGAGCGACTCCAAGGGGGGGGAGGAGCTGGATGATTTGCGGTTCGAATTTCAAATTAGGGTTCAGAAGAGGTTTTAAGGGGTTGACAGACATGGGTGCAAGAACGAGGCATAGTGGGTGCTGCAGTGATCCACGACCCAAGGTGACGCTTGGACGTGAATCCTTGATGCGCGAGCTGCGAAAGTCGTGAAGGTTGCATCGCATTTTAGTGAAAGGGTTTACCTCGAACAAAGGATGAAGAAGGGGGGTCAAACATGGTCTGACAAGCCGCAGGGGGTAGGTCAGACTGTTGACCTAGGTCAACAGTCCTGGCCTCCTGGTTGGTCCACGTGGACCAACCAGGAAAAACCCTGAAAAAATATTTTATTAATTCTATTTAAAATACTAAATGGCTGAATTAGATAAAAGTTATAAAATGAAAAATGCTCAAAATTTTATGTAGTATTTTATTCTGATTTTTATTTATTTTTATGACTTATATTTTTACAAGTTACCGTTTTAACCCTATATAGGTATAATACCTATGTATTTTAATATTTTATTTAGGTATTTTATTTTTATTATTGTTATTTAGTATTTTATAAAATTATAACATACTTTTATATACATAAATATATTTTTATTTTATTTTTCTGATTTGTTTTGTATATTTAATAAAATACAAGTGTATTGTATATAGGTATAAGTGTATGTATAATACCTATGTAGTCTTTATACAAGTATATTTATTTTTATTTATTTTTTTTCTTTGCATTTCATTTCAATTTTATTGCACATATATATTATAAGTAATATTTACAAAATAAAAATATAAAAATAATGAATAAATAATAAATTGAATATTTTATTATGTAAAAGTATACAATGAGGGTCCAAAACTCAACTTTCAAACCGCAGCTCCGCCAAATGCGAAGCTACCGCCATTGGATAGATTATTTTATTCTATATACAATTAAAGGTGAGTTTGATGCATTTGGAGTTGTCGTTTGTGAGATACGGGTCTGGGAAGTTGGGATTCTGGATTTTATTCAGACCATAACTTTTTATCTGCACATTATTTTTTCTGTGAAATCAATTTTGTATTTTTCTTTAGTAAATTATCTTCAACTTTCACGTACAAAGTTTCTTTATTTGATGTATAAAAAGTGGAACCAAAAATAGGTCCCAAAATGAATAAAGAATGAATAAAATGTATAGGTATTTTATCTGTGTTCCTGACCTTATCTCCCCCTACTTTATTCCTTGTCGACCTATTCATCAAGATGCCTAGGTCTCGGGGGTTTTGGGTCATAAAATATTTACAATATTTTATTCTTTTTCTTTTCTTTATTTATTCTATAATTTTGGCCTTAATTACAGTAATTTATACACTGTTTGGATGCACATGCATGAATGCTAAGATGCTCTATTTAGTGCTATTTACAGGCATTTGCTAGGGGTTTTTGGTGCCAAAATGATGGAATAAAGATGATGAAATGTGGATTCATCAATACCTACTTTATGACCTTGAGATTCTTAAAATATCTCATCTCCGAGAATGTGATTCTTAGAGGTTGAGACTCTTGAGAATCAAGATGAAAATGAAGTGTAGGAACTCATTTATAACGAGACTCCTGAAATTGGAAACTAAGAGGACAATTAAAGATGAAACATTAATACCTCTTCAAATGAGTTTGAGGATGGATTCCATGTGTTAGAGAAATCTGACAATGATCGAACTTCATGTGATGAAGCTTCTGAAGATCATAGCATGGATAGATGGATAGCAATAAAAGTCTAATGTAGACTTCATATACAAGTGTTGTATATGGACCCTCGAGGATCCACCTATATGGGTAAGACCTGTAAAGGTGTAAATGAATCTTCAAGAGACAGGGAACCTGATGAGAAGGTAGAGATCTTCAAAGCACGGTTCGTAGCCATAAGCTACACACTGGAAGAGAAGACATTGCTTGCAATATTGAGACTTGCTCTTCGGTGACCATGCTTAAAACCGTCAGAATATTGCTAACCTTAGCTACACAACTTGACTATTGCATCTTCAAGATGTAAGTCAATATTGCATTCCTCTACGAATACCTCTTTGAGGATATTCACATGAAGTAGCCCCAGGGCTTCATGGTTGAGGAAAGCAAGGAGTGCAAGCTAAGGAATCCATCTATGGACTCAAATAAGCTTCTTGAAGTTGGATCATAGGATTTGATGAAATTATAAATGTTATGATTTCAGTTAGAATCTGGATGAGCCATGTGAAGCTTAGTGGGAGTGCCTATGTGTTCATCGTGCTAAATGTAGATAATATCCTAATCATTTAAAAATGATATAAGGATAATAATAAGTGTTTCATGGACTGGCTATTCCATACCTTGAAATATGATTTCAAAGATACCTCAGATCTTAGTTCTGAAGTTGTTCAGAAGCAAAGAGAAGAGGATAATGGGACTGTCACATTTGTAGTACACCTTGAACATATTCTATTCATAGAAATTCCAAGAAAGGCTTCCATCCCTTAAGATATGGTACTGACCTATCTAAAGGGATAGCACCTCAAAGAGTTGAGGCAGTGAATGCTAGAACTACTTGCCCTTGGGCATCAGTTCTGAAAAGCCGGGTGTGTGCTAGATGTGTACAAAAGCCAGATGGCTGCCATGCAGTGGGAGTAGTAAACTGTTACTAATCCTACTATGGAAATAAAACACTTGGTTGCAGTAATGACAAAATATTCATAGATGACAAGATTTTTGAGATACTGATCTCAAAGTCTTATCTTCAAAAACTTAAGACTTTATAGATAGAGATCTAAAATGTCTTAACTGTGGATACCTTAAGAGATAGTGATCTCCAGGAATAAGGATATTCTGATAAGGATTATGGAAATACTGATTATGATAATTGTTAAGCTGTAGTGTCAAAGACACTGTAACTAACTAGATTGAGTATTGGTTGTATAAGATGCAACATTCGCATTGGATGCGAGCACTGTTACTGGGGATATGCAAGTACCGTAAAAGGACTTGGCGTAGTCTCGCGGGAAGAGTGACTGATCAGCTTACCTAGCTATTTTCCAAATAGTCTATGATTGTCACATGAGTGCGGGTTTAAATGATTAGCCCATTAATGGCTCTTTGGGCTAGTGGGAGATTGTTGGAAATGCGAGCCCACGGCGAGCCATTATGCAATAAATGTTATTGCAAATATCATTCCCTGATCTGAAATGAAGAATGAATAATTTGTATAATAGGTCCCTTAGTACAATTAGGGTTATGTACCATGGCCATCTTGATGATCATACAGCTGTTGATTCAACTATTGAATCATAGAGGCTGGTGCTTGGATGAATATCTAAAGAGTTAGATTGAGGACTCATCAAGCACCGTCAAATGATTATTAAGAGATGATCTCCAGCCTGAGTAGGAGATGGCAATCCTATCTCTGAAGGCTGATATCTGACCGACCTCTTGATACAGGTCCTCTGCATAGGAATAGAGATTCGGAGGTGTCAGATTAGTTAGGTCAAAGAGTTGACTTAACGAGATCGAGATAACCAAAGTCCTATATCATATGCTGTCATGATATAGGCACGCATCCTCTGACCGGAGACAGATGTGTTACTATATGTCTGAGTGTGTACATTTGGCAGACCAATAGGTTGATGACCTAATCAAGGTCTATACACCGGCGCGCTGGTGTGCATATAAGGGTATATGAGTAATACGATCTCTCAAAGGGATCATACAGGTTCGGTTACTGAACCGGAAGA